>CM038673.1:719062400-719627980 GCA_021605145.1 Aegilops bicornis
GACCCTTTCGACGTTGCACAAAAGCCATTACTTTACGTTCAGCTAGCACTAAAAAGGCTACTCCTAGTAGAAGTGGTAGAATTAAACAAAGTATTTCCGCTGGAACAGCTATGTACGTTTTCTATTTTCTATTCACTCATGATCGGGCCTGACCTGGTCGACCCGATCAAACTATTTCACTTATGATCTGGCCTGGTTGACCCAATCATGATATTGAAGGATGGGACCTTTTATCGAAAAACTCCGGATCCCGAGAAGTTTTGAAGATGGTGCTCTATTACGTTACTTGAATGGAATCCTCACTTGACTAAGCATAAGCGAAAACGTGGCTGAGAGTAAGCAATCCCTTTCCTAGTGGTTGAGTCATAATCAGAAATATTGCGAAAGAAAGTGAAATGTCCTATCGTCGTCCCAATTTGGGTAATCCACGATGTCTCCATTTTATGTATCCATCTTGACTTCGTTTGATTGTATCGATAGTTCCTTGTATTACACTTTGAACTAACCTAGAGGCAGTGCTTAGGCGAAAATCGATATCAGTGAAGTAATCCCGGAACTCTAGAAATCGTGAAGAATTTCTTCCATTTTTTAAAATATCGCGAATATAGTGGAAAAAACTCTAGAACATTCCTTTGAATGGAATTGTGGAGTGGAGCGCACTCCTCTAGTCCTGTCTTGAGCTTAGCTTTCTTTTCCGTTGAATTAGTTTCCAGTTCGAATCTTCCTTTTCAAATAGTTGCAAAAGCTAGACTTGATCTATTGAATAGGTCTAGCTTGCGCCTTCTATTCCTTTTGGAAGGGGGCTCGGAGGAAACCTTTTATCGGAAAAAAGAGCTGAGTCAACTTGCCCAAATTTTCAATTCGCGAAATTCATGTGACTAAAATAGATACCTTTCTTTAGTCTTTCCGGTCGATGTGAAGCTCATTAAAATGAGGCACTAGGTGGAATATATATAGGTGTGCGCAACCGGTGAGCGTCGAAAACCTCCTCTTTTTCAGCCATATGGAGTTAAGTTTCTCATATTTACCCCTAAGATTCATTCCCGTGAGCTCAACGGAAGGGTGAAAAGATATGCGCTCGCGGACTCTATCGTGTTAAGTTTCTCAATCTTCTGCACTAAGTTTCTTTTGGATATTTGCGCTTAGACGGGCTGCTCATTAAAATGAGGCACTAGGTGGAATATATAGGTGTTCGTTGTGCGTCACCGGCGAGCGTTGTAAACCTCCTTTTTCTGAGCCATATGGAGTTAAGTTTCCCATATTTAGCCTTAAGTTTCTTTCACGTGAGCTCTACAGAAGGGTCACCAAATATGCGTTCGACGACTCCTCGTTCGACCGAATGGTACACGTTATTCTCCCGAGGCAGAGGATCGTTGCCTAATTCCAATTTCGTGACCTATCATGTAAAGTTTCTCAATCTTCTTCACTAAGTTTCTTTTTGATTTTTGCGCCTCGCTTCAGCATTTCCACATGGTTATTAAACCAACACCTCATGATAAGAGACCATTGTGTATATTTTAGGTCGGTACTCGCCGTTGCAAAATCTCTCAACAAACATGATAGGAGAGGGATGCTGACATAAGGAGCATCGCCATTCATCGACCGAAGTATATTCGATATTCACCTGCGAAGTTTTTTCTTGAGTGCATGAAATGCGTTCACACGACGTGGGTTGAGATATGAGGGCATCAGGTCCATCGCCAAAATCGCCTCTTTGAGCTTGATTGTCGGTGTACTAGAGTAGGGGTACCCAAGTATCCCGAACTCGTGCACGGGCAGTCGCAGCACCCCGCGGCAAGGCCTGCCTAGTGACCGCCAAGGTCCTCCGTGGTTCCTTTAAAACCATTCAAGAACAAAGTATTTAAGCCACGGAGACAAGGCCCCGGCAAGAGGAGCTTGCCGGGAAGGCCACTCAAGGCCCGCAGAAGACAAGACCCCGGCAAGAGGAGCTTGCCGGGAAGGCTTGGTGAGCAACAAGCTCCCGAGCGAGACAAGGATTTAGCCGCGGCAAGGCGCTTGCCGCGGCAGGCAACCTCTCTTCATCTCCGCTCCAGCTCATCCACCAACGTGTCGCCCTGGGACCATTCCAGGCGTGCGTGTCAAGAGGCTGTGCAGCCAGCGGAGAGCAGCGGTAAGCGGTGCTGACAGGAGTGCCATCATGGCAAGCGGTGGCGCCCCTGACGGTCCCTTTCTGCACTGTTTAGGCGAAATGGACGGGCATTTAATGCTTTTGTCCCTTGCCGTCAGAATTAGGTAGAGTACACTGTACAAAGTAGTTGTACCAACCACAAGTCATTTTTCCCATTTTGCCCTCGCCTACGTTGCCACCTGTTGGTGACCCCTTGAGCCTATAAAAGGAGGCCCATGCGCAACGTAGAGGAGGTTCGGCTAGTTCGGCTGGTTCGACTCATTCGAGACTAGAGACACTCAAGCTAGGTTTTGTAGCTCTCATTGCTCCCTAGCAAGAACATAATACAATCAGACAAGCAGCAGTAGGAGTATTATCTCTCCGGAGAGCTCCGAAGCTGGGTAAACTGCTCGTGTGCATCGCCTCGATCTGCTCTTCGTGCAATCTCCGCCCCCCACCGAACCAAAAGGGACTCGGTCCGCCGGTCCCATAGGTGTTCGTGGGTCACGATCAGCTTCCCCGACATCTTTGGCGTGCCAGGTAGGGGGCGTCGAGGCTGTGTGAACCTGATCCGGCGTTCACACTAGCAACATCATCATCATCTTCATCAACATGCCACCGAAGAAGAAGGCTTCGGCGGAAGCAGAGCCGTCCGCGTCAAACCCACCACCACCGGAGCCGACGAGTGGTGGGGAAGACGTCGGCGGAAGAGCGGACGTCGACGAGGGAGCCCGTGTCGCTGCTAAGTCCAAGGACAAGGCGGCGCAAACCTCGACGTCCGTACACGTACCGCGTCCATCTCAGGAGGCGCGAGACCGACAGCGTCATGGTGCTCGCAGCGCCATGCGTTCGTTGGGCCAAGATCGAGCTGGTGGATCCGGGGACGCTCAAGAACAGCTTGCGCGCCAACAGGCTGGTGCGAGTGGGGCACGGTCGCCTGGACGGGATACTGCTCCTTCTAACATATTTAGAAGTCCGAGCATATCCCGCTCCTCGCACCGTTCTCCATTGCCACCCACCACTCAAGCAGAAGCTTTGGCGCGAGCTCAACTGCTCCTGGATTACCCTCCGACGGCAGACAAGGTCGACGAATGGAGGGCCACCATTCAGAGTCTCATCGGCTTCGCCAACGGCGATGTTCCGCGGCAACCAAGCACATCGCTGCCGCGGCGAAACGACAAGGCACGAGCCAGTGGCGACGAAACCTGCGGGGGTGCAACCACCATGCACTCTCCACCCCGAAGGCCAAGATCGCCGACTCATCGGATCCACCTCGACAGCGACTCCACCGCGTCATCGGATCCACGAGCTCGCCGTGATCAGCGCCAAGTTCTTCAAGAACGGCAACAAGAAGACGCTCGAACTCGCATCGAGCGTCGAAGAGAAGCGCGGCGTCAATCCGACCAGCACGCTGGGCCCTCTGTCGACGTGCATGCGCCAGGGGAACCAGGTGACTTGCCGTACACGGTAGGTTGCCCTGCGTTCACTCGTGAGCTGCGGGAAGTCCAGTGGCCCGATAAGAAGAATTTCAAACCAGATGTGCCAGAGAAGTACGATGGCAGGACGCATCCGTCGGAGTTTCTCAGCATCTACACCATCGCGGTGCAAGCTGCAGGGGGACGAGACGACAAGATCCTCGCCAACTACTTCCCGCTGGTACTCAAGCCCAATGTTAGATCTTGGCTCATGCACTTGCCAGACAGCTCCATATCCTCTTGAGCAGATCTATGCCATCAGTTTGTCGGCGCCTTCACAGGTGGCCACAAACCTCATGGCCAGGAGAGCGACCTTCACCTGCTCGCCCAGAAGGAAGGAGAGTCCCTGCACAAGTTCATTCAGAGATTCAGCCGTGTGCACTACAACATCCCAGATGTCGACCCTGCCACGGTGATTAGCGCGTTTCATCAGAACGTGCGGAACCGCAAGATGAGGGAGGAGATGGCGATGTGCAAAGTCAAGGATGTTAGTGAGCTGTATGCCCTAGCCGACAAGTGTGCACGTGCTGAGGAAGGGAGGAGACTCCCAGGAGAGAATACAGAAGCAGGATCTGATAGTGAGGAAACCGCCCCGGCGAAGAAGAGCCGGCGGCGGAACAACAGAAAGAAGAAAGGCAAAGAGGTACTAGTTGTCGAGCAGTCCGGCAACGGAGGTGGCGCCAAGAAGGCCAAGGTTGGTGGCTCCGGCAAGGAGGTTGCCGCAGAGACACCGACCGCCGCCACTGTGGACCGCCGACAAGCAGGACAGCTCCAACAAACAGTACTGCAAGATTCACCGCACCAAGGGCCATGACCTCCAGAGCTGCAAGAAGGTCGAGCAGCTTGTTGAACAACAGAAGGCTGAGTACGAGTGGCGCGACAAGGAAAAGGCCCAGGAAGGTGCTGGGGGAGTTAGCAAGAAGCGACCCGGCCGGGGAGGACGCCGCGGCAAGGCCAAGCAGCGGCAAGGAGACAGACCTCCCAGCGGCCGCGACAAGGATGAAGACGACGACGACGATGAAGATATGGAAGACGACGAAACTGATGAGCAGGAGTTTCAGAAAGCAACAGAGGTCCTCTGCGTTGACGGCGGTGCCTCTCTGCATACTTCACACCGCCAACTCAAGCAATGGATGCGGGAAGTTAATGCAGCAGAACCATCCGTAGAGTCACGCAAGCCTCTGAAATGATCCAGCATGCCTATCATCTTTGATATTGAGGACCACCCTGATCGCATAACTGCGGTCGGGTGCTTGCCAATGTTAGTCTCACCAACTATCTGCAACCTCAAGGTCACCAAGATGCTAGTTGACGGCGGGGCCGGCTTAAACCTGATCTCCTCCGCAGTGCTCCAGAAGCTTCAAATCCCTGACAGCGAGCTCGAAGAGACTGGCACGTTCCAAGGAATCAATCCAGGAAGGAGCAAGCCGAAGGGGAAGATCACGTTGCCGGTAACATTTGGCAGCGAGCTAAACTTCAGAACTGAGAGGGTCACGTTCGACGTTGCTGATTTTCCATTACCTTATAATGGGATACTTGGCCGTCCAGCACTCGCCAAGTTCATGGCAGCCTCTCATTATGCATACAACTTGCTCAAGATGCCAGGCCCAATAAGTGTCATTTCTGTTCATGGCGACAAGAAAGGTGCTCTTATCTGCGCCGACAAGATTTACCGGGAGGCAGCAGCTGCGACAGATAGCAAATCACTTGCCGTTGAAGCTCCCGGAGGGAAGAAGAAGACCAAGTCCGGCAAGAGCTCTGATGCCCACTCCGGCAAACGCACCTCTTCGGAGTGCTGCGCTACCGTCGAGGACGCACCATCGAGATCCACCGGCAAGTGCAAGAAGACGATGGCAGCTCCACCGAAGACCAAGAAGGTGCCCGCCAAGGAGGACGGCACTGGTGGTACCTTCACCATCAGTGCCACTCTCGACCCTAAATAGGAAGGCGCGCTCGTTGCTTTCCTGCGGGCGAACGTCGACGTGTTTGCATGGCAACCGTCTGACATCCCCGGTGTTCCCAGGAAAGTAATTGAGCACCACCTAGCTGTCTGTCCTCATGCGCGGCCCGTCAAGCAGAAAGTTAGGAAGCAGGCAGTGGAGCGCCAAGAATTTATTGCAGAAGAGATCAAGAAATTGGAAGCAGCAGGCCTTGTCAGAGGAGTACTCCATCCTACGTGGTTGGCCAATCCTGTAGTTGTACGCAAGGCAAATGGGAAATGGAGACTCTGTATCGACTTCACAGATGTTAATAAAGCTTGTCCCAAAGATCCATTTCCCTTGCCGCGCATCGACCAGATTGTTGACTCCACGGCTGGATGTGATTTGCTTTCATTTCTTGATGCATACTCAGGATATCATCAGATCTTCATGGCAGAAGAGGATGAAGAGAAAACCACATTCATCACCCCATGTGGCACATACAGTTTTATACGGATGCCCTTTGGGCTAAAGAATGCTGGTTCAACGTTCGCAAGAGTGGTCCATGACGCTTTTGAGCCCCAAATTCACAGAAATGTAGAAGCCTACATGGATGACATAGTGGTCAAAAGCAAGGACATGGCAACTCTGGTTCAAGATTTAGATGAGACCTTTGCAAATCTGCGCAAGATCAACCTCAAGCTCAACCCCGACAAGTGCGTGTTTGGAGTTCCTTTCGGCAAGCTTCTCGGGTTCTTCGTGTCTCAGCAGGGAATTGAAGCCAATCCCGACAAGATCAAGGCCATTGAGCAGATTGAAGCACCAAAGCGCGTCAAGGATGTACGAAGACTTGCCGGTTACATGGCTGCTCTCAGCAGGTTTATCTCTAGGTCTGTTGAAGCGCCTGCCATTTTTCAAGATTTTGAAAAAAGGCAGGTCCAATGAAATGGACTCCCGAAGCGGAGGATGCGCTGCAGGACTTAAAGAGGTACCTGTCCTCCACTCCAATACTTGTCGCACCTAGGCCACAAGAGAAGTTGCTGCTATACATAGCGGCAACCAATCAACTGGTTAGTGCTGCGTTAGTAGCGGAAAGGGAGGCAGACGATGAGCCGGCAACCAAGGCAGATGCATCCAGCGACAAGCAGGGGGCTTCACCGTCAAGCTCTGGTCCCGACAAGGACGGATCTGCGCAGGATTGCGAGAAGATGCAGAAAAGGATGGTGCAGCGCCCGGTGTACTTTGTCAGTTCCCTTCTCTGAGGGGCTAGGTCAAGGTACTACGGTGTGCAGAAACTGCTTTCGGCCTCCTCATGGCCTCGAGAAAGCTGCACCATTACTTCCAGGCACACGAGATCACAGTCGTCACTCGCTTTCCGCTGAAGAGGATACTGCAAAACCCAGAAGCAACAGGCAGGATTGTCGAGTGGGCACTGGAACTGTCAAGCTTTGGCCTCAAGTTTGAAAGCACTTCAACTATCCAAAGCAGGGCACTGGCAGAGTTTATAGCAGAATGGACGCCAATGCAGGATGAAGAAATTCCACAGTCAAGCATTCCCGTCAAGGAATCAAGCAAAGAGTGGCTGATGTACTTCGATGGTGCCTTCTACTGCAAAGGCGCCCGGTCTTGGCGTCTTGCTTGTTGCATACGGAGAACACCTCAAGTACATAGTCCAAATGCACTTTCCCAAGGAGCAAGCGACAAACAATACTGCAGAGTATGAAGGTTTGCTTGCCGGTCTCAGAATCGCGGTAGACCTTGGGATCAAGAAGCTCATTGTCAGGGGTGACTCGCAGCTTGTCGTCCGCCAAGTGAACAAAGATTATCAGAGTCCGTTGATGGAAGCTTACGTTGATGAAGTGAGAAAGCTAGAAGAACACTTTGACGGCCTACAAATGGAACATGTTCCAAGAGCTCAGAATGATATAGTTGATGGCCTGTCAAAGTGCGTCGCACTCAAGTTACCTGTGGAACCAGGGATTTTTGTGCTCAAGCTGACTCAGCCGACTGTAACGCCATCAACTGGACAGAACAAGAAGAGGAAGTTGATTTCCGGTGACTATTTCCCGGCCGAGCTACCCGAAGCCGCCGCCGCGAAGGTCCCCAGGATCAACACCAAGAGTGCTGAGGAGCAGTCTGCTCCGGCAAGCCCCAGGGTTTGTTTTGTTGAAGCAGACGCTCCAGACAAGTTTTGCTCCGGCAAGCTTGCCGGGGAACATCAAGCTCCGGCCGAGCCGCAGGTTCTTGCCGTCGAAGCGGATGTTCCCGCAGCAGCAGAGCTGCCTTTAGTCCTTGTTGTCGAACCACAAGCTCCAGCATTGGCACAGCAGATTGTCCATTTCCTTCAGACAGGAGAACTTCCCGAAGAGCAAGAAGAAGCGGAGAGAGTAGCCCGGCAGTCAAGTATGTACCAGTTTGTTGACAACACAACATGTAAGAAGACTCAACGGTGTGAAATTGAAGTGTATTCACCGGGAAGATGGACAGAAGCTGTTGGCAGAGATACATGGAGGCATATGTGGTCACCACATTGGCGCAAGAGCACTTGCCGGCAAAGCTTTCCGGCAAGGTTTCTTCTGGCCGACAGCCCTCCAGGATGCAACTGCACAATTAACCAAGTGTGAAGCGTGCCAGTTCCATTCCAAGCAGATACACCAGCCAGCTCAAGCTCTCCAGACGATCCCTGTATCCTGGCCATTTTGATGCAGGGCTCGACATCCTCGGCCCCTTTCCCCCAGCTGTCGGGGGCTTTGAGTACTTGTACGTTGCAATCGACAAGTTTACAAAGTGGCCGGAAGTGGAAGCAGTGAGGAAGGTGATGTTGGGTAACGTAGTAATTTCAAAAAAAAATTCCTACGATCACGCAAGATCATGGTGATGCATAGCAACGAGATGAGAGTGTTGTCTACGTACCCTCGTAGACCAGCAACGGAAGCGTTGACGCAACGTAGAGGAAGTAGTCGTACTTCTTCACGATCCAACCGATCCAAGTACCGAACGACGGCACCTCCGAGTTCTGCACACGTTCAGCTCGATGGCGTCCCTCGAACTCCGATCCAGCCGAGTGTTGAGGGAGAGTTTAAATCGACCTGACGGCGTGGTGACGATGATGATGTTCCACCGGCGCGAGGTTCGCCTAAGCTCCGCCACGGTATTCTCGAGGTGTAATATGGTGGAAGGGGCACCGCACGGCTAAGGAACGATCTCAATGATCAACTTGTGTGTCATGGGGTGCCCCTGCCCTGTATATAAAGGAGGGAAGGGGAGGGCTGGCCGGCCAAGGAGAGGTGCGCCAGGTGTCCTACTCCTACTAGGAGTAGGATTCCCCCAAATCCTAGTCCAACTAGGTTTCCCCAAGTGGGAAGGGAGAGAGAGGCGCCCCTTCTCCTAGTCCTAATAGGACTAGGGAAGGGGAAGGTGACCAGCACTTGGGCCCCTTTTCTCCTTTCCACTAAGGCCCATGTTGGCCCATTAGCATTAGGGGTTCGGTAACCTCCGGTACTTGGTAAAATTCCCAATTTCACCCGGAACACTTCCGATGTCCAAACATAGACTTCCAATATATGAATCTTTATGTCTCGACCATTTCGAGACTCCTCGTCACGTCCGTGATCTCATCCGGGACTCGAACAACCTTCGGTACAGAAACATCATAAAAACTCATAGTAAGCGGTCATCGAAGCGTTAAGCGTCACGGACCCTACGGGTTCGAGAACTATGTAGACATGACCTAGACTCCTCTCCGGTCAATAACCAATAGCGGGACCTGGATGCCCATATTGGCTCCTACATATTCTACGAAGATCTTTATCGGTCAGACCGCATAACAACATACGTTGTTCCCTTTGTCATCGGTATGTTACTTGCCCGAGATTCGATCGTCGGTATCCAATACCTAGTTCAATCTCGTTACGGCAAGTCTCTTTACTCGTTTAAGTAATACATCATCTCACAACTAACACATTAGTTGCAATGCTTGCAAGGCTTATGTGATGTGTATTACCGAGAGGGCCCAGAGATACCTCTCCGACAATCGGAGTGACAAATCCTAATCTCGAAATATGCCAACCCAACATGTACCTTCGGAGACACCTGTAATGTACCTTTATAATCACCCGATTACGTTGTGACGTTTGGTAGCACCCAAAGTGTTCCTCGTGCAAACGGGAGTTGCATAATCTCATAGTCATAGGAACATGTATAAGTCATGAAGAAAAGCACTAGCAACAAACTATACGATCAGGTGCTATGCTAATGGAATGGGTCATGTCAATCAGATCATTCAACCAATGATGTGATCCCGTTAATCAAATAACAACTCCTTGTTCATGGTTAGGAAACACAACCATCTTTGATTAACGAGCTAGTCAAGTAGAGGCATACTAGTGACACTCTGTAGGTTTATGTATTCACACATGTATTATGTTTCCTGTTAATACAATTCTAGCATGAATAATAAACATTTATCATGATATAAGGAAATAAATAATAACTTTATTATTGCCTCTAGGGCATATTTCCTTGATCTCCCACTTGCACTAGAGTCAATAATCTAGTTCACATCATCATGTGATTCAACACCAATATTCACATCTGTATGTGATTAACACCCATAGTTCACATCGTCATGTGACCAACACCCAAAGGGTTTACTAGAGTCAATAATCTAGTTCACATCGCTATGTGATTAACACCCAAAGAGTACTAAGGGATGATCATGTTTTGCTCGTGAGAGAAGTTTAGTCAACGGGTCTGTCACATTCAGAGCCGTATGTATTTTGCAAATATTCTATGTCTACAATGCTCTGCAGGGCTACTCTAGCTAATTGCTCCCACTTACGATATGTATCCAGATTGAGACTTAGAGTCATCTGGATCAGTGTAAAAAGCTTGCATCGATGTAACTCTTTACGACGGGCTCTTTTATCACCTCCATAATCGAGAAATATTTCCTTAGTTCTCACTAAGGATGTTCTTGACCAATGTCCGATGATCTACTCCTAGATCACTATTGTACTCCTTGCCAAATTCAGAGCAAGGTATACAATAGGTCTGGTACATAGCATAGCATACTTTATAGAACCTATGGCTGAGGCATAAGGAATGACTTTCATTCTCTATCTATCTTCTGCCGTGGTCGGGCTTTGAGTCTTACTCAATTTTACACCTTATGTCTGAGGCAAGAACTCTTTCTTTGACTGTTCCATTTTGAACCTTTTCAAAATCTTGACAAGGTATGTACTTATTGAAAACTTATCAAGCGTCTTGATCTATCTCAATAGATCTTGATGCTCAATATGTAAGCAACTTCACCGAGTTCCTTCTTTGAAAAACTCCTTTCAAATACTCCTTTATGCTTTGCAGAATAATCCTACATTATTTCCGATCAACAATATGTCATTCACATATATTTATCAGAAATGCTGTAGTGCTCCCACTCACTTTCTTGTAAATACAGGCTTTTCCAAAAGTGCATATAAAACCATATGCTTTGCTCAACTCATCAAAGCGTATATTCCAACTCCGAGATGCTTGCACCAGTCCATTGATGGATCGCTGGAGCTTGCACATTTTGTTAGCTCCTTTAGGATTGACAAAACCTTCTGGTTGCATCATATACAACTCTTCTTTAATAAATCCATTAAAGAATGTAGTTTTGACATCCATTTGCCAGATTTCATAAAATGTGGCAATTGCTAACATGATTCGGACAGACTTAAGAATCGCTTCTGATTGAGAAAATCTCATTGTAGTCAACACCTTGAACTTGTCGAAAACCTTTATGTGACAAGTCGAGCTTTGTAGATAGTAACACTACTATCAGTGTCCGTCTTCCTCTTGAAGATCCATTTATTTAACATGGCTTGCTGATCATCGAGCAAGTCAATCAAAGTCCATACTTTGTTCTCATACATGGATCCTTTCTCAGATTTCATGGCCTCAAGCCATTTCGCGGAATCTGGGCTCATCATCGCTTCCTCATGGTTCGTAGGTTCATCATGGTCTAGTAACATGACTTCCAGAACATGATTACCGTACCACACACAGTGCGGATCTTACTCTGGAAGACCTCACGAGGTTTGGTAGCAACTTGATGCGAAGTTTCATGATCATCATCATTAACTTCCTCACTAATTGGTGTAGGAATCACTTTGGAACTGATTTCTGTGATGAACTACTTTCCAATAAGGGAGAAGGTACAATTACCTCATCAAGTTCTACTTTCCTCCCACTCACTTCTTTCGAGAGAAACTTCTTCTCTAGAAAGGATCCATCTTAGCAACGAAAAACTTGCCTTCGGATCTGTGATAGAAGGTGTACCCAATAGTTACCTTTGGGTATTCTATGAAGACGCACTTCTCCGATTTGGGTTCGAGCTTATCAGGTGAAAACTTTTTTTCTACATAAGCATCACAACTCCAAATTTTTAAGAAACGACAGCTTAGGTTTACTGTTTAAACCATAGTTCATACGGTGTCGCCTCAACGGATTTAGATGGTGCCCTATGAAACGTGAATGCATCTGTCTCTAATGCATAACCCCAAAACGATAGTGGTAAATCGGTAAGAGACATCATAGATCGCACCATATCTAATAAAGTCACGATTCTGACGCTCGGACACACCATTACGTTTGTGGTGTTCGGTGGCGTAAGTTCGAAACTATTCCGCATTGTTTCAAATGTAGGCCAAACTCGTAACTCAAATATTCTCCTCCACGATCAGATCGTAGAAACTTTATTTTCTTGTTACGATGATTTTCCACTTCACTCTGAAATTCTTTGAACTTTTCAAATGTTTCAGATTTGTGTTTCATTAAGTAAATATACCCATATCTGCTCAAATCATCTCGTGAAGGTGAGAAAATAACGATACTTGCCACGAGCATCAACACTCATTGGATCGCATACATCGGTATGTATTATTTCCAATAAGTCAGTAGCTTGTTCCATTGTTCCGGAGAACGGAGTTTTAGTCATCTTGCCCAAAAGGCACGGTTCGCAAGCATCAAATGATTCATAACCAAGTTATTCCAAAATCCCATCAGTATGGAGTTTCTTCATGCGCTTTACACCAATATGACCTAAACGGCAGTGCCACAAATAAGTTGCACTATCATTATTAACTTTGCATCTTTTGGCATCAATATTATGAATATATGTGTCACTACGATCGAGATCCAACAAACTATTTTTATTGGGTGTATGACCATGAAGGTCTTTATTCATGTAAATGTAACAACAATTATTCTCTAACTTATATGAATAACCGTATTGCAATAAACATGATCAAATCATATTTATGCTCAACGCAAACGCCAAATAACATTTATTTAGGTTTCACATTAATCCCGAAAGTATAGGGAGTGTGCGATGATGATCATATCAATCTTGGAACTACTTCCAACACTCATCGTCACTTCCCTTCAACTAGTTTCTGTTCATTCTGCAACTCCTGCTTCAAGTTACTACTCTTAGCAACCGAACCATTATCAAATACCGAGGGGTTACTACGAACACTAGTGAAGTACACATCAATGATCTGTATATCAAATATACTTTTGTTCACTTTGCCATCCTTCTTATCCGCCAAATACTTGGGGTAGTTCCGCTTCCAGTGACCAGTTCCATTGCAGAAAAAGCACTTAGTCTCAGGCTTAGGTCCAGACTTGGGCTTCTTCACTCGAGCAGCAACTTGCTTGTCGCTCTTCTTGAAGTTCCCCTTCTTCCCTTTGCCTTTTTCCTTGAGACTAGTGGTCTTGTCAATCATCAACACTTGATGCTCTTTCTTGATTTCTACCTTCGTCGATTTCGACATCACGAAGAGCTCGGGAATCGTTTTCGTCATCCCTTGCATACTATAGTTCATCACGAAGTTCTACTAACTTAGTGATGGTGACTAGAGAATTCTGTCAATCACTATCTTATCTGGAAGATTAACTCCGTTTTATTCAAGCGATTGAAGTACCGGACAATCTGAGAACATGCTCACTAGTTGAGCGATTCTCTTCCATCTTTTAGCTATAGAACTTGTTGGAGACTTCATATCTCTCAACTCGGGTATTTGCTTGAAATATTAACTTCAATTCCTGGATCATCTTATATGGTCCATGACGTTCAAAACATCTTTGAAGTCCCGATTCTAAGCTGTTAAGTATGGTGCACTAAACTATCAAGTAGTCATCATATTGAGCTAGCCAAACGTTCATAACGTCTATATTTGCTCCTGCAATAGGTACATCACCTAGTGGTGCATTAAGGACATAATTATTCTGTGCAGCAATGAGGATAAACCTCAGATCACGGATCCAATCCGCATCATTGCTACTAACATTTTTCAATACAATTTTTCTCTAGGAACACATATAAAAACATAGGGAAGCAACAACGCGAGCTATTGATCTACAACATAATTTGCAAAATACTACGGGACTAAGTTCATGATAAATTAAAGTTCAATTAATCATATTACTTAAGAACTCCCACTTAGAAAAATATCCTCCAATTCTCTAAGTGATTGCGTGATCCATATCAACTACACCATGACCGATCATCACGTGTGATGGAGTAGTTTCAATGGTGAACATCAATATGTTGATCATATCTACTATATGATTCACGCTCGACCTTTCGGTCTCCGTGTTCCGAGGTCATATCTTATATGCATAGCTCGTCCAAGTATAACCTGAGTATTCGGCGTGTGCAACTGTTTTTGCACCCGTTGTATTTGAACGTAGAGCCTATCACACCCGATCATCACGTGGTGTCTCAAAGACGAAGAACCTTCGCAACGGTGCATACTCCGGGAGAACACTTCTTGATAATTTAGTAAGGGATCATCTTATAATGCTACCGTCAATCAAAGCAAGATAAGATGCATAAAGGATTAACATCACATGCAATCAATATAAGTGATATGATATGGCCATCATCATCTTGTGCTTGTGATCTCCATCTCCGAAGCACCGTCATGATCACCATCGTCACCGGCGCGACACCTTGATCTCCATCGTAGCATCGTTGTCGTCTCGCCAAACTTATGCTTCTCGACTATCGCTACCGCTTAGTGATAAAGTAAAGCATTACAGGCGATTGCATTGCATACAATAAAGCGACAACCATATGGCTCCTGCCGATTGCCGATAACTTCGGTTACAAAACATGATCATCTCATACAATAAAATTCAGCATCATGTCTAGACCATATCACATCACAACATGCCCTGCAAAAACAAGTTAGACGTCCTCTACTTTGTTGTTGCAAATTTTACGTGGCTGCTACGGGCTTAAGCAAGAACCAATCTCACCTACGCATCAAAACCACAACGATACTTCGTCAAATAGACTCCGTATTAACCTTCTCAAGGACCTTGAGTAGCAACACTCTGTTCAACTAATGAATGAGAGACAGTCTTCAACAAGCAATCTATATGAAAAGCACGCCGAGGGAACGGTCTCGCGAAGAGTACGCGTAAGGTTGGTCTGGATCGTCATCCAACAATACCGCTGAACCAAAGTATGACATGCTGGTAGGCAGTATGACTTGTATCGTCCACAACTCACTTGTGTTCTACTCGTGCATATCATCAAACCATAAAAACCTAGGCTCGGATGCCACTGTTGGGTAACGTAGTAATTTCAAAAAATTTCCTACGATCACGCAAGATCATGGTGATGCATAGCAACGAGATGAGAGTGTTGTCTACGTACCCTCGTAGACCAGCAACGGAAGCGTTGACGCAACGTAGAGGAAGTAGTCGTACTTCTTCACGATCCAACCGATCCAAGTACCGAACGCACGGCACCTCCGGAGTTCTGCACACGTTCAGCTCGATGGCGTCCCTCGAACTCCGATCCAGCCGAGTGTTGAGGAGAGTTTCGTCAAGACGACGGCATGGTGGCGATGATGATGTTCCACCGGCGCGGGGCTTCGCCTAAGCTCCGCCACGGTATTCTCGAGGTGTAATATGGTGGAAGGGGCACCGCACACGGCTAAGGAACGATCTCAATGATCAACTTGTGTGTCATGGGGTGCCCCTGCCCCTGTATATAAAGGAGGGAAGGGAGGGCTGGCGGCCAAGGAGAGGTGCGCCAGGTGTCCTACTCCTACTAGGAGTAGGATTCCCCCCCAAATCCTAGTCCAACTAGGTTTCCCCAAGTGGGAAGGGAGAGAGAGGCGCCTTCTCCTAGTCCTAATAGGACTAGGGAAGGGGGAAGGTGCGACCAGCACTTGGGCCCCTTTTCTCCTTTCCACTAAGGCCCATGTTGGCCCATTAGCATTCCGGGGGTTCGGTAACCTCCGGTGCTTGGTAAAATTCCCAATTTCACCCGGAACACTTCCGATGTCCAAACATAGACTTCCAATATATGAATCTTTATGTCTCGACCATTTCGAGACTCCTCGTCACGTCCGTGATATCATCCGGGACTCCGAACAACCTTCGGTACAGAAACATCATAAAAACTCATAGTAACTGTCATCGAAACGTTAAGCGTGCGGACCCTACGGGTTCGAGAACTATGTAGACATGACCTAGACTCCTCTCCGGTCAATAACCAATAGCGGGACCTGGATGCCCATATTGGCTCCTACATATTCTACGAAGATCTTTATCGGTCAGACCGCATAACAACATACGTTGTTCCCTTTGTCATCGGTATGTTACTTGCCCGAGATTCGATCGTCGGTATCCAATACCTAGTTCAATCTCGTTACCGGCAAGTCTCTTTACTCGTTTAAGTAATACATCATCTCACAACTAACACATTAGTTGCAATGCTTGCAAGGCTTATGTGATGTGTATTACCGAGAGGGCCCAGAGATACCTCTCCGACAATCGGAGTGACAAATCCTAATCTCGAAATATGCCAACCCAACATGTACCTTCGGAGACACCTGTAATGTACCTTTATAATCACCCGATTCACGTTGTGGACGTTTGGTAGCACCCAAAGTGTTCCTCGTGCAAACGGGAGTTGCATAATCTCATAGTCATAGGAACATGTATAAGTCATGAAGAAAAGCACTAGCAACAAACTATACGATCAGGTGCTATGCTAATGGAATGGGTCATGTCAATCAGATCATTCAACCAATGATGTGATCCCGTTAATCAAATAACAACTCCTTGTTCATGGTTAGGAAACACAACCATCTTTGATTAACGAGCTAGTCAAGTAGAGGCATACTAGTGACACTCAGAGGTTTATGTATTCACACATGTATTATGTTTCCTGTTAATACAATTCTAGCATGAATAATAAACATTTATCATGATATAAGGAAATAAATAATAACTTTATTATTGCCTCTAGGGCATATTTCCTTCAGGTGACAGCACAGTCAGCAGTCAAGTTCTTCAGGTCAATTGTTTGCCGTTTTGGGATTCCTAACAGGATCATCACCGACAACGGCACACAGTTCACGAGCCGCACCTTCATGCAGTACGTCCAAGATCTTGGCGCCAAGATCTGCTTTGCTTCTGTTGCTCATCCAAGAAGCAACGGTCAAGCAGAGAGGGCAAACGCTGAAGTGCTGCGAGGACTCAAGATCAGAACTTTCGACAGGCTGCACAAGTGCGGAAGAAACTGGATTGAGGAGCTGCCAGTGGTTCTTTGGTCGATCAGGACGACGCCAAATCGAGCCACTGGCCAGACACCTTTTGCTCTAGTCTATGGAGCAGAGGCAGTTCTCCCCACGGAACTTCAGATCACGGGTCACCTCGAGTACTCGCTTATGATGAGCTTGAGAAAGAGCAGCTGCGACAAGATGGCGCTTTGCTCCTTGAGGAGGACCGTCTTGAGGTCAGACGAGCTGCTCGTTACCAGCAAGCTTTGCGCCGCTACCATATCCGCAAAGTTAGTGCCAGAAGTTTCGAGGAAGGCGACCTTGTTCTTCGGCACGTTCAGTCCGCCAAGAATTCCAACAAGTTGACGCTGAAGTGGGAAGGCCCTTATCGGGTGAAACGAGTCACTAGGCTGGCGCTGTCTGTCCGCTTTGAGACCGAAGATGGCATTCGGTGAGCAACTCCTGGAACATTGAGCATCTTCGTAAGTTTTACCCATAGGGCGGTTCTTTGGAACCTGTTCCGGCAACCACCTTTTGTACAAGTCTTGCCGATGTTGCATGTAATCCTTTGTACAAAGCCGGGCGCGGACCCCGTGCACAAGTAAAGCTCATGTGTTGCGCACAACTTGTCAACTACATGCTTTCATAATCCTTTTTGCATGTGTTATCTAACATTTGGTGCAGCATCCACACCCGGTAAGCAATAACGAGCCACAAGGCTCCATAACTTTATTTTCTCTTCTTTCTCTTTCTCAAAGAAAGGAAGGTTCATCCACCCACAAGTTAGCCGAGGGGGGAAGGAGAAGATAATGGTGTGGGCCACCAAGCGTCGCTCGAGGAAGTATCGCCTTGCCGGGAAGCAAACGACAGAAAAGCTAAGTTGCCAAAGTTTGAGCAACCAGTTTTTAAATTTTTTAAGTTATCTTCCTCAAACGATTGTACTTTGTATGGAAAACCTGTGCGCGGAGGAACCAACTCGTAGCTAGTTTGCGCCCTTACTTTGTTTCGAGTCCGCTCAACAACTTAAGTGAGCTGCAACTAGTTGCGACAATGTTGCTTGTCGGAAGCGGCGCCGCCAGCAAGCTGCTGACGTTCGACACTTAGCGCTCGCGGCAAAGGTGCCCGCGCCGACAAGTTCCCTAAAAGCGTAGGGCACAAACATACAAAGGAAGGAATCAAGGAAAGGAAATAACATTGCAATCGTTGCCTAAGATAGAGTATATTACAAAATAACTTGTCGCAGATCTAATAAATTGTTCTCCTAAACATGATCAGCAGCGACAAGGGAAAGATAAATTTGGCGGCCTAGTCTACGCGGTCGCCATCAACCCGCTTGATCTTGCCCACCTTGTCCACAATGGGTGCGACAAGAGCTTTAAGCGCCTCCACATCGGCATCTGGCGGCAAGGATCTAAGGACGCCGTTGAGGTTGAGGCCTGGATTCCGGAAGGCCACCTTCATCAACACCTTCTGGAGAGCTCCCGCACAGATCTGGCGCGATTCCTCGGCCAGCTGCTTTGGGATCTCTTCCCGGAGCCGCTGGAGAGCCGTCACCACGCCCTTGAGGAACAGGCTGAGCTTGGCGCTGGGTTGGAGGCGCTCGTCGGAAGAGTACCCAAGGTCCACCATCCCCAGCTCCATCAGCTCCTTGTCGATGGCGACGGCAGTATCCATAAGACCCTCCATCGAGTGCATCACGTTCTCTCTGAAGGTGTTCTGGGCGGTCGTGGCACTCGTCAGCAGCTCCTCGTTGGTCTTGATCGTCTCCAACAGGGCCACCTCCCACTCCTTGGCGCCATCCAGCGTCTCCATCAGGGTGGTCAGCTTCAGCTCAAGATCTGCCTTGGAGTCCTTGGCGGCATCGAGCTCTTTTATCCTCTCAGCGAGACGGACCTGCATCTCGCCAAGAGTGTAGGCGTCCTTCTCGCGCTCGTGCTTCAGCGCGGCGAGCTCTTCGCCGCTCTTCTGCAGACTGGCCTCCAGTTGCGTCACTTTTGTCTCCAACTCCTTCTTGGCGGCCTCGACAGCTGCGGCAGCATCCTTTGCTTCCTTGAAAGCTCCGCCAAGTGATTGCTCGCGTGCGGCAAGCTCTTCCTCATAGCTGTCAAGGTTGATCTTCCGCTGCGCCAGCTCGCCTTCTTGCGCAGATAGCTTCTCGCCGGCAAGCCGTTGCTGCTCCTCGACCTCAGCCTTCTCAAGGATGAAGGCTATGTGCTCTTCGGCGAGTCGCTCCCGCTCTTCTGCTACGTTCCGGAGAGCTTCTTGATTGGCGCCCCGGAGCTCTTCTGCGCGCTTCTCCATGTCTGCTCCCGCCCTCGCGACAAGTGCTTCTCGGGACTCCAACTTGGCTTGTTGGGCGCGGTAGAGCGACAACAGCTTCTTCAGCAGCTGCTCCTCCTCAGACTCGCCGCTGCTGCTGCTTGGCGCGTCAACCAACGTCAACCCAGTGGAGGCGAGCAGCTCTTCGTCAAAGGTCTCCCCTTCGACCGGCGCCCTGGAGCTCGACGCCCAGGGGAGCTTGATGAAGACGCCGTCGCCGGCCTTCAGATAGGCGCCGGGCTGGGGCTCTTCGGAGCCTGACGCTGCACCGGTGGCGGAGGGATCGGCGGTCGGCGTAGCGCCTGGCGCTCCTGCGGCCTCAGGGTCGTCAGTACGATCACCAGACCCCTCACCAGCCTTTGCAGCGGCGGCCTTGGCGGCCCCCTCGCCGGCGGACCCATCGACGCCGGCCTCTTCCTCCATAGTGGCGACGTCGTCAGTGTTGCCGCGCGTGTCCTCCTCGCCGGCAACCTCAGTCTCCATCGGCTCTGCGGCAGATGGATCTGACGATCAGAAAAAGAAAGAACAGTCAAGCAAATATTTGAAAAGAAAAGCAGAAGAAAAAGAGCCCAAGGGAAATTTTCGGTCTAAAGGGATTACCTGCGATGGGATCTGTGGCCGCGGTCTCAACCACCGGAGGGTCGCCGGCGCTGCCCCTTGTCGGAGAGGCTTCCCTTGTCGGAGAAGCATCCCTTGCCGGAGAACGCTCCCTTGCCGGGGAATTCTCCCTTGGCGGCGTAGTTGAAGCAGATGGTATTTCGGGAGCGGCTTCCGGGCCCTCCTGATGAGGCTGCTCTGCTCCTACACAAATCAACAAGTCGGATATCAGCAAAGAAGGAGCACCCATGCATGCCTAACCGTAAGAAATAAACCATGTACTTACGCTGGGGGCTGTGCTGGGGGCTGCTTTGAGTAAGGGTTGCCGGGTGCGGCAAGGGGGTCTCAGATGCGCCTCCTGTTGCCACGGGGGGATCATCTTCGATGACGACCACCGGTCTTGGCTCTCTTCGACGCTCTCTGGACCAGCGCCCTGAAAAGGAAAGAGTTCAGAATGAAGAAAATCAGATACAAGACAAAGCAACCAAATTGAAGAAATACAAACACAGCATAGAAGCTTACTCTTCTTCTTCTTCCTCGTCGGAGCTGAGCGCGGAGAGATCAAATTCCGGCACGCCTCCGGTGCGAAGAGGTGGAGGAGTAGGTTCCCTTGGCCGCTTGGCGGGAGTGGCAGCGGTGGCCTGAGAAGATCCCGCCTCAGTTGTTGCAGCGGTGTGGGGTGCTCCCGCGACAACAGTGCTTGCCGCGGTGGAGCGCGTCGCACGGCGCTGCGGCTGTTGGCCCGTCTGCCGCCCCGTCACTTCCCCGGCCTTGCGGAGACGCCTTCTTGGTGGAGCTGCGGGCTCCGCTCGCGGCAAGCTACTTGAAGGTGTGGAGGAGGCGCCCTCGGCGGACTCGCTCGGCTCAACTTCGGGCTCGGCCTGCTCCTCCTCGCCGGCAAGCTCCTCTCGATCGGCAAGGCTTGCCGCCTCTGCTGCCTCTGCCTCCTCCACGGTGAACCCGAATTCGCCAGCGGTAGCAGCTGCTGCCGCCTCCTCCAGCCTGGTGGCAATGCGCTGCATCTCGGCGTCGGTGGTGTCGCGGGTGAGCCACTTCTGCTCTACGGCGCGGATCGGCACTTCTACCAAGCTATCGAAGAACTGCCGCACGACGTCGTCCGCAGGCTCTTGCCAGGTTGGAACGATCCCATGCGAATCGCACAAGGGCATCATGGCGCGAATGCGGTCGAGCGAAGAATTGTTGCACAATGGGACGACCCCCCTCGGCAACATAAACCACTCGGGGTGATCGGGGTCGTGCTTGAACAGCTCCAGAAGCATTGCGTCCAACTCCAAGGCGGTGAAATTCCAGTTGAGGCCCGGGCGCAACCTCATGATATCCGCCGGGTTTTGGAACTCCCAAGCAGGTCTCCTCCTCTCCTGCAAGGGAGCGATGCGGCAGCGAAGGAAATTTGCGCCAAGCTGCGCCTACTGATGAGTCCGGCAAGCTCGAGGCGCAGGATCCGGTCACTGACAATCTTCAACCTAGCATCCTCCTGCGCCAAGTTGCTCCAATCATTGCCGTGCACTATGGGAGTTTGGTATTTGGGCGATCGAAGGGCTGCGGGTTCTCCTTAATGATCCAACACCAATCGGCTCTCCACTCCTCCCACTTGCTGCGGAGCTCTCCTTCCAGATAGGATTCTTTCTTGCCGATCCTGGAGATCCAAGCAATCCCTCCGGCAAGTGGCTCTCCTCTCTCGACGCGGGGCATGAAGAAGTGGCGGAAAAGGGCTACGTTTGGGTGGACTCCGACAAAGTTTTCGCAGAGGTGTGCGAAAACCGCCATGGTCAGGACAGCGTTGGGGGTGAAATCAAGGAGTCGAAACCCGTAGGTGTTCATGATATCGCAGAAGAACTCAGAGAAGGGCGGGCAGAGCCCGCAATAGAAGAAGAGCGCGAAGAAGGGGTACCCGCTCGAAGCTGACTCTGATGCGGCGGCGGAGAGTACCTTCGTGCGCGGATGCGCCCGCGTCTCCGTCGACCAGAAGAGGTAGTAGCCCTCCCTCAGCTCCTTTGCGTCGAGCTGGGGAGGGAAGAGGGCCCGCTCCTTTCGCAGCGCCGCGAGCCGCTGCGCCTCGGCCGACTTCACGCCCTTCCCCTTGTCGGCTTTCGGAGCCATGGCGGAGGTGGTGGAGGAGACCGACGGCGTTGATGGCGCTGGTGGCGGTGGGGGCGGAGCGTTGCTCTCTCCAGACTAGAGAAGATAGGGGGAGCGGCGGCGGTTTTCAAGATGGGACAGCAAACGGCGAGGTGGGCGACATGCCCCTGTTTCCCCTCTTTATAAGGAGGGAGAGGGGGCGCACGTTCCGCTTTTCCAATTAAAGAAAGCTCCCCACGACGCCACGTTCGACGCGTGTTGTTCATGGGGGACGTGGTGGGTCCGCAGCGAGTTACGGCGTGATCTAGGCCGCGCGTGCCCGTGCACTGTTCTGGGACTGGCCCAACAGCGCTCGGCACCGTGTGTGGCCCAGGCCCGGGTGCTCCTATCGGTGTACTAGAGTAGGGGTACCCTAGTATCCCGAACTCGTGCACGGGCAGTCGCAGCACCCCGCGGCAAGGCCTGCCTAGTGACCGCCAAGGTCCTCCGTGGTTCCTTTAAAACCATTCAAGAACAAAGTATTTAAGCCACGGAGACAAGGCCCCGGCAAGAGGAGCTTGCCGGGAAGGCCACTCAAGGCCCGCAGAAGGCAAGACCCCGGCAAGAGGAGCTTGCCGGGAAGGCTTGGTGAGCGACAAGCTCCAGAGCGAGACAAGGATTTAGCCGCGGCAAGGCGCTTGCCGCGGCAGGCAACCTCTCTTCATCTCCGCTCCAGCTCATCCACCGATGTGTCGCCCTGGGACCATTCCAGGCGTGCGTGTCAAGAGGCTGTGCATCCAGCGGAGAGCAGCGGTAAGCGGCGCTGACAGGAGTGCCATCGTGGCAAGCGGTGGCGCCCCTGACGGTCCCTTTCTGCACTGTTTAGGCGACATGGACGGGCATTTAATGCTTTTGTCCCTTGCCGTCAGAATTAGGTAGAGTACACTGTACAAAGTAGCTGTACCAACCACAAGTCATTTTTCCCATTTTGCCCTCGCCTACGTTGCGACCTGTTGGTGACCCCTTGAGCCTATAAAAGGAGGCCCATGCGCAACGTAGAGGAGGTTCGGCTGGTTCGGCTGGTTCGACTCATTCGAGAGTAGAGACACTCAAGCTAGGTTTTGTAGCTCTCATTGCTCCCTAGCAAGAACACAATACAATCAGACAAGCAGCAGTAGGAGTATTATCTCTCCGGAGAGCTCCGAAGCTGGGTAAACTGCTCGTGTGCATCGCCTCGATCTGCTCTTCGTGCAATCTCCGCCCCCCACCGAACCAAAAGGGACTCGGTCCGCCGGTGCCATAGGTGTTCGTGGGTCACGATCAGCTTCCCCGACATTGATGTAGTTAAGTTTCCTAATTAGGCACTAAGTTTGTTCTCCGTGAGCTCTAGGAGTACGTGACGGGGAGGGATTGTGGGCAAATGTGCATGGAGTCAGCCATATACCGAAGGATACACGAGATTTGTTTGTCATCAGTACGTCGTCCATGTATAGGGTGACTTTCTATCTTCGGAGCTCATGGACATATACATACGTTGCTCACTGCAGGGACACAGATTCTTACCTCGTAAAAAAATCCAATCCCAGCACTTCCCTTTCGTAATATATCAGACCACTTATTAGACCTAGTTACATCCAATGAGGACTGGGATAGCCGTCTATGGGGAGTTTCTACTAAAATCACCTCTGTCGAGCACCCTTGTAGTTAAGTCTCTCAGTTTTAGCACTAAGTTCCTTTTCCATAACCTCTATTGAGAAGGTGAGGGGAGAGGGGTGGCTTCCAAATGTGCATTGGCCATCCCTAGATAAAAGAACGTATCTGATTTGTCTATGACAAGGCACTATGTGCAATTTTTTCATGACAAGGCAAAACCTCTCAACAAGTGGCAGCGGAGACGGATGGTGATCAAATGACCATTGATATTTGCACCATATGGATGTGAAGCTCATTAAAACGAGGCACTAGGTGGAATATATATATATATATATATATATATATGTGTGCGCAACCGGTGAGCGTCGAAAACCTCCTCTTTTTCAGCCATATGGAGTTAAGTTTCTCATATTTACCCCTAAGATTCATTCCTGTGATCTCTATGGAAGGGTGACCAGATATGCGCTCGCGGACTCTATCATGTAATGTTTCTCAATCTTCTTTACTAAGTTTCTTTCGGATTTTTGCGCTTATACGGGCTGCTCATTAAAATGAGGCACTAGGTGGAATATATAGGTGTTCGTTGTGCGTCACCAGCGAGCATTGCAAACCTCCTTTTTCTGAGCCATATGGAGTTAAGTTTCCCATATTTAGCCTTAAGTTTCTTTCACGTGAGCTCTACAGAAGAGTCACCAAATATGCGTTTGACGACTCCTCGTTCGACCGAATGGTACACGTCATTCTCCCGAGGCAGAGGATCGTTGCATAATTCCAATTTCGTGACCTATCATGTTAAGTTTCTCAATCTTCTTCACTAAGCTTCTTTTTGATTTTTGTGCCTCGCTTCAGCATTTCCACATGGTTATTAAACCAACACTTCATGATAAGAGACCATTGTGTATATTTTAGGTCGGTACTCGCCGTTGCAAAATCTCTCAACAAACATGAGAGGAGAGGGATGGTGACATAAGGAGCATTGCGCCATTCATCGACCGAAGTATGTTTGATATTCACCTACGAAGTATTTTCTTGAACGCATGAAATGGGTTCACACGACGACGGTTGAGATATGAGGGCATTAGGTCCATCGCCAAAATCGCCTCTTTCGAGCTTGATGTAGTTAAGTTCCCTAATTAGGCACTAAGTTTGTTCTCCGTGAGCTCTAGGAGTATGTGACAGGGGAGGGATTGTGGGCAAATGTGCATCGAGTCAGCCATATACCGAAGGATACACGAGATTTGTTTGTCATCAGTACGTCGTCCATGGATAGGGTGACTTTCTATCTTCGGAGCTCATGGACATATACATACGTTGCTCACTGCAGGGACACAGATTCTTACCTCACAAAAAAATCCAATCCCAGCACTTCCCTTTCGTAATATATCAGACCACTTATTAGACCTAGTTACATCCAATGAGGACTGGGATACCCGTCTATGGGGAGTTGCTACTAAAATCACCTCTGTCGGTCTCCCTTGTAGTTAAGTTTCTCAGTTTTAGCACTAAGTTCCTTTTCCATAACCTCTATTGAACAGGTGAGGGGAGAGGGGTGGTTTCCAAATGTGAATTGGCCATCCATAGATAGAAGAACGTACCTGATTCGTCTATGACAAGGCACTATGTGCAATTTTTTCATGACAAGGCAAAACCTCTCAACCAGTGGCAGCAGAGACGGATGGTGATCAAATGACCATTGATATTTGCACCATATGGATGCGAAGCTCATTAAAACGAGGCAATAGGTGGAATATATATATATATATGTATGCGCAACCGGTGAGCGTCGAAAACCTCCTCTTTTTCAGCCATATGGAGTTAAGTTTCTCATATTTACCCCTAAATTCATTTCGGTGAGCTCTACGGAAGGGTGACCAGATATGCGCTCGCGGACTCTATCGTGTAAAGTTTCTCAATCTTCTTCACTATGTTTCTTTTGGATTTTTTCGTTTATACGGGAAACTCATTAAAATGAGGCACTAGGTGGAATATATAGGTGTTCGTTGTGCGTCACCGGTGAGCGTTGCAAACCTCCTTTTTCTGAGCCATATGGAGTTAATTTTCCCATATTTAACCTTAAGTTTCTTTCACGTGAGCTCTACAAAAGGGTCACCAAATGTGCATTTGACGACTCCTCGTTTGACCGAATGGTACACGTCATTCTCCCGAGGCAGATGATCGTTGCCTAATTCCAATTTCGTGACCTACCATGTTAAGTTTCTCAATCTTCTTCACTAAGTTTCTTTTTGATTTTTGCGCCTCGCTTCAGCATTTCCACATGGTTATTAAACCAACACCTCATGATAAGAGACCATTGTGTATATTTTAGGTCGGTACTCGCCGTTGCAAAATCTCTCAACAAACATGAGAGGAGAGGGATGGTTACATAAGTAGCATCGCACCATTCATCGACCGAAGTATGTTCGATATTCACTTGCGAAGTATTTTCTTGAAGGCATGAAATGCGTTCACCCGACGAGGGTTGAGATATGAGGGCATCAGGTCCATCGCCAAAATCGCCTCTTTCGAGCTTGATGTAGTTAAGTTTCCTAATTAGGCACTAAGTTTGTTCTCCGTGAGCTCTTGGAGTACGTGACGTGGGAGGGATTGTGGGCAAATGTGCATCGAGTTAGCCATATACCATAGGATACACGAGATTTGTTTGTCATCAGTACGTCGTCTATGTATAGGTGACTTTCTATCTTCGGAGCTCATGGACATATACATACGTTGCTCACTGCAGGGACACAGATTCTTACCTCACAAAAAATCCAATCCCAGCACTTCCCTTTCGTAATATATTAGACCACTTCTTAGACCTAGTTACATCCAATGAGGATCGGGATACCCGTCTATGGGGAGTTGCTACTAAAATCACCTCGGTCGAGATCCCTTGTAGTTAAGTTTCTCTATTTAGCACTAAGTTCCTTTTTCATAACCTCTACTGAGCAGGTGATGGGAGAGGGGTGGTTTCCAAATGTGCATTGGCCATCCCTAGATAGAAGAACGTTTATGATTCGTCTATGACAAGGCACTATGTGCAATTTTTTCATGGCAAGGCAAAACCTCTCAACCAGTGGCAGCTGAGACGGATCGTGATCAAATGACCATTGATATTTGCACCATATGGATGCGAAGCTCATTAAAACGAGGCACTAGGTGGAATATATATATATGTGTGCGCAACCGGTGAGCGTCGAAAACCTCCTCTTTTTCAGCCATATGGAGTTAAGTTTCTCATATTGACCCCTAAGATTCATTCCCGTGAGCTCTAGGGAAGGGTGACCAGATATGCGCTCGCGGACTCTATCGTGTAAATTTTCTCAATCTTCTTCACTAAGTTTCTTTCGGATTTTTCCGATTATACGGGCTGCTCATTAAAATGAGGCACTAGGTGGAATATATAGGTGTTCGTCGTGCGTCACCGGCGAGTGTTGCAAACCTCCTTTTTCTGATCCATATGGAGTTAATTTGCCCATATTTAGCCTTAAGTTTCTTTCACGTGAGCTCTACAGAAGGGTCACCAAATATGCGTTCGACGACTCCTCGTTCGACCGAATGGGACACGTCGTTCTACCGAGGCAGAGGATCGTTGCCTAATTCCAGTTTCGTGACCTATCATGTTAAGTTTCTCAATCTTCTTCACTAAGTTTCTTTTTGATTTTTGCGCCTTGCTTCAGCATTTCCACATGGTTATTAAACCAACACCTCATGATAAGAGACCATTGTGTATATTTTAGGTCGGTACTCGCCGTTGCAAAATCTCTGAACAAACATGAGAGGAGAGGGATGGTGACATAAGGAGCATCGCGCCATTCTTCGACCTAAGTATGTTCGATATTCACCTGCGAAGTATTTTCTTGAACGCATGAAATGAGTTCACACGATGAGGGTTGAGATATGAGGGCATCAGGTCCATCGCCAAAATCGCCTCTTTCGAGCTTGATGTAGTTAAGTTTCCTAATTAGGCACTAAGTTTGTTCTCCGTGAGCTCTAGGAGTATGTGACGGGGGAGGGATTGTGGACAAATGTGCATCGAGTCAGCCATATACCAAAGGATACACGAGATTTGTTTGTCATCAGTACGTCGTCTATGTATAGGGTGACTTTCTATCTTCGGAGCTCATGGACATATACATACGTTGCTCACTGCAGGGACACAGATTCTTACCTCACAAAAAAATCCAATCCCAGCACTTCCCTTTCGTAATATATCAGACCACTTATTAGACCTAGTTACATCCAATGAGGACTGGGATACCCGTCTATGGGGAGTTGCTACTAAAATCACCTCTGTCGAGCTTCCTTGTAGTTATGTTTCTCAGTTTTAGCACTAAGTTCCTTTTCCATAACCTCTATTGAGGAGGTGAGGGCAGAGGGGTGGTTTCCAAATGTGCATTGGCCATCCCTAGATAGAAGAACGTATCTAATTCGTCTATGACAAGGCACTATGTGCAATGTTTTCATGACAAGGCAAAACCTCTCAACCAGTGGCAACGGAGACGGATGGTTATCAAATGACCATTGATATTTGCACCATATGGATGCGAAGCTCATTAAAACAAGGCACTAGGTGGAATATATATATATATATATATATATATGTGTGTGTGTGTGTGTGTGTGTGTGTGTGTGTGTGTGTGTGTGCGCGCAACCGGTGAGCGTCGAAAACCTCCCCTTTTTCAGCCATATGGAGTTAATTTTCTCATATTTACCCCTAAGATTCATTCCAGTGAGCTCTACGGAAGGGTGACCAGATATGCGCTCGCGGACTCTATCGTGTAAAGTTTCTCAATCTTCTTCACTAAGTTTCTTTTGGATTTTTGCGCTTATACGGGCTTCTCATTAAAATGTGGCACTAGGTGGCATATATAGGTGTTCGTTGTGCGTCACTGGCGAGCGTTGCAGACCACCTTTTTCTGAGCCATATGGAGTTAATTTTCCCATATTTATCCTTAAGTTTCTTTCAAGTGAGCTGTACAGAAGGGTCACCAAATATGCGTTCGACGACTCCTCGTTCGACCGAATGGTACATGTCATTCTCCCGAGGCAGAGGATCGTTGCCTAATTCCAATTTCGTGACCTATCATGTTAAGTTTCTCAATCTTCTTCACTAAGTTTCTTTTTAATTTGTGTGCCTCGCTTCAGCATTTCCACATGGTTATTAAACCAACACCTCATGATAAGAGACCATTGTGTATATTTTAGGTCGGTACTCGCTGTTGCAAAATCTCTCAACAAACATGAGAGGAGAGGGATGGTGACATAAGGAGCATCGCGCCATTCATCGACCGAAGTATGTTCGATATTCACCTGCGGAGTATTTTCTTGAACGCATGAAATGCGTTCACACGACGAGGGTTGAGATATGAGGGCATCAGGTCCATCGCCAAAATCGCCTCTTTCGAGCTTGATGTAGTTAAGTTTCCTAATTAGGCACTAAGTTTGTTCTCAGTGAGCTCTAGGAGTACGTGAAGGGGGAGGGATTGTGGGAAAATGTGCATCGAGTCAGGCATATACCGAAGGATACACGATATTTGTTTGTCATCAGTACGTCGTCTATGTATAGGGTGACTTTCTATCTTCGGAGCTCATGGACATATACATACGTTGCTCACTGCAGGGACACAGATTCTTACCTCACGAAAAATCCAATCCCGGCACTTCCCTTTCGTAATATATCAGGACCACTTATTAGACCTAGTTACTTCCAATGAGGACTGGGATACCCGTCTATGGGGAGTTGCTACTAAAATCACCTCTGTCGAGCTCCCTTGTAGTAAAGTTTCTCAGTTTTAGCACTAAGTTCCTTTTCCATAACCTCTATTGAGCAGGTGAGGGGAGAGGGGTGGTTTCCAAATGTGCATTGGCCATCCCTAGATAGAAGAACGTATCTGATTCGTCTATGACAAGGCACTATGTGCCATTTTTTCATGACAAGGCAAAACCTATCAACCAGTAGCAGCGGAGACTGATGGTGATCAAATGAACACCGATATTTGCACCATATGGATGCGAAGCTCATTAAAACGAGGCACTAGGTGGAATATATATATATATATGTGTGCGCAACCGGTGAGCGTCGAAAACCTCCTCTTTTTCAGCCATATGGAGTTAAGCTTCTCATATTTACCCCTAAGATTCATTCTGGTGAGCTCTACGGATGGGTGACCGGATATGCGCTCGCGGACTCTATCGTGTAAAGTTTCTCAATCTTCTTCACTAAGTTTCTTTCGGATTTTTGCGCTTATACGGGCTTCTCATTAAAATGAGGCACTAGGTGGAATATATAGGTGTTCGTTGTGTGTCACTGGCGAGCGTTGCAGACCACCTTTTTCTGAGCCATATGGAGTTAATTTTCCCATATTTAGCCTTAAGTTTCTTTCACGTGAGCTCTACAAAAGGGTCACCAAATATGCGTTCGACGACTCCTCGTTCGACCGAATGGTACACGTCATTCTCCCGAGGCAGAGGATCATTGCCTAATTCCAATTTCGTGACCTGTCATGTTAAGTTTCTCAATCTTCTTCACTAAGTTTCTTTTTGATTTTTGCGCCTCGCTTTAGCATTTCCACATGGTTATTAAACCAACACCTAATGATAAGAGACCATTGTGTATATTTTAGGTCGGTACTTGCCGTTGCAAAATCTCTGAACAAACATGAGAGGAGAGGGATGGTGACATAAGGAGCATCGCGCCATTCATCGACCGAAGTATGTTCGATATTCACATGCGAAGTATTTTCTTGAACGCATGAAATGCGTTCACACGATGAGGGTTGAGATATGAGGGCATCAGGTCCATCACCAAAATCGCCTCTTTCGAGCTTGATGTAGTTAACTTTCCTAATTAGGCACTAAGTTTGTTCTCCGTGAGCTCTAGGAGTATGTGACGGGGGAGGGATTGTGGGCAAATGTCCATCAAGTCAGCCATATACCGAAGGATACACGAGATTTGTTTGTCATCAGTACATCGTCTTTGTATAGGGTGACTTTCTATCTACGGAGCTCATGGACATATACATACGTTGCTCACTGCAGGGACACAGATTCTTTCCTCACAAAAAAATCGAATCCCAGCACTTCCCTTTCGTAATATATCAGACCACTTATTAGACCTAGTTACATCCAATGAGGACTGGGATACCCGTCTATGGGGGGTTGCTACTAAAATCACCTCTGTCGAGCTCCCTTGTAGTTAAGTTTCTCAGTTTTAGCACTAAGTTCCTTTTCCATAACCTCTATTGAGTAGGTGAGGGGAGATGGGTGGTTCCCAAATGTGCATTGTGCATCCCTAGATAGATGAACGTATCTGATTCGTCTATGACAAGGCACTATGTGCAATTTTTTCCTGACAAGGCAAAACCTCTCAACCAGTGGCAGCGGAGACGGATGGTGATCAAATGACCATTGATATTTTCACCATATGGATGCGAAGCTCATTAAAACGAGGCACTAGGTGGAATATATATATATATATATATATATATATATATATATATATATATATATATATATATATGTGTGTGTGTGTGTGTGTGCGCGCAACTGGTGAGCGTCGAAAACCTCCTCTTTTTCAGCCATATGGAGTTAAGTTTCTCATATTTACCCCTAAGATTCATTCCGCTAAGCTCTACGGAAGGGTGACCAAATATGCGCTCACGGACTCTATCGTGTAAAGTTTCTCAATCTTCTTCACTAAGTTTCTTTCGGATTTTTGCGCTTATACGGGCTGCTCATGAAAATGAGGCACTAGGTGGAATATATAGGTGTTCATTGTGCGTCACCGGCGAGCGTTGCAAACCTCCTTTTTCTGAGCCATATGGAGTTAATTTTCCCATATTTAGCCTTAAGTTTCTTTCACGTGAGCTCTATAGAAGGGTCACCAAATATGCGTTCGACGACTCCTCATTCGACCGAATGGTACACGTCATTCTCCCGAGGCAGAGTGTAGCGACCTGACCCAAAATCGGTCAAATCTCTGTGTCTATACCATCCCAAGATCATGCTGGTACTCACAGTACATCGATGAAATAATCAAAGTTCAATCACACCTGAATTTATTACACGATTCTCATATAGAGTCTTTATTACAATAGAATAAATTCGGCCAAAGGCCAACTCATGAGAAATAAACTACTAAAGCTGCGGAAGCGTAGAAGTATAGCGAGTCCATCCGACTCCAAAGGGCAATCGCCAAGCGCGGAGCGTAGCCTCACTCCTGATCGGAATAAATCTCTGCAACATAAGACGTTGCAGCCGTGTAGGTCAGCTTTTTGAATAAGCTGGCAAGTCATGAAGAGAATAACAATAATAAAATTACTAACACTATATGCATTTTGGCTGTGGGGCTCTAAGTTTCATCATTTTGCGAAAAGCCAATTTTCTCCTACTACAGTGGACTTGCTTGCAAATTACTACAAATTGTTGGTAGTTATTGAGATGGTTCCGCCAACCAATGTCTCATTCCCAAATTATTAAGTCATAAGCCCCTCAAATTAATTTATTAATTTAGTGTTGAGATTTCCGAATACTTCCAAGTTCCAGAGGCTCAAATTGTCCGTAACCGGGGACACGGCTAATCGATTAGATCTTTAACTCTGCAGAGGTTTGCGCACTTTACCCGCAAGAATCATTCCCTCCTTTTAAGTCTTCGCACTTCATGGTGTTTGAAGACGGGACCAGATAAACAGGGTCTTCCAAAGAGTTCTTACAGCTACTTGTCGGTACCCATCCAATCCTACCGTTCTTCTACATCTCGTAGTACCGTCCAGCCAGCATCACTACTAGGGTTGACCCAGCCAGAGCCCATAATGGCTTGCGGCTGCACAGGTAAGCTTCCGGTCAATGGGGCATCCATCCGTCTCTTCGTGGCTGGGTGAAGCTTTCCAAGATGTCATGGCACTTCTCCATTCATCCCGCCAACCACTTTGGGTTCTCCAGGTGCCCACAACCGTCCCTCCACCCAAGAGTGAATTTCGAAGTCCATCTTGATCATTGTAGTTCATGGGGTTGTCATCAACATTGACTCTCACATCTTTCTTATGAATTTCACTCAACCAAAACCCGTCTACGAGCATAGCAAAGTAAACTACTTCGTCCCGGGGGTCATGGTAACAAGGGGATTGGTTCATCCTACCACATGATACCACTCAAGATTAATAACTTCAAAATTTCAACTACTGCATGCATGGTGGGGGTGGTATAATTTCTAATGCACAAAATCATAGGTATAGAAAATAACATGATCAAGACTTGCCTTGCTGATGATCCTCGTAAGCTCAAGACTCGTGGTAGCAAGCTTCGCACTCCGGAAACTCTACCGAGACAAACAAGAATCACAATAAGCATATAGCATAGGATCACGTAATACAATAGCATAGTAACATGACACACCAAAACAAACAAGTCAAAACCCAAAGGAAAACTCAAAGAAAACCAACTCAAAGTTTTCCTACTTCAAACAACAACTAGAAATAGTTCTATATAACCAAAAATTTACTCAACATAACCTAATCATGGATTTATGTTAACTTAACAGGAAGGAATGCATTAAGCAACTAGGAGCAAAAAGAATCAATTTAAAATCTATTATGAAACTCCTATTAGGCCTAATTCAGTTTCTATTAAGGAAAATAAAATAAAAGTTTTATTTATTATAAATAAAAGTTCATCCTATAAAGTAACAGAAACTATCCTAGAATAATCAATCACATGTGAAAAATAAATTGATTTACTAATTAAAATGATAGGAAAACAGTAGCTAGTTAATTAATTAGGATTAACAAGATTCTGCTTAAAACTATTTTTAATTAATCCTAAAATACCCAAATTAATTCCTATGGTTAGGTAATGTCAAAATAAAGTTGGGACAAAAAGAATCATCCAAAAATAATTTTCCTAACTCATTTTATGGCAGATTTCCTATTCTGACTAAATCTAAAATAAAGCAATTTAAATTAATTTTAACATATCCAATAATATTTTCTTCAGAAAATATAGGAAATTTTCAAACCAACAAAAAAAGAATCACTCAAAAATATTGAGTAGAATAAAAGATATGAATTTTTCAAATCAGGAACTATTCTGTTAAAACAGAAAAACGAAAATAAAGAAAAATGGCCTAATGGGCCTAACCTACGCACTGAGCGTAATATAAACTAAACGGGCCCTAGGGTTAAACGAGTCGGGCCGGGCTAAATAAAAAAAACCCTAACTAAATTTAAACCGGAACTAAACCGGCCGAACCGGGTTTTTATTAAAAGAACTTACCCCTTCGGGTGTGTTCTAATCCTAGCCGCACAAAACGCATCGGACGGGGGAGAAGAGCTCCGGTGGCTCACCGGAGTTTGGACGGCGGCGGCGGCTCGGTGGCGAGTGCGTCGACGGCTCCGGTCGTCGGGGAGGGCGGCGGAGTAGTCCGGCGAGTGCGGGGCGACGAGGGGGGGTGTCTGGTGGAGTGGGTGGAGCTCGGGAAGGTCTAGGGCGACGGGCAGGCGAATGGCGGCGGAGGTGAGCTCGGGTATCCCATGAGCTCGTGAGGGGAGAGGAGAGGTTCGGCAAGGCGAGGGGGGAATAAAAGGGAGGGCTTTATATAAGGGGGGGCCTCGGCTTGGTCAGGGGGGCAATCGAGAGGGGATCGGATCCCGGATTCGTCGGGATCCGGCGATCGACGGCGGCGCGGGCGAGGCGTGGGCGAGGGGTTGACGACGGGGGTGGGGTCCGCCTGCAGAGAGAGAGGGGAGGGGCGAAACGGTGCGGGCGACCGAGCCGAAGGGGATTCGGGCGCGGGTGTGGCCTGGCCGCTATTGGCTGGCTCATTGGCCAGCCCTCTGGGCCGCCTGGTGGGCGGTGGGTGGCCTCGGCTGGGTGGGCTGCTGGCCGGGCGCCTGGGGGTTTCTTTTTTATTTATTTATTTTTTAATAAAAACAAAACAGAGATAACTTATAAAATATAAATATTTTATATAGGACATATATATACCAAAATGATGGGAATATTCCTATCATTTGAACATTTTTCCAAAGGAAAAATCCAAACTTATAAAAATTCATTTTTCAAATTCAAATAAAACTCAAGTTTGAATTCAAAACTTTTGGCATTATTTTCCTCTGATATTTTTGGAGTGTCATGTTTACTCCTCTCATACTTTTGCTCAAGTATTTATCAGGCATAGTTTTTGAAATGATTCCCACTTGCCATAGTTTGAATTCAAATTTGAAAACTCAAAACTCTGAAACTCCAAATGGCACTCAAATTCAAACAGAATGCATTAGATGCTTAGCTATAATTGTAAAACATTCCAAATAGGGAATTTGGGATGTTACAAACCTACCCACCTTAAGATGAATCTCGCCCTCGAGATTCAGGTTGGCTAGCAAATAGGTGCGGGTGGTCTCGAAGAAGGTCTTCTTCTCGCTCCCAGGTGGCTTCTTCCTCGGAGTGGTGACTCCATAGCACCTTGCAAAACTTGATGACCTTGCTGCGGGTGACTCTGCTCGCAGTCTCAAGAATTCGGACGGGTTTCTCCTTATAAGTCAGATCACTATCAAGCTGTATGGCCTCTAGGGGCACTGTGTCTCTCAACGGAATATCGGCCATGTCGGCATGACACTTCTTCAGCTGAGAAACATGGAAGACATCATGAACTCCGGACAATCCTTCCGCAATTCCAACTTGTAAGCAACTTCTCCACGACGTTCGAGGATTTTGTAGGGGCCAATAAATCGGGTGCTAACTTTCCTTTGACACCAAACCTCTTGATTCCACGGCGGGAGACACACGAAGGTATGCTCGGTCTCCCGCTTCGTAAGTCACTTCCTTGCGCTTCTTTGTCGGCATAACTCTTACGTCTCGATTGTGCTATCTTGAGTCTGTCTCGAATCGGCTTGACTTTCTCTTCGAATCCTCGATAAGATCGGAACCGAAAAGTGATCGATCTCCAACACTATCCCACAACAATGGTGTTACGCACCTCCTTCCGTATAGAGCTTGAAGGGGCCATCTTCGCATCGGATTGATAATCGTTGTTGTATGAAAACTTCTGCGTATGGCAAATTATCATCCCAGCTAGACCCATAGTCTAGCACACAAGCTCTCAACATGTCCTCCGTAATCTGGTTGACTCTCTCGGTCTGTCCATCTGCTGCGGATGAAAAGGCATCTTGAATTCCAGCCTCGTGCCCAAAGTTTCATGCAATCGCTTCCAAAACTTTGAGGTAAACTGCGTTCCTCTATCTCGACACGATTTTCCTCGGAACTCCATGCACATATACGCCTCGGTCATGTATATCTTGGCCAACTTAGCACCGGGTATAGGTAGTCTTCACGGGAATGAAGTGAGCTACCTTGGTCAATCGATCAACCACTACCCAGATGGAATCATACCCTAACGGGTCCCGGTAATCCTGTGATGAAATCCATTCCAAGTTTCTCCCATTTCCAATCGGGAATCGGCAAAGGTTGAAGTAACCCTGCTGGCTTTTGATGTTCTGCCTTTACTCGTTGACAAACATCGCATACTGCTACGTACTCGGCAATATCCTTCTTCATACCTGTCCACCAGAAACTTTCCTTCAAATCCGTGTACATCTTGGTGTTACCGGGGTGAATCGAGTACGGTGATTCATGAGCCTCCTGAAGAATTAGCTTCCTGAGTTCGGGATCATTGGGCACATAAATACGATCCTCGAACCATATAGTTCCGTGTTCATCCTTACGAAACCCTTTAGCTTTTCCTTCATCCATCTTTTGCTTTATCTCATCAATCTCCTTGTCCGACTTCTGGGCTTCACGAATCCTTTCGGCCAAAGTGGACTGGACTTCCAGAGTTGCAACAAATCCTCTCGGAACTATCTCCAGTCGGAGATCTCTGAGGTCATCGACTAACTCCTGGGGTAATCCTCCTGCTGTAAGAGTATTCACATAACTCTTACGGCTCAAAGCATCCGCTACAACATTAGCTTTACCTGGGTGGTAATGCAATCTCATGTCATAGTCCTTGATTAACTCTAGCCATCTCCTCTGGCTGAGGTTCAACTCTTTCTGCGTGAAAATATACTTCAAACTCTTGTGATCTGTGTAGACATCACAACGGTTTCCGATGAGGAAATGTCTCCAGGTTTTGAGTGCATGCACTACGGCTGCTAACTCCAAGTCATGTGTGGCATAATCCATCTCGTGAGGTCGTAGCTGTCTGGAGGCATAGGCTACAACTTTTCCTTCCTGCATGAGTACTCCTCCGAGTCCTTGACGAGAAGCGTCACAATAAACCTGGTATTCCTTGTGTATGTCCGGCAAAATCAGTACTGGGGCTGTGACCAAACGTTTCTTCAATTCCTGAAAACTGGCTTCACATTCCTCGGTCCAAACATACCTGGCTTCCTTCTTCAATAGCTCAGTCATGGGCTTGGCAATCTTCGAGAAGTTCTCAATAAACCTCCCATAATATCCTGCGAGTCCGAGAAAACTGCGGATCTCCTTGACTGAGGTGGGTGACTGCCAATCGGTGATCGATTCAACCTTGGCGGGATCAACTGCTATTCCTTCTCCTGAAATAACGTGTCCGAGGAATCCAACTTCCTTCAGCCAAAATTCACATTTGCTGAACTTGGCATACAACTGATGTTCTCGAAGTTTCTCCAGAACTAGACGCAAATGTTCCTTATGCTCTTCCTCGCTCTTGGAGAAAATCAGTATATCATCGATGAACACCACGACAAACTTGTCCAGATATTCCATAAACAGCTTGTTCATCAAATTCATGAAGTATGCAGGAGCATTAGTCAATCCAAATGACATGACGGTATACTCATATAAACCATACCTGGTAGTGAATACTGTTTTGGGTATATCCTTTTCACGAATCTTCAATTGATGATACCCTGATCGAAGATCGATCTTGGAGAATACCTTGGCTCCAACTAGCTGATCGAACAGATCATTAATCATCGGCAGAGGGTACTTGTTCTTGATGGTCACTTCGTTCAACGCACGATAATCCACAACCATCCTCAAGGTTCCATCCTTCTTCTCTACCAAAAGAACTGGGGCTCCCCAAGGTGATGAGCTTGGCCGAATATATCCTTTCTCCAATAACTCATTAATTTGATCCTTGATCTCTTTCAACTCATTAGGGGGCATCCGATAGGGTCTCTTGGATATTGGGGCTGTCTTGCGGGCAATAACTCGATCAGAAATTCAATGTCCTGTCCGGTGGCATTCTGGTAATTCCTCCTAAAAACATCGGGAAAGTCTTGCACTACTGGCACTTCCTCCTGAACAACTCCCGTGAGGGAATTCACCTGATTCTTCATCTGGCTACGTCTGGATACATACTTGATCCTCTTCTGCTCCGGGGTGGTGAGCACAATAGACTTGCGGGCACAGTCTATGTTTCCTTCGAACTTCGTCAACCAATCCATGCCTAGGATTACATCCAAGGTCTGGGTTTCCAATACTATGAGGTTTGCCGGAAATTTATGGTTCCCGATGTTGAGAGTTGCATGACAGCCCTAAGCTCGCCATCATTTCTCCTCTGCGAATCGACGCGAAGGGGGTTTCTAAGGGTTTTAGTGGGCAACCCGTACTTTTCCACAACTACCCTTGATATGAATGAATGCGTTGCACCGTAATCAAAGAGTACCAAAACTGAACGTGAATTCAATAAAACTTACCAACCACGTTCCGGCTGATCATAGACGTCCTCCACGTCAATGTGGTTCACCTGAGCACGAGGGAACGGGTTGGGCTTCTTCGTTGAGCTTCCATTGCCGTTTCCATTCCTCTGCTTGGCCTCTGGGCAGTCGGTGGCATAGTGCCCTGTCTTCTGGCACTTGAAGCAGGTGATGTGGCTCAGATCCTTCGAAGCCGGGGCAGGACGGTGCTGGTTTCCATTACCGTTTCCATTGACATTTCCATTGCCTGACCTGTTGTCCTGACTGCGGTTGTTCCCATTGCCTCCATGGTTATGTCCTCCATGGTTGTGATGGATATGCCCTCCTGTGTATGGGGCATAACGGGGCTTCTGCTGAGCTCCGGAGTTGTGCTTCCCCTGGCTGTACTTCCGCTTGCGGCTTTCAATCTGCTGCTGCTTGCCTTCAAGTACGATGGCCTTGTCTACCAGCTGCTGGTAGTTGGCGAAAGTAGCCACCATAAGCTGCATACCCAGCTCGTCATTGAGTCCCTCGAGAAACTTCTCCTGCTTTGCGGCATCTGTGGCCACATCATCAGGGGCATAGCGGGCTAGCTTTCTGAATTCATCCACGTACTGTGCCATAGTACGGTTCCCTTGGCGTAAGTTGCGGAACTCACGCTTCTTCAGACTCATGGCTCCAGCTGAAACATGAGCGGTGCGGAAGGCCTGCTGGAACTGATCCCATGTGATGGCACCAATGGGATAAGTGGCGGTGTAGTTCTCCCACCAAGAAGCTGCAGGTCCATCCAGTTGATGCGCGGCAAAGCGCACCTTCTCAGCATCAGTGCATCCCACAGTGATTAGCTCTCTTCCGACCTTGCGGAGCCAATCATCGGCCACAATCGGCTCAGTGCTGCTAGAGAACACTGGCGGATTCAGCCTCAGGAATCGAGTCAAGTTGTCAACAGGGGGTGGTGGCGGTGGATTGTTGTTGTTGTTGTTCTGATTCTGGATGAGTATCTGCATGAGGGCATTCTGCTGCTGGAGCAGCTGGGTGAGCTCGGTGGAAAACCGTGTCACGTCTCGGAGGCATCCGGTGTTTTGGAGTGGATGAGAAAATTAGAATAGAACAATGGTCTAATGAGAAATAACACTACCCATATGAATGCACAATCATAAACACACCAATCATTTATTCATTCCACTCAAACATGGTTCAATCTCGATTACAAAAGCTCATGACTAATCGAAGGAAATATCGGCCTAACTGATCGACTAAAAAGAAAAAATAAAATTGTGGTCGACTAAAAAGTCTTCATCAATAATCCTTGCGTCCTCCGGTGTGATGTCCTGCATTGTGGCGCCTCCTCTTGCGGCTTCCTCGGTGGAACTCCCTTCATAATCCTGATCATTGCTCACGAGGGGTCCGTCATCTCCACTCGGAAAAAGGTCCTCTCCCAAGTCCATCTTTTCCTCTATCGCGGCAAGCTTCATCTTCGTGTCGCCGATTGTCTCCATGAAGTCCGCGACTTCTTCCTCATGGTTAAGGAAGTCTGCGTGTGCCTTCTCCTCCAGTTCAGTTCACGGAACAATAGCCTCCTGTGCCTTCGAGTTACGGCGAGTCTGAATCTCCCGTTTCCTGAGGAGACACTCCAAGTCCTGGACATAAGAGAGAATGGAGTCGTCCTCTACGGTACGGATGATATCTCCATTCCTTGCCCTGCGAGAAACCATGGCGAGGTCTGAGGGATCGAGTTCGGCCCTGTACTCCTCTCGGAGATGTCCAAGGGCACGATAGATCGCCATGTCCCTTTCGATGATCCAGTTGAAGTCGGTGAACTCAAAGTCAATAGGCTCCGTGTGTCCTCCGAAGGTTCTCCCTGGAATATGCACCTCAATCTCATGGCGGGTGTCCGTCGGAAGTGCATTGGTTGGCTTCCCGGTGATCGAGGGCAGAGCAATCTTCAGTTTCTTCACCATCTGGACCAGCTTCCTGCCGAAGGGCGTCGTCTCATTGGGCTGGCAAAACTCCGGTAGCAAAACTGGGGTGAACTCGACGGCCATCTAGAATGTTGAAAATCGGAGAGGAGTTAGAAATGAACAGGGGAGAATTACGGAATGATAAGGATATAAAGTAAATAGTCTCTTCCTATGGCTTTCCGATCCTAGGGGTTACGATCCTACGGTCAGCGTGTGCTCTGATACCATCTCTGTAGCGACTGACCCAAAATCGGTCAAATCTACGTGGTTCCATACCATCCCAAGATCATGCTGGTACTCACAGTACATTGATGAAATAATCAAAGTTCAATCACACCTGAATTTATTACACGATTCTCATATAGAGTCTTTATTATAATAGAATAAATTCGGCCAAAGGCCAACTCATGTGAAATAAACTACTAAAGCTGGAAGCGTAGAAGTATAGCGAGTCCATCCGACTCCAAAGGGCAATCGCCAAGCGCGGAGCGTAGCCTCACTCCTGATCGGAATAAATCTCTGCAACATAAGACGTTGCAGCCGTGTAGGTCAGCTTTTTGAATAAGCTGGCAAGTCATGAAGAGAATAACAATAATAAAATTGCTAATACTATATGCATTTTGGCTGTGGGGCTCTAAGTTTCATCATTTTGCGAAAAGCCAATTTTCTCCTACTACAGTGGACTTGCTTGCAAATTACTACAAATTGTTGGTAGTTATTGAGATGGTTCCGCCAACCAATGTCTCATTCCCAAATTATTAAGTCATAAACCCTCAAATTAATTTATTAATTTAGTGTTGAGATTTCCGAATACTTCCAAGTTCCAGAGGCTCAAATTGTCCGTAACCGGGGACACGGCTAATCGATTAGATCTTTAACTCTGCAGAGGTTTGCTCACTTTACCCGCAAGAATCATTCCCTCCTTTTAAGTCTTCGCACTTCGTGGTGTTTGAAGACGGGACGAATGAAACAGGGTCTTCCAAAGAGTTCTTCTCGCTACTGCCGGTACCCATCCAATCCTACCGTTCTTCTACATCTCGTAGTACCGTCCAGCTAGCGTCACTACTAGGGTTGACCCAGCCAGAGCCCATAATGGCTTGCGGCTGCACAGGTAAGCTTCCGGTCAATAGGGCATCCATCCGTCTCTTCGTGGCTGGGTGAAGCTTTCCGCAAGATGTCATGGCACTTATCCATTCATCCCGGCCAACCACTGGGTTCTCCAGGGTGCCCGTCAACCATCCTCCGCCCAGTAGTGAATTTCGAAGTCCATCTTGATCATTGTAGTTCATGGGCTTGTCATCATCATTGACTCTCACATCTTTCTTATGAATTTCACTCAACCAAAACCCGTCTACGAGCATAGCAAAGTAAACTACTTCGTCCCAGGGGTCATGGTAACAAGGGGATTGGTTCATCCTACCACATGATACCACTCAAGATTAATAACTTCAAAATTTCAACTACTGCATGCATGGTGGGGGTGGTATAATTTCTAATGCACAAAATCATAGGTATAGAAAATAACATGATCAAGACTTGCCTTGCTGATGATCCTCGTAAGCTAAAGACTCGTGGTAGCAAGCTTCGCACTCCGGAAACTCTACCGAGACAAACAATAATCACAATAAGCATATAACATAGGATCACGTAATACAATAGCATAGTAACATGACACACCAAAACAAACAAGTCAAAACCCAAAGGAAAACTCAAAGAAAACCAACTCAAAGTTTTCCTACTTCAAACAACAACTAGAAATAGTTTTATATAACCAAAAAATTTCTCAACATAACCTAATCATGGATTTATGTTAACTTAACAGGAAGGAATGCATTAAGAAACTAGGAGCAAAAAGAATCAATTTAAAATCTATTATGAAACTCCTATTAGGCCTAATTCAGTTTCTATTAAGGAAAATAAAATAAAAGTTTTATTTATTATAAATAAAAGTTCATCCTATAAAGTGACAGAAACTATCCTAGAATAATCAATCACATGTGAAAAATAAATTGATTTACTAATTAAAATGATAGGAAAACAGTAGCTAGTGAATTAATTAGGATTAACAAGATTCTGCTTAAAACTATTGTTTTATTAATCCTAAAATACCCAAATTAATTCCTATGGTTAGGTAATGTCAAAATAAAGTTGGGACAAAAAGAATCATCCAAAAATAATTTTCCTAACTCATTTTATGGAAGATTTACTATTCTCACTAAATCTAAAATAAAGCAATTTACATTAATTTTAACATAGCCAATAATATTTTCTACAGAAACTATAGGAAATTTGCAAACCAACAAAAAAAGAATCACTCAAAAATATTGAGTAGAATAAAAGATATGAATTTTTCAAATCAGGACCTATTCTGTTAAAACAGAAAAACGAAAATAAAGAAAAATGGCCTAATGGGCCTAACCTACGCACTGAGCGTAATATAAACTAAACGGGCCCTAGGGTTAAACGAGTCGGGCCGGGCTAAATAAAAAAAAACCCTAACTAAATTTAAACCGGAACTAAACCGGCCGAACCGGGTTTTTATTAAAAGAACTTACCCCTTCGGGTGTGTTCTAATCCTAGCCGCACAAAACGCATCGGACGGGGGAGAAGAGCTCCGGTGGCTCACCGGAGTTTGGACGGCGGCGGCTCGATGGCGAAAAGGCCGACGGCTCCGATGCCGGGGAGGGCGGCGGAGTAGTCCGGCGAGTGCGGGGCGACGAGGGGGGGTGTCTGGTGGAGTGGGTGGAGCTCGGGAAGGTCTAGGGCGACGGCGGCGAGGCGAATGGCGGCGGAGGTGAGCTCGGGTCTCCGGCGAGCTCGTGAGGGGAGAGGAGAGGTTCCGGCGAGGGGCGAGGGGGGGAATGGGGTGCGGGGAGGGCTTTATATAAGGGGGGGCCTCGGCTTGGTCAGGGGGGCAATCGAGAGGGGATCGGATCCCGGATTCGTCGGGATCCGGCGATCGACGGCGGCGCGGGCGAGGCGTGGGCGAGGGGTTGGCGACGGGGGTGGGGTCCGCCTGCAGAGAGAGAGGGAGGCGAAAGCAGTGCAGGCGACCGGCCGAAGGGATTGAGTAGCCAGGTGCTGGCCGTTGGTAGGCTCATTTGGGCTGGCCCTCTGGGCCGCCTGGTGGGCAGTCTTGATGGTGGGTGGCCTCGGCTTTGGTGAGCGATGCTTTAATTTGGCGCTGAGGGGGTTTCTTATTTTGAAAATTTATTTTTTTAATAAAAACAAAAACAGAGATAACTTATAAAATATAAATATTTTATATAGGACATATATATAGCAAAATGATCAGGGGAATATTCCCTATCATTTGAACATTTTTCCAAAGGCAAAATCCAAACTTATAAAAATTCATTTTTTTCAAATTCAAATAAAACTCAAGTTTGAATTCAAAAACTTTTGGCATTATTTTCCTCTGATATTTTTGGAGTGTCATGTTTACTCCTCTCATACTTTTCCTCAAGTATTTATCAGGCATAGTTTTTGAAATGATTCCCACTTGCCATAGTTTGAATTCAAATTTGAAAACTCAAAACTCTGAAACTCCAAATGGCACTCAAATTCAAACAGAACGCATTAGATGCTTAGCTATAATTGTAAAACATTCCAAATAGGGAATTTGGGATGTTACACAGAGGATCGTTGCCTAATTCCAATTTCGTGACCTATCATGTTAAGTTTCTCAATCTTCTTCACTAAGTTTCTTTTTGATTTTTGCGCTTCGCTTCAGCATTTCCACATGGTTATTAAACCAACACCTCATGATAAGATACCATTGTGTATATTTTAGGTCGGTACTCGCCGTTGCAAAATCTCTCAACAAACATGAGAGGAGAGGGATGGTGACATACGGAGCATCGCGCCATTCATCGACCGAAGTATGTTCGATATTCACCTGCGAAGTATTTTCTTGAACGCATGAAATGCGTTCACACGACGAGGGTTGAGATATGAGGGCATCAGGTCCATCACCAAAATCGCCTCTTTCGAGCTTGATATAGTTAAGTTTCCTAATTAGGCACTAAGTTTGTTCTCCGTGAGCTCTAGGAGTATGTGACGGGGGAGGGATTGTGGGCAAATGTCCATCAAGTCAGCCATATACCGAAGGATACACGAGATTTGTTTGTCATCAGTACATCGTCTATGTATAGGGTGACTTTCTATCTACGGAGCTCATGGACATATACATACGTTGCTCACTGCAGGGACACAGATTCTTACCTCACAAAAAAATTCAATCCCAGCACTTCCCTTTCGTAATATATCAGACCACTTATTAGACCTAGTTACATCCAATGAGGACTGGGATACCCGTCTATGGGGAGTTGCTACTAAAATCACCTCTGTCGAGCTCCCTTGTAGTTAAGTTTCTCAGTTTTAGCACTAAGTTCCTTTTCCATAACCTCTATTGAGCAGGTGAGGGGAGATGGGTGGTTTCCAAATGTGCATTGGCCATCCATAGATAGAAGAATGTATCTGATTCGTCTATGACAAGGCACTATGTGCAATTTTTTCATGACAAGGCAAAACCTCTCAACCAGTGGCAGCGGAGACGGATGGTGATCAAATAACCATTGATATTTGCACCATATGGATGCAAAGCTCATTAAAACGAGGCACTAGGTGGAATATATATATATATATATATATATATATATATATATATATATGTGTGTGTGTGTGTGTGTGTGTGTGTGTGTGTGCGCGCAACCGATGAGCTTCGAAAACCTCCTCTTTTTCATCCATATGGAGTTAAGTTTGTCATATTTACCCCTAAGATTCATTCTGGTGAGCTCTACGGAAGGGTGACCAGATATGCGCTCACGGACTCTACGTGTAAAGTTTCTCAATCTTCTTCACTAAGTTTCTTTCGGATTTTTGCGCTTATACGGGCTGCTCATGAAAATGAGGAACTATGTGGAATATATAGGTGTTCGTTGTGCGTCACCGGCGAGCGTTGCGAACCTCCTTTTTCTGAGCCATATGGAGTTAATTTTCCCATATTTAGCCTTAAGTTTCTTTCACGTGAGCTCTATAGAAGGGTCACCAAATATGCGTTCGACGACTCCTCATTCGACCGAATGGTACACGTCATTCTCCCGAGGCAGAGGATCGTTGCCTAATTCCAATTTTGTGACCTATCATGTTAAGTTTCTCAATCTTCTTCACTAAGTTTCTTTTTTATTTTTGTGCCTCGCTTCAGCATTTCCACATGGTTATTAAACCAACACCTCATGATAAGAGACCATTGTGTATATTTTAGGTCGGTACTCGCCGTTGCAAAATATCTCAACATGAGAGGAGAGGGATGGTAACATAAGGAACATCGCGCCATTGATCGACCGAAGTATGTTCGATATTCACCTGCGAAGTATTTTCTTGAACGCATGAAATGCGTTCGCACGGCGAGGGTTGAGATATGAGGGCATCAGGTCCATCGCCAAAATCGCCTCTTTCGAGCTTGATGTAGTTAAGTTTCCTAATTAGGCACTAAGTTTGTTCTCCGCGAGCTCTAGGAGTATTTGACGGGGGAGGGATTGTGGGCAAATGTGCATCGAGTCAGGAATATACAGAAGGATACACGAGATTTGTTTGTCATCAGTACGTCGTCTATGTATAGGGTGACTTTCTATCTTCGGAGCTCATGGACATATACATACGTTGCTCACTTCAGGGACACAGATTCTTACCTCGCAAAAAAAATCCAATCCCAGCACTTCCCTTTCGTAATATATCAGACCACTTATTAGACCTAGTTACATACAATGAGGACTAGGATACCCGTCTATGTTGAGTTGCTACTAAAATCACCTCTGTCGAGCTCCCTTGTAGTAAAGTTTCTCAGTTTTAGCACTAAGTTCCTTTTCCATAACCTCTATTGAGCAGGTGAGGGGAGAGGGGTGGTTTCCAAATGTGCATTGGACATCCCTAGATAGAAGAAAGTATTTGTTTCGTCTATTACAAGGCACTATGTGCAATTTTTTCATGACAAGGCAAAACCTCTTAATCAGTGGCAGCGGAGACGGATGGTGATCAAATGATAATTGATATTTGCACCATATGGATGAGAAGCTCATTAAAACGAGGCACTAGGTGGAATATATATATATATATATGTGCGTGCGCAACTGGTGAGCATCGAAAACCTCCTGTTTTTCAGCCATATGGAGTTAAGTTTCTCATATTTACCCCTAAGATTCATTTCGGTGAGCTCTACGGAAGGGTGACCAGATATGCGCTCGCGGACTCTATCGTGTAAACTTTCTCAATATTCTTCACTAAGTTTCTTTCGGATTTTTGCGCTTATACGGGCTGCTCATTCAAATGAGGCACTAGGTGGAATATATAGGTGTTCGTTGTGCGTCACCGGCGAGCATTGCAAACCTCCTTTTTCTGAGCCATATGGAGTTAAGTTTCCCATATTTAGCCTTAAGTTTCTTTCATGTGAGCTCTACAGAAGGGTCACCAAATGTGCGCTCGACGACTCCTCGTTCGACCGAATGGTACACGTCATTCTTCCGAGGCAGAGGATCGTTGCCTAATTCCAATTTCGTGACCTATCATGTTAACTTTCTCAATCTTCTTCACCAAGTTTCTTTTTGATTTTTGCACCTCGCTTCAGCATTTCCACATGGTTATTAAACCAACACCTCATGATAAGAGACCATTGTGTATATTTTAGGTCGGTACTCGCCGTTGCAAAATCTCTCAACAAACATGAGAGGAGAGGGATGGTGACATACGTAGCATCGCGCCATTCATCGACCAAAGTATGTTCGATATTCACCTGCGAAGTATTTTCTTGAACGCATGAAATGCGTTCACACGACGAGGGTTAAGATATGAGGGCGTCAGGTCCATCGCCAAAATCGCCTCTTTCGAGCTTGATATAGTTAAGTTTCCTAATTAGGCACTAAGTTTGTTCTCCGTGAGCTCTTGGAGTACGTGACGGGGGAGGGATTGTGGGCAAATGTGCATGGAGTCAGCCATATATCGAAGGATACACGAGATTTGTTTGTCATCAGTACGTCGTCTATGTATAGGGTGACTTTCTATCTTCGGAGCTCATGGACATATACATACGTTGCTCACTTCAGGGACACAGATTCTTACCTCGCAAAAAAAATCCAATCCCAGCACTTCCCTTTCGTAATATATCAGACCACTTATTAGACCTAGTTACATCTAATGAGGACTGGGATACCCGTCTATGGGGAGTTGCTACTAAAATTACCTCTGTTGAGCACCCTTGTAGTTAAGTTTCTCAGTTTTAGCACTAAGTTCCTTTTCCATAACCTCTATTGAGAAGGTGAGAAGAGAGGGGTGGTTTCCAAATGTGCATTGGCCATCCCTAGATAGAAGAACGTATCTGATTCATCTATGACAAGGCACTATGTGCAATTTTTTCATGACAAGGCAAAACCTCTCAACCAGTGGCAGCGGAGACGGATGGTGATCAAATGACCATTGATATTTGCACCATATGGACGTGAAGCTCATTAAAACGAGGCACTAGGTGGAATATATATATATATATATATATATATATATATATATATATATATATATATATATGTGTGTGTGTGTGTGTGTGTGTGTGTGTGTGTGTGCGCGCAACCGGTGAGCGTCGAAAACCTCCTCTTTTTCAGCCATATGGATTTAAGTTTCTCATATTTACCCCTAAGATTCATTCCCGTGAGCTCTATGGAAGGGTGACCAGATATGCGCTCGCGGACTGTATCGTGTAAAGTTTCTCAATCTTCTTCACTAAGTTTCTTTCGGATTTTTGCGCTTATACGGGCTGCTCATTAAAATGAGGCACTAGGTGGAATATATAGGTGTTCGTTGTGCGTCACCGGCGAGCGTTGCAAACCGACTTTTTCTGAGCCATATGGAGTTAAGTTTCCCATATTTAGCCTTGAGTTTCTTTGACGTGAGCTCTACAGAAGAGTCACCAAATATGCGTTTGACGACTCCTCGTTCGACCGAATGGTACACGTCATTCTCCCGAGGCAGAGGATCGTTGCATAATTCCAATTTCGTGACCTATCATGTTAAGTTTCTCAATCTTCTTCACTAAGTTTTTTTTTGATTTTTGCGCCTCGCTTCAGCATTTCCACATGGTTATTAAACCAACACCTCATGATAAGAGACCATTGTGTATATTTTAGGTCGGTACTCGCCGTTGCAAAATCTCTCAACAAACATGAGAGGAGAGCGCCACCTCGCCGTAGTTCGTCGGACCACCACCGCCATTGCCGCCCCGCCCCACCACCTCCGGCCATCCCCGCCACCAACAGACCCCACCAGCCGCTCTGCCCCGCTCTGCCGCCACCGACCATCCCTTCCCCGACGCCAGAGGGCCACCGGAGGACGTCGCCGGAGCTCCACCAGAACCCCATCATCGGAACTGCTACAGTAAATCCCGACCTACTGTTTTTTTCGTTCTGTTTTTAAAATGGAATAGTTTCAATCTTGTAAAATCCATAGTTATTTATCTAAGAGGTATTTTTGAGTGATTCCAACTGCCTTGGATCACGAATTTTATGAAGTTTCTGTTAGTTCAGTTGTATTTCATATTTGAGCAGTTTAAATTTGTGTTTGTATGAATTTTCTCAAATCACTAGATTTGAGCTATTTTGAGTTAGGAATATTATTTTCGACCGATTCTTTTTGCTCCTGGTCTCTAGGACCTTTGTTTATCCAGTAGCATATAGTGGTTTATTTTAGTTTATTTTAAATTAAGTTTTTAGCAAAACAGTACTGTTTTAGTTATAGTTTTGTTTTAGTCTTTTCTTTATTGTTTTTATTAGTTTTAAATTATTTATTTTTGTCACTCTTGAAAAATTTAGTTTTGTTTCTCTTAGTCAACAAAAGAAAATTTGGTTTTATTTAAAAAAAAATATTTTACTTAGTTTTGTATGAAAACTTGTTTAGGTCATAGTTAGTGTTTCATAAAAGCTTTTTATTTGTTTCTTTTTGCTATTAAAAGTTTAAGGAAAATACTTTCTGTTAAAATTAGTTGTTTTATATTTTCTTTTCTTTTTATTTATTATGTTGGTATTTTCTTTGTTGTTAAATTTTACTTAGGATAAAGCTATTTTGGGTTATGTCTTAGAATTTTCTTTAGTAGTTTCTTGTGTAGTTTTCATTGGTTATTTATTTATTTATTTATTTTGTGTTCTTTGTGATTTGCATTTTATTTGTTGATTTTTTTGTGAGTCTTAGAAATTGCTTGCTAGTATGTTTGCTTATGTGAATGTCATGTTTGTTATCATAGATTTCATCGGAGAGTTGCGTATAGTCCTATCAAGTTATTTTCGAGAGTGTTGTTATCTTCATCAACTTACTGTGCAAGTTCACTTTGACCATGCTTTCATACCTATGTTTTATTGCATTTAGTGGCATCTTTGCAACAACCCTACAGTAGTGATATTGAATTCTTGTAGTTGAGTAGTATGCATGAGGTAGGAACCCATCACCCTGTTACCAAGCCCGGGACGATATTTTATTTTAATGCTACGCTATAGTAGACGGGGTTTGGTATGAATGCACGAGAGTGGTGTGAAGAAGGAGGACTCTACGTCAATGACGACAACTCCATGATGGCATCTGCAAGGACTGCATCTTCAAGGCCTCAAGACTTCAAGACTCGAGACAAGAATTCAATACACACCATCGGGTGAAGGACGGTTGACGGGCACCTGGAGAGACCGGTGGATGGCCGGGATGCATGGAGAAGCGCCATGACATCTTGCGGAAAGCTTCACCCAGGCTCAAAGAGACGGAAGAATACTTCATGCCGGAAGCTTACCCGTGCAACCGCAAGTCACTATGGGCTCTGGCTTGGTTGACCTTAGTTGTGACTCTGGCTGGACGGTGCTAGCAGATGTAGAACTACGGTAGGATTGGATGAGCACCGGACGGTGGTCGGGGAACTCTTGAAGACCATGTTTCGGTCATCTTGTTCTCAAACACCCTGAAGTGCGAGAACGAAAAAAGAGGGATCGAATCTTGCGGGTAAAGTGTACAAACCTCTGCAGAGGGTTAAAACCTAATCGATTAGCCGTGTCCCCGGTTACGGACAATTTGAGCATCTGGACCTGGATCATTCTCGGAACTCTCAACACCGGACTGATAACTTAATTGTGGGCAACTTATGATGATTTGGACTATGAGACATCGGTTGGCGGAACCTTGACATGATAGAAGACTCCATAGTACAGACTCCTGATAGTCCTTTGATGTAGGGAAAATAAAACCAGCTTTTACGCAAACAAAACTCAGACGCAGAGCCACAAAGCCATACTGCATATAGTATAGTTTATCATCTGTTTTCTCTTATTGTGATCTTGCCGGTACATTCAATGTCTTGACCTACCACGGCTGCAATGTATCATGTTGCAGATATTTCCTCGACGAGTAAGAGTTACGATACAGGGTTACGGTCTACACTCAACCTGCCGATGGCGTTGATGGGACTCCACACTCGTTTAATTGTTTCCGCTGAGTATTATGAGGTATATATCAGTTTTACGTTATTTATACATGTGATTGCACTTTGATATATACATTGATGTACTGTGTGTGCCAGCATACTGATCCAGGGATGGCACGGATACACAGAGGCTTGACCGTCTGAGGTCGGGTCGCTACAGAAAGCAAGGATAGATCTAGGTATTGCCATCTTTGGTAGGCAATCCATAAGTGGCTCTCACAATAGATTCATATGGTAATTTTATTTTCTTTCTAGGGAAGTTTTCCATGCCTTTCTTTGATGGAAATTGGAATCTAATGTTCCCTTCCTTCATATCAATAATTGCACCAATCGTTCTAAGGAAAGGTCTACCAAGAATAATAGGACATAAAGGATTGCAATCTATATCAAGAACGATAAAATCTACGGGCACACAATTCCTATTTGCAACAATAAGAACATCATTAATTCTTCCCATAGGCTTTTTAATAGTGGAATCCGCGAGATGCAAGTTTAGAGAGCAATCATCAAAGTCACGGAAATCTAGCAAATCACACAAAGTTTTGGTAATAGTAGAGACACTAGCACCCAAATCACACAAAGCATGAAACTCATAATCTTTAATTTCAATTTTGATAGTAGGTTACCACTCATCATAGAGTTTCCTAGGGATAGAAACTTTCAACTCAAGTTTTTCTTCATAAGATTGCATCAAGGCATCAACAATGTGTTCGGTAAAGGCCTTATTTTGACTATATGCATGAGGAGAATTTAGCATGGTTTGCAGCAAGGAAATACAATCAATTAAAGAGAAATTTTCATAATTAAATTCCTTGAGATCCAATATAGTGGGTTTAGCAATATCTAGATTTTTATTTCTTTCAATGCCACTTTTATCAATTTCATCATCAAGATCTAAAAACTCCGAATTCTTAGAACGCCTTCTAGGTAAAGGAAGATCATATTAAGTTTCATCAAGATTCATATAGAAAAACAAAGATTTAATAGGGGACACATCAATAACTTTTAGATCTTCATCTTGATTTTCATAGGAATTAGAAGAACACGCTTTAATAAAGGCATCTTTTGTAGCACGCATCCTAGTGGTTCTTTCTTTGCACTCATCAATGGAAATTTTCATAGCTTTGAGAGACTCATTGATATCATGCTTAGGAGGAATAGATCTAAGCTTTAAAGAATCAACCTCAAGAGAAATTCTATCAACGTTCCTAGCCAAATCATCAACTTTAAGCAATTTCTCCTCAAGCAAAGCATTAAAATTCTTTTGTGAATTCATAAACTCTTTAACACTACTCTCAAATTCAGAGGGCATCTTATCAAAATTTCCATAAGAGTTGTTGTAGGAATTTCCATAATTATTAGAAGGATTACTAGGATAAGGCCTAGGATTAAAATTCCCTCTATCTGGCGTTGTTACCAAAATTATTCCTACCAACAAAATTCACATCCATAGATTCATTATTATTCTCAATCAAGGTAGACAAAGGCATATCATTAGGATCAGAAGAAACACTCTTAGTAGCAAATAATTTCATAAGTTCATCCATCTTTCCACTCAAAACATTAATTTATTCTATCGCATGCACTTTTTTATTAGTAGATCTTTCAGTATGCCATTGAGAATAATTAACCATAATATTATCTAGGAGGTTAGTAGAATCCCCTAGAGTGATTTCCATAAAAGTGCCTCCCGCGGTCGAATCTAAAAGATTTCTAGAAGCAAAATTCAGTCCAGCATAAATTTTTTGTATAATCATCCACAAGTTCAAACCATGAGTAGGACAATTACATATCATTAATTTCATTCTCTCCCAAGCTTGTGCAACATGTTCATGATCAAGTTGCTTAAAATTTATAATATCATTTCTAAGAGAGATAATCTTAGCGGGAGGAAAATACTTAGAGATAAAAGCATCTTTGCACTTGTTCCAAGAATCAATACTATTTTTAGGCAAAGATGAAAACCACGCTTTAGCACGATCTCTAAGCGAAAAAGGAAATAGCTTCAATTTAACAACATCATTATTGACATCTTTTTTTCTTTTGCATATCACATAAATCAACGAAGCTATTCAGATGAGTAGCGGCATCTTCACTAGGAAGGTCAGCGAATTGATCTTTCATAACAAGATTCAACAAAGCAGTATTGATTTCACAAGATTCAGTATTGGCAAGAGGAGCAATCGGAGTGCTAAGGAAATCATTATTATTGGTATTGGTGAAGTCACACAATTTGGTAGCATCTTGAGCCATCGCGACAAACAAGCAATCCAACACACGAGCAAACAAAAGGCAACGGGAAAAAGAGGAGGAGATTGGGAAAGAGAGGGCGAATAAAACGGCAAGGGTGAAGTGGGGCAGAGGAAAACTAGAGGCAAATGGCAAATAATGCAATGCAAGAGATAGGGATTGTGATGGGTACTTGGTATGTTGACTTTTGCGTGGACTCCCCGGCAACAGCGCCAGAAATCCTTCTTGCTACGTCTTGAGCTTGCGTTGGTTTTCCCCGAAGAGGAGAGGATGATGCAGCACAGTAGTGTAAGTATTTCCCTCAGTTTTTGAGAACCAGGGTATCAATCCAGTAGGAGGCCACACACAAGTCCCTCGTACCTGCACAAAACGATAGCTACTCGCAACCAACGCGATTAGGGGTTGTCAATCCCTTCATGGTCACTTACTAGAGTGAGATCTGATAGAGATAATATTTTTGGTATTTTTGGTATAAAGATGCAAAGTGAAAAGTAAAAAGTAAAGTAAAAACAAAGCAAGCATAAAAGTGATGGAGAGTGATATGATGAGAATAGACCCGGGGGCCATAGGTTTCACTAGTGGCTTCTCTCATGAGCATAAGTATTCTCTGATTGGGTGAACAAATTACTGTTGAGCAATTGACAGAATTGAGCATAGTTATGAGGTTATCTAGGTATGATCATGTATATAGGCATCACGTCCGAGACAAGTAGATCAAACGATTACGCATCTACTAGTATTACTCCACTCATCGACCGCTATCCAGATGCATCTAGAGTATTAAGTTAAAAGCAGAGTAACGCCTTAAGCAAGATGACATGATGTAGAGGAATAAATTCATGCAATATGATAAATACCCCATCTTGTTATCCTCGATGGCAATAATACAATACGTGCCTTGCAACCCTTTACATCCTTTGGGTAAGGACACCGCAAGATTGAACCCAAAGCAATGCACTTCTCCCATTGCAAGAACTACCAATCTAGTTGGCCAAACCAAACGGATAATTCGAAGAGACTTGCAAAGATAACTCAATCATACATAAAAGAATTCAGAGAAGATTCAAATATTATTCATAGATAAGCTGGATCATAAACCCACAATTCATCGGTCTCAACAAAGAAGATTGCATCGAATAGATCTCCATGAGAGAGGGGGAGAACATTGTATTGAGATCCAAAAAGAGAGAAGAAGCCATCTAGCTACTAGATATGGACCCGAAGGTCTGAAGCAAACTACTCACACTTCATCGGAGAGGCTATGGTGCTGATGTAGAAGCCCTCCATGGTGGATGCCCCTCTGGCGGAGCTCCTAACAGGCCCCAAGATGGGATCTCGTGAGATACAGGGAAGATACTGGCGGTGGAATTAGGTTTTTGGCTCTGTTACGATAGTTTGGGTGCGAGGTATATATAGGAGGAAGGAGTACATCGGTGGAGCTTGAGGGGCCCACGAGGCGGGGCGCGCCTAGGGGCGCCCCCACCTCGTGACCGCCTCTCTGGTTCCTTGGCGTGAGGTCCAAGTCTCCTGGATCCTGTTCGGTGAGAAAATCACATTTTGAAGGTTTCATTCCGTTTGGACTCCGTTTGATATTACATTTCTTTGAAATACTGAAAAATGCAAAAAACAGCAATTCTGGGCTGGGCTTCCGGTTAATAGGTTAGTCCCAAAAGTAATATAAAATTGGAAAATAAAGCCCATTATAGTCCAAAACAATAGATAAAGTAGCATGGAGCAATCAAAAATTATAGATACGTTGGAGACGTATCAGGCGACATCATGATCTTTCAATTGGTATCAGAGCCTCGTCTCTCCTTCTAGGGCTTAACTGCCTAGAGAGTAAGGATGTATACTAGGGGTTTAGGATTCTCTGACACTCTTAGTTTTGATGGCACAAATTTTGATGTTTGGGTAATTTGCATGCTTAATCTCTTTAGGGTCATGGACCCATATTTAGAGCGAATTGTGGTTTTTATCCTGCAAAGGATCCCCAAAGATTATCTTTAGAGGATGAGAAAAACTCTTATCTCAATACTCAAGCTTCTAATTTGCTTTTCAATGCTATGAGCAATGTAGTTATATTTCAACCCATGTTGTTCCGGGATGCTCATGAGTTGTGGACAAAGCTTAAACATAAATATGGTGTGTCCAAGATTTGTGGGGATGATTGTTCTCCCTCCACCTCCGGCCATGTTGCCTTCTCAACTTCTTCCACTTCACCTACATGTGGATTGACACAAGGTAATTCTATGGTGAGTAGTGTTGGTCACTGCAATGACGATAGTGTTCTTGTTTTTGGTGATCCTTCATCATTATCTTGTTGCAATGGTTTTGAATTTAATACTCAGAGCACCTTACATATTTCACATGATTGTGTTGATAGTCCTTGCATATCATGTTGAAATTTCTTGCTCAAATCTCATGATGATATGCTTGTTATGACTTGTTGCCATGATAAAATTGTATCTATTTCCTCGAGTTGTTGTGCTAATAATGTAGAGGAAACTCAACACTCAATGGAACAAGATCTGGTATTAAATGGTTCTTCAAGGGATCCTACATCATCATCTATTACTTTATGCCTTATGGCTAAGGCTTCAAAGGTACCTCCTTCTTTGAACGCCAATATGTCTCTTGATGATGATGTTAAAAGCTAATGATGATGAGGATAATGATGAAGAGAATGATAATGTTGCCTCCTTAGAAATTAAGGGGGAAATGGTCTTTAAAGCTCTTCATAAAAATAAAATTGCTCGTTCCAACTTCATGGAAATCATGTCCATTTACATTGAGGGAAATAATTTTATTGAGGAGTTGGAATCTCATCTTGAGGAGCATGAGGTCACCATTCAAAAAATGGAAGGTCATGAGCATGATTACGCTAATGAGATTGGAGACCCCTCTCAAGCTCTTGAACTTGAACAAACTACCAATGAAACTCCTGAGGAGAGTTTAGCTCTAGAACTATCTAGAGTGAAGGAATATAATGATAGATCTCTTGAGGTGGCCAATGATTTTGAAACTAAAAATGATAAGCTTGAAGTTGCGCATGCTAAACTCCTTGAGGACTTTGGGCACCTCGAAAATGGCTCAAAGGTCATTAAGAGTGAGCTCATCAAACTCACCGAGTCTCATGCACAACTTAAAGCTTCATATTAAAAAGATCTTGCCAAGTTGCCTTCTCCTCTTGCTATTATTGATGGTGCTTGTGCTACTAACTCTATTACTTGTGAAGCATCCATTTTGAAGGACAATGTTGAGCTTTGGGCTCAACTTGAGTTGCTATCTAGCAATTTTGGGAAATTGGAAGAAATCCATGAAAAGCTCTCAAGATCTCTTGATGATCTTCTAGTATCCCATAATGTGCTAAAGATAGCTCATGGGGCCACTATTGCTAAGGTAACATCTAGTGAGCCTCATGTGCATACTTGCACTACTTTTGTCAAAATGCTATTTTGCCATGTGCTAGTCCTTGTAATTCATCTACTCACAATGCTGGTACATCTTGTGATTCCTTGCCATGTTGCTCTAACGATGAAGCTTATACTTCCTCTAGTACTTCTGTTAAGACTAACCATGTAGAGGAAATCAAAGAGCTCAAGGCCCAAGTCACTTTTTTGAATAAAGACTTGGAAAAGTGTCATGAAGGGAAATTCACACTCAAAAATATCTTGAGTGTGCAAAAATACACCAATGACAAAGGTGGGCTTGGATTCAACTCCACTAAGAAGAAGAAGTCCAAAATAAACAAGAAGAAGGACCAAGAACAACTCAAGAATTCGGCCAAGATTATTTGCTTCAAGTGAAAAGTAGAAAGGCATCATGTTAGATCTTGCCCATTGATGAAGAAGCCCATTAGTGATAAGAAACAAGGGAAGCGGCCACAAGTTCACTCTCATGCTCAACCTCAAGTTGAAGAAAGGCCTCTTCCCTAGAAAACTCAAGCTAATGCTTCCCAAGTTGAGAAATCAAGTGATAAGAAAGTGAAGAGTAGACGTTGCTAACTATGTCGTGAGAAAGGTCACGTTGCTTCTTCATGCACTAGTGGTAACTTATCTAACCCAATTATTATTGATGATATATATTCTCTCGGGAAGATAAGGTTGGCAATGTGTTTGCCAAAGTTGTTGGTACTCAAGGTAGTGTCAAGAAAAGAACCATTTGGGTAGCCAAGCCTATTGTGACTAACCTCTTAGGTCCCAACTTGGTTGGGGACCAACAATCTCAAACTTGATCAATAGGTGTTGTTACAGGGCATTGGAGACTTGGATACATTATGAAGAATTAAGGGGTCTTCATCATTCGTATTGTCTCAAGCCAAGTCAGTTGGGTTATCAAGTTTCTATACTATATCCAATGTACCTTCTTCAGGTAACTTGTACTTAAATTGCTTATATTGAAAGTTACTTTCCCCTTTGCATGTTTTGCTTTTGTTCCTTGCATGTGTTTGTATATGGTGTGTCTCCAAATTGCTTATCTTGAGTAATCAAGTATGTGTACGTTGGTTTGCACTTCATGTACATGTGTGTCGTTCGTTCAGCCTTTGTGCATATTGTTTGTATCTTAGTTGGCTCTTGTGAGATATTAATGGAATATCCCATTGTGGGGGAGTGATGTGCTTTGTGCACCTCACAATACTATAAATGTGTGTACATGAGTAATACCATCTAGTATTGATATTACAAGATTATATAGTCGCTATGTGGTATGTCTTCTCATGAGAAATTCAAATTCTAAATAGTCCATCAATTCCCTTTTTGGTACTTAAATATGCTAGGTATCATTCGACATCAATAATTCCGTTTTTATAATTTACCTACTCGAGGACGACCAGGAATTAAGCTTGGGGATGGTTGATACGTCTCCAACGTATCCATAACTTTTTATTGTTCCATGCTATTATATTTTTTGTTTTGGCTGTTTTATATGCGTTAATATGCTATTTTATATGATTTTTGGGACAAACCTATTAACCTACAGGCTAGTGTCAGTTTCTGGTTTTTTCCTTATTATAGAGTTTCGCAGAAAAGGAATACCAAAAGGAATAAACCTTCCGCGATGATTTTTCTTGGACTAGAAGACACCCAGGAGACTTGGAGTGCAATTCAGAAGGGCTACAAGGGCGGAGGCGCGCCTAGGGGGTAGGGCGCAACCCCTGACCTTGTGGGCCCCTTAGTGACCCCCTGACCTAGATCTTCCTCCTATATATTCTCAAATACTCCAAAAACTTCTAGGGGATCCATGAAACCACTTTTCCATCGTTGCAACCTTACATGCCCATGAGATCCCATCTAGGGGCCTTTTCCGGCATCCCGCCAGAGGGAGATTTGATCACGGAGGGCTTCTACATCAACACCATTGCCTCTCTGATGAAGCGTGAGTAGTTTACCGCAGACCTACGGGTCCATAGCTAGCAGCTAGATGACTTCTTCTCTGTCTTTGATTCTCAATACAAATTTCTCCTCAGTGTTCTCGGAGATCTATTCGACGTAATACTCTTTTGCGGTGTGTTTGCCGAGATCTGATGAATTATGGATTTATGATCACCTTATCTATGAATATTATCTGAATCTCCTCTAAATTCTTTTATGCAAGATTTGATATCTTTGCAAGTCTCTTCAAACTATCAATTTGGTTTGGCCAACTAGATTGGTTTTTCTTACAATGGGAGAAGTGTTTAGCTTTTGGTTCAATTTTGCGGTGTCCTTTCCTAGTAATAGTAGGGGCAGCAAGGCACGTATTGTATTGTTGCCATCAACGGTAAAAAGATGGGGTTTTCATCATATTGCTTGAGTTAATACCTCTACATCATGTCATCTTGCTTATGGCATTACTCTTTTCTTTATGAACTTAATAATCTACATGCATGTTGGATAGCGGTTGATTTGTGGAGTAGTAGTAGTAGACGTGGAATCGTTTCAGTCTACTTAATATGGTGTGATGCCTATATTCATGATCATTGCCTTAGATGTCTTCATAACTGCGATCTTCTATCAATTGCTCGGCGATAATTTGTTCACCCACCGTAATAATTTCTATCTTGAGAGAAGCCTCTAGTGAAACCTACGGCCCCTGGCTCTATTTTCCATCATATAAGTTTCTGCTCTACAACTCTAGTTTCCTATTTAATTTCTTTGCAATCTTTTACTTTTCGTTCCATAAACCAAAAATACGAAAAATATTACTTTACCATTTACCCATCTCTATCAGATCACACATTGCAAATAACCGTGAAGGGATTGACTACCCCTTTATCGCGTTGGGTGCAAGTTGGTGTTTGTCTGTGCAAGTATTCGGCGGCTTGTTCTGTTGTCTCCTACTGGATTGATACCTTGGTTCTCAAAACCGAGGGAAATACTTACTCTACTTTGATGCATCACCCTTTCCTCTTCAAGGGAAAAACCAATGCAAGCTCAAGAGGTAGCAAAAACCAATTGACATTTCCTTCTGCTCCTCGTTGGGTTTGACATCTTACTAATTGAAAGGACTATGATTGATCCCCTATACTTGTGGGTCATCACACTACAACTCAGGCACGGTAATGATCGCGAGCCAAACCATTATGCATCTTCATATTAATCTTGGGTGTGCGTAGGCACATTTTTTTGTTTTCTACTATGTTTCCCAACACTTAGACGACATTTCATCTTGAGATTACCGTGATTGCCATAGGCACCTCGTAGTCGACCATAACATCTCCTCCTACTGAGGGCACATTGCTAGAAAAAAAATCCAAGAAAATGCAAGCACCAAGACTACATGATTGATTTGTTGGAAATGTTGGGAAATGTTGCATGGAAAACAAAAAAATTCTATGCACACACAAGATCTATGCAAGGATATGCATAGCAATAGGAGGGGAGAGTGCGTCTACGCACCATCATATAACATAAGTGCAAGCATTTAGTAACGTGGTTGATGTGGTCGAACTTCTTCGTGATCCAACCGATCAAGTACCGAACATACGACACCTCCGCGTTCAGCACATGTTCAGCTCAGTGATGTCCTTGCCTTCTTCATCCACCAAGATGGCTAAGTAGTGGATGAGTTTCGGAAGCAGGCAGCATGGTGATGGTGGTGGTTATGCTATCTCCGCAGGGCTTCGCCTAAGCACTACGAAAATATGACCCAGGGATGAAACTGTGGAGAGGGGCGCCGCCCATGGCTAAGAGATTGTCGTGGGCTATGTGTGGCGCCCAGGAGGCATCCCAAGTGGGGTTGAATCCCACTTGAGCTTCTGCCCCTAGCGGCACCCCCTACCATGTTTGTGCGCGTGGAGAAGGCAGGGGAGGTGGCACCCCCCTTTCGTTCCTTACACGAGGAGGGAAAGGCAAAAGGGCCCAACCCTCCCCCTTTCCTTCCCGTAGGGTGGCTGGCCAAGGATAGGGCACGCCAGTCCCCTTGTGGGCTGGTGTGTCCCTCCCCTTGGACCATTAGGCCCATAGACCTCCCCAGGGTGTCTAGAACCCCCTCCGGTGATTTGATGACTAACAGGTGCACTCTGAAACTCTTAAAGTGTCTGCATAGCATCATCCTATATATCAATCTTTACCTTTGAACCATTCTAGAGCTCCTTGTCATGTCCATGGTCTCATCCGGGACTATGAACAACATTCGATCACCAAATCATATAACTCATATAACATTATATCGTCAACGAAAGTTAAGCGTGCGGATTCTACGGGTTCAAGAACTATGTAGACATGACAGAGCCACCTCTACGGTCAACAACCAATATCAGAGCCACCTCTATGTAGACATGTAAGAGCGTAGCTTGCATGACCATGATGTATGCCGTCTTCTCCGTGCATACGTTGCTGGTCCTCCCGTGCCTCAGGTGTATCTTTTGTCTTCCCATACACGCCCAAGAAGCCAAGCAGGGTCACGCAAAGATTCTTCGTCACGTGCATCACGTCGATTGGAGCGGACCTCTAGGTCTTTCCAATATGGCAGGTCCCAAAATATAGATTTCTTCTTCCACATGGGTGCGCGTCCGTCGGCGTCCTTCGAACAGGTTGTCCGCGGGATAACTTTCCAAATATCACCTTCAAATCCTTGACCATATCATGTACATCAGCAAGATGCGGTGGCGAGGCTTCGTCCGGTGATCCGCCTCACCTTTGAAATGCTTGCCTTTCTTTCTTATGGGATGCCTGCTCAGAAGAAATCGACGATGTCCCAGGTACACATTCTTCTTACAACTATTCAAATATATACTGTCGGTATCATCCAAACAGTCCGTGCATCCGCGCTATCCCTTGTTTGTCTGTCTTGAAAGGTTGCAGAGAGCAGGCCAATCATTGATGGTCACGAACAGCAACGCCTTTAGGTCAAATTCTTCCCCCATGTGCTCATCCCACGCACGTACACCTGTTCCATTCCACAGTTGTAAGAGTTCTTCAACTAATGGCCTTAGGTACACATCAATGTCATTGCCGGGTTGCTTAGGGCCTTGGATGAGCACTGGCATCATAATGAACTTCCGCTTCATGCACAACCAAGGAGGAAGGTTATACAAACATAGAGTCACATGCCAGGTGCTATGGTTGCTGCTCTGCTCCCCAAAAGGATTAATGCCATCTGCGCTTAGACCAAACCATACGCTCCTTGCGTCATCTGCAAACTCCTTCCCAAACTTTCTTTCGATTTTTCTCCACTGCGACCCGTCGTGGTACTCTCAACTTTCCGTATTTCTTACGGTCTTCTCTGTGCCATCGCATCGCCTTGGCATGCTCTTTGTTTTGGAACAAACGTTTCAACCGTGGTATTATAGGAGAATACCACATCACATTGGCAGGAACCTTCTTCCTGGGGCGCTCTCCCTCGACATCACCAGGGTCATCGCGGCTGATCTTATAGCGCAATGCACTACATACCGGGCAAGCGTTCAAATCCTCATACTCACCGCGGTAGAGGATGCAATCATTAGGGCATGCATGTATCTTCTGCACCTCTAACCCTAGAGGCGGAACAACCTTGTTTGCTTCAGACGTACTCTCGGGCAATTCGTTGTCCTTTGGAAGCATATCCTTTATCATTACAGCAACTTTCCAAATCCCTTGTCGGATACACCATTCTCTGCCTTCCATTGCAGCAATTCCAATGTGGTGCCCAACTTTTCTTGTCACCTACGCAATTGGGTACAACAATTTTTGTGATCCTCTAACATGCCTGCAACTTCTTCTTCTCCAAATCACTTGCTAGTTTCTCTTTGCATCGGCAATGGCCCGACCTAGATCATCAACGGGCTCATCTGATGCCTCTTCTTCAGCTTCTTCCCGCATTGCCGGCTCAGCTTCTTCCCGCATTACCGGCTCATCTTCCCCCATTGTTGTATCATCATATTCAGGGAACCCATGGCCAGGATAGCTGTCGTCGTCCTCTTCTTCTTCATTGTCTTCCATCATAACCCCTCTTTCTCCGTGATTGGTCCAAACATTATAGTGGGGCATGAAACCGGACTCAAACAGGTGGACATGAATGGTTCTTGACGTAGAGTAATTGTGACCATTCTTACAGCCAGCACATGGACAAGGCATAAAACCATCCGCCCGCTTGTTTGGCTCAGCCATAGCAGAAAAGTATGCGCCCTCAACGAGGCCCAGGAGAGCATCGGTCATCGTACATCCATTGCGGCTCATCTTCATTACACAACACCGAATAGACCAAATTAATACAAGTTCATACATAAAGTTCATACAACACTTAAATGCAACAAACAAATAACTCTCTAGCTAAAGCATTTAAATGCAACAACAAATGCGATCAAGATCGCAACTAAGGTAACAATTGATCCAACAGCATAATGATACCATGCCTCACTATCGATGGCATATTTTCTAATCTTTCTAATCTTCAAGCGCATTTTCTCCATCTTGATCATGTGATCATTGACGACATCGGCAACATGCAACTCCAATTCCATCTTCTCCCCCTCAATTCTTTTCAATTTTTCTTTCAAGTACTCGTTTTCTCTTTCAACTAAATTTAACCTCTCGACAATAGGGTCGGTTGGAATTTCCGGTTCACATACCTCCTAGATAAAAATATCTATGTCAACTTGATGGGCATAATTATTTGTCATAAACACGAAATGCAACAAATAGTTTTAAAAGAGAATATACCACATCCGAATCATAACAAGGACGAGGGCCGGCGGGGACGGATATCAAAACCATGGCACTATGTATAACAAACAAAGTCTGGGTAAGATAATTATTATACGAGTAACTATATATCCAAATCACACAAACATCCATTTTTTATATAAAATTTCATGAACAAGAGGCTCACCACAAGGTGGTGCCGTGACAGAGACGGTGCGGGCGATCGGCGGTGAATTCTGACGGAGATTTAGAAGGCACTAAGTAAACCACACCTACATATGCAAACTAAGTGTTATTTTGACCTCAAATTGCATATAAATCAAATACTACCACATATAATTCCTCCCAAATTACTAAAACCCACAATTAATCACTATATAAACCAATGCAAGAGCTAATCTAGCAATGAGAGATGAAAGGACAAAGTTGCTAACCTTGGTGATCATTTGAATGGATGGGGCCTGCAAATCTTGACAAATTTGGGGCAAATTTTGTGATGAACTTCGAGAGGAAGAAGGGAAGAACAGAGGGAGAGGGAGAGGGAAAGGGGAAGAACAGAAATGCAGGTGGGCGAAGGGTTTATATAGGGCGACCTTTAGTACCCGATGCGTGCCACGAACCGGTACTAAAAGGTGCTGGAAGAACCCCACTCGACAACATCCTGCCACCACTTTCTTTAGTACCGGTTCGTGGCACGAACCGTTGCTAAAGGTTCGCCATGAACCGGTACTAAAGAGCTCCTCCCGCCTAGCCGTTGGAACCGGCACTAATGGACACATTAGTGCCGATTCTGTTACAAACCGGGACTAATGTGTCTCACATTTGACCCTATTTCTACTAGTGACTCGAGGACGAGCAGGAATTAAGCTTGGGGATGCTTGATATGTCTCCAATGTATTTATAATTTTTGATTGTTCCATGTTATTATATTACCCATTTTGGATGTTTATGGGCTTTACTTTACACTTTTATATCATTTTTGGGACTAACCTACTAACCGGAGGCCCAACCCGAATTGCTGCTTTTTTTGCCTATTTCAGTGTTTCGAAGGAAAGGAATATCCAACGGAGTCCAAACGGAATGAAACCTTTTTGGAACAAACGTGATCCACGCGACTTGGAGTGGACGTCAAGAAACAGAGGAGGCGGCCACGAGGGTGCCCGGCATGCCCCCTAGGGCTGGGCCCGCCCCACCCTCGTGAGCCCATCGAGCGTCCACCGAACTACTTCTTCCTCCTATATATACCCATGTACCCCGAAAACAACCAGGAGCACCACTTAAACTATTTCCACTGCCGCAACCTTCTGTATCCGTGAGATACCATCTTGGAGCCTTCACCGACGCTCCGCTGGAGGGGGAATCGACCACGAGGGCATCTACATCATCTCCAAGGTCCTTCTGATGAGTTGTGAGTAGTTTACCACAGACCTTCGGGTCCATAGTTATTAGCTAGATGGCTTCTTCTCTCTCTTTGAATTTCAATACAAAGTTCTCCTCGATCTTCTTGGAGATCTATTCGATGTAACTCTTTTTGTGGTGTGTTTGTCGAGATCCGATGAATTGTGGGTTTATGATCAAGTTTATCTATGAGAAATATCTGAATCTCCTGTGAATTCTTTTATGTGTGATTAAGTTATCTTTGCATGTCTCTTCGAATTATCAGTTTGGTTTGGCCTACTATATTGATCTTTCTTGCAATGGGAGAAGTGCTTAGCTTTGGGTTCAATCTTGTGGTGTCATTTCCTAGTGACAGCAGGGGCAGTAAGGCACATATTGTATTGTTGCCATCGAGGATAAAAAGATGGGGTTTATATCATATTGCATGAGTTTATCCCTCTACACCATGTCATCTTTCATAATGCGTTACTCTGTTCTTTATGAACTTAATACTCTAGATGCAGGCAGGAGTCGGTCGATGTGTGGATTAATAGTAGTAGATGCAGGCAGGAGTCGGTCTACTTGTCACGGACGTGATGCCTATATACATGATCATGCCTAGATAATCTCATAACTATGGGCTTTTCTATCAATTGCTCGACAGAAATTTGTTGACCCACCATAATACTTATGCTATCTTGAGAGAAGCCACTAGTGAAACATATGGCCCCCGGTTCTATATTTTATCATATAAGTTTACCATCTACTTTTATTTGCATCTTTTAATTTCCAATCTATATCATAAAAATACCAAAAATATTTATCTTATCATATTATATCTATCAGATCTCATTTTCGCAAGTGGCCGTGAAGGGATTGACAACCCCTATATTGCGTTGGTTGAGAGGATCTTGTTTGTTTGTGTAGGTTTGTGGGACTTTTGAGGAGCCTCCTACTGGATTGATACCTTGGTTCTCAAAAACTGAGGGAAATAATTACGCTACTTTGTTGCATCACCCTTTCCTCTTCAAGGAAAACCAATGCAAGCTCAAGACGTAGCAATAATCTTCGAGCTTTATCTTGGTCAACCAACATCTTTAATCCAAGCTCCATCTTGGTTTCTTGAAAGCCACAATGAACTCTTCGTTTCCCTTCATTGCTTCAAGACAATATCACCAAAGAATCTTTCATGACCATATCAAGTTCCACTATGAATATCATCTTGGTCACCACTTGCCCTTCGAAAAACTCCATCACAATCTCTTGAGAGGCATAATTAATTGTTCACTCTTGTTGCTTTCTTTAAGACTTGATCAACCGAAACCAAACATTTGCGCTCAAAATCTTGATCCATAAAAGCCCTCCATCATAATATCTTGAGAGGCACAATGAATTCTTCACTCTAGTTGCTAGCTTCAAGACTTGATCAACCTAAACCCAACACATGAGCTCACCATGATATTGTCTTGAAACCATAACTTGAATTCTTCTCTTTGATTATTCTCTCAAGCCCTTGATCCTTAAAAGCCCAAATATGTCAGTCTTTGAGATCATCCGATGAACTCCACCATTAACATAATTAAATTAGGCATAGAAATCAATCTTGATGGATTCAATAGAAGTAATCGAAGACTAACTTGAAACCTCACTTGATATGGGATCTTGAGAGCCAACGCCTAGGCCTCGTGATCACGAGGTATCCATAGAGTTGACACTCGACCCCGTGTGCATGGTACAAGCCCGTGTGCATGGGGTATCTAGGGAAGGATACCATGAGGACTTCCTCAGATGCTTTGATGGCTGACTTCAAAAAACAACCCACTGCACTTCAAGCATCACTCTGGAACATATCTTCATATAAGATTCAATGCACTTGATGCTCCATAGGAATTTTCATTTAACTCCAAAGCATAGAGCAAATATATCTTCATATATGTGGACTTCATCCTTGATTCCGTCCAATATCCTAGAGGCACTATCTTCATATATATGGACTTCATCCTTGATTCCATCCAATATCCTTGAGGCACCATCTATGGACAAAACCTTCAAATATATCTCATTGAGAAACATTAGTCTATAGAGATTGTCATTTATACCAAAACCACACTTAGGGGCTACATGCCCTTTCACCCATCCTTCTAACAGTGACTGACTTCCCTCATCGGGATATATGGTCATCTTTGTATCATTGGTTATCCCTACCCTAGTAATAGATTTATTTGCATCATTATCTCATATTATAGTTTTATCATATTTTAGTGATATATTTCACAATATGATGCAACTCTAATGTCTTTTCTCTCTTAAATTTAAATGTAGTGTAAACACAGAGGGAAATTACCACCTAGCTTTAAATCTCGACCGAAAATACAAGAGAATAAAAATCTATTTTCTGAAGCACCAAATGCACCTAGCATTTTACTGAATTATTTTCTTGGAAAATACGGAGCGATATGCTAGGCTAGAGGGGACCCACCCATCGCCACACAGGTGGGCCTAAGCTACGTTAAATGGTCGTGCGGCCCCCTGGTGGCTCGCCTCCTAACACAATTTGGCTGTCAAATACCATTTATCCAATAAACAAAATCATAGAAAATATTCAGGACTTTTCGTTGTTGTCTTCAAGGAGAAATATGCCAAAGAAACTTCCCTCCGAGAAGGGTACACATCTTCACGAGCACCATCTCATCTCTAAACCCTAGTTCATCCATATTTTCAATCTTTGTATCGAACCTTAGATTGATTGCTGGGAGGACTTTCATGTATTGATTACACCTTGTAGCTGACGCGTGGAATACTTACCGGTGAATGATTGTTATGTTCGGATTGGTTATCATATATTTATACCCACTAATTGTGATCCATCAGATGCCTTGTGAGTAGATACTTCAATTGTCAAGGGCATGGGAGGGCTCTTCTTATTAGTAAACATGTGAAGTTTAATACTTCTTAATGTTTTCATTATATGTTATGTGGTTCTTCCTCTAGTGGTGTTATATGAATGCCGACTACATGATACTTCACCATCTTTGGGCCTAGGGGTATATGAGATATGCCCCTTGAGGAAGTAATAACAACTATTATTTATCTCCTAGTTCGTGATTAAAGTTTATACTATGTGCTCTGACCTCATTGGTCCTTGAGTCCTTATATCCATATGCATGTGTGTAATAATAAATGGTAAAATGTATTCTGAGTCGTGCTTCTATGACTAGCTCAACTATTGCATGATGGTCCTACTTCCAGATCATCAGCATGACTATGGCAGTAGCTTTGAGGACACAATGTTAAAAGAACACTTGTGTTGAATCGACCAAAATTTGATGTGATATGAGATACATTCATCACTAGTTGATGCTTTTCATAACACAGAGGAATTTAGAATTTGTAATTCCTTAGACCATATGAGCATTGAGTTCCTTCATACTTTCTTCATGAACTTTGGTGTTAGTTAAACATCATCCATAACAAGGTGGCTATTTCGGCGGCTTTCGAGTTCATGGAAAAGTATGACAATGTTCTTGATAGCTCAAGATTGGGATTTGCTCCTCTGAAGATGGAGAGATATTCTTTGGGCCCTCTTGGTGTTACTGTATCCATCATCGTGTGGCCAGACAGAATGTGATTTGATCACGGGGATGCCGGAATGGGGGAACTTTGTTGCTAGCAGTGAATTTATTTATCTTCGGTAGTGAATTAAGCTCAAGTAGATATGTGAATATCTGCTTAATGAGACATTAGTATGCATTCTTTTAAATAGTTCAAAAGTTTTTAGAATGAAGTACAAATTACTGTAAAAATAAAATTGTGTTTCTACAACGATCACGGAAAGAAATATTTGAGTTACAAGTTTAACGAATGCATGATGAGTTGTGAAAATATTTCATAACTTACACCTCATGGAACACCACTATGAGTTTAATCTCCGAGAAGATGTAATAAAATCATATATCACATGGTAGGATCAAAGGTGATGTGAATCTATTTGGCATTACCACTTTTGAAGTATTGTTTTCGGGACACACGCTTTTACACTAAAAAGAGCGCCATCAGATCTATTGAAATAACACCATGGTATGGTACTCCATACCATGTTTTGTCTTTACTTAACATTTGGAATATGGGGCTTGTGTAAAATATTTACAAACGTATCCCAAACCAGACAAGTACTACTTTGTAGTTCTCCCGAATTGTTGGGTATTCCATCATCACTATGCGGAGGCAAAAGGTTTTGACACATGGAATGGTATGATTTTTGAAGCAAACCTTTCTTGCAAAAAGGTAAGTGGTAGGGTAGTGAAACTTGACGAGATAACATCGTCTTCCTCATTAGGTCAAAGGAAAGGAACTCTCGAAATAATTCCAGAGTTTCCTACTATGACTAATATATAAGCCTCTACATGAGATGTATGGACTTCGGTCGAACTTGCAACTAAACCATGTAGGCAAAACTCCTGCAAACCTATCAGGTTCTCAAATGAGGTATTATTGTTAGAAAACAATATACAAGGAAGCGTTGATGGACTCTGACTCGAGAATTGGCTTAATGCCAAAATAATTCGAGATAGCCATTATCAACATATATGATTCAATATTAGATCGAAAAGATCTTAATAAACCTTACAAAACACTTAAAGTCTAACAGATATTAATGGAACTATAAAGTTCAAACTAATACGGATAAAATGTTTTATCCACAAATTCAAGGAACAAATTCAAGGTGTTAATTACGACGAGATTGTCTTATTGTAGCGATGTTTAAAATTTATTCAGCTTATCTAGCAATTAATGTTGGGTTCTACGGTAGGGTGCGTCGACTGCAAATTAAAATTTTCCTACGCGCAGAACAACCAAGAACATGCTACGGGAGATGGATCATAGTTTGATACCACTAGATGCGCAGTCCTGTGCAGCGGAAGAAGAGTTGGGGCAGCGCGTCTGCGTGGATCGTCTCCTCCTCGTCCGATCTCCCTCGAGCAGCTGGTCGTCGGTTCCCACGTACAGGTTCGCCGGAGCGGCGCAAGTGCACCGCCTCTAACGGTATCCGCGCGTGCAGGAGGAACGTCATGCGGCGGACTGCTAGGTCCAATCACACAACCGGCGGCGAGCAGAGGTGTCTATTCGCAACACATGCAAACCCTAGTGACAGCGCCGAAGCGATCAGCCTCATGAGTGTGCGGCACCTCCACTTTATATAGGCGTCCGTCGCATGCTCAACACTTGGGCCTCGCACGGACCCTAAAGCCCATAAGTCTACTCAGCCACAATCCGGATAAAACTCGGATCACATCCGACCAGTGTCCCCGGATCGGACCTCGTAGGTTCCTTCCCTTAAGCGCGCGACCCCTTAGGTTCAAGCCGGCTTGGTCGCAGTTTGGATCACCTCCAAACCGCACAGTTGGTAGCGGCCTCTAGCAAGGCATGCCCAACACCAAGCACACTATGAAGCTGGTTAGGCGAACCTGTACATCACACACCCATTCCTTTTACCACACGATATATGTTGTCGACAAGGCGAGTCTGTCATCCTTGTGTTAGCCCGACCTCTTTCTCGTTCCAGTGATGCCGACCACTATCCGGATTATCTTATGATCCTTGTCGCATGTCCATGCTTATCCTGGTCAGATCACACGAGGGGCCCAGAGTATATCTCTCCTGGTCGGAGGGGAAAAATCCCATCTTGCTCGACCATGTCTCGCAGCATGGGTCTGGACAAGTCTGAAACCTACCTTTGTAACTAGCCAGTCACGGAGTAGCGTTTGGTCGGCCCAAAGCAAGTCTATCACCATCCCGAGTACATGCGCCAGCTCAGGTCTTAGGACATAGAACGTATGTTGTACGAGAGACTCACAGATGACATATCGTTGCGTCTCATAGTTGGGTCTGTCCGACTCGGACCTTATCTCAACTCGGATCCGACTATGTCGAATCCGACCAGACCTTTCCAAGCCCATATTATCCGGTTAGCATCCAATGCTTCATGGCTAGTGAGACCAAGCCATCAACCATGTCATATGCTAGTCTAGTTGGCTGCGCGTCCACACAACCCTTTCGGCTAGGGACCTTTTAGGACAGTCATCATACAATACATAGTCCCACAAACAAGTCACGTACTTGCTGATACACATCATTGATAGTGTCCAAGGACTAACTTTATTCATAAATACATAGGAAATATCATCATACATGATTGCCTCTATGACATATCTCCAACAATTAATACATATTTCAATTATGAGATATAACAGATCGACACAAAAAGGATTTCCACAACAATGAAATACAACCAAGGACAGGTCCGCAATATTTTTTGTTGATCCAAAGGATGGTCGTGATTGCGCAAACTTTAGAGTTTCAGTAATAATGGACGAAAGCGAGGAAAATGGAGTTGGAATCTCTTTTTTATATAACATAGTCAGTTTATTGGATTTCATCAAAGATAACTGTTGAGTATTGTGATTATTAGGTAAGTTAGGACAGTGTAGAGTATTATTCTATCATGCCTTGTACTCCAAATAGATCATGTACATATATATATATATATATATATATATATATATATATATATATATATATATATATATATATATATATTATCTACAAGCAATGGTAGTTACCCCTAGTTGTTTGCTCGCCGCGTGTCTCTTCTTATCTCTAAACCAAACGGGTTGGTGGATGCGAAAGAATCCATTAGCCGGCAGGTAACTACTGTCTTAATTAAATAATTAAATAAATGGTGTGAGTTAGTTCAACAACCTGCTATTTCCCTGGCCGGCCGAATGCATCACCACGAACGGATAAGATATTTATAAGCTGAACGTGCTGGACCAAACATCTCTTATTCTATTTTTGAGGAATCTTTTGTATACTTCTGACTCGAGTATGTAGAACTACATACTAGTTTGGAAAATAGTACATAGTATATTGTTTGGAAAATAGTATGTAGTATATTGTTTGGAAAATAGTATATTTTGGAGAGATGAGTATATAGTATGTAGCATGGAGTTGAAAGCAGTATATAGTATGGAGTACATAGTGTGGAATTGAAAGGAGTATATGGTATGTGCTGAGGAGTATACGTAGTTTGGAAAAGGTATATTCTTGGGTATATGTATACTTCCAGTCGCGTATGTTCATTTAATATATACTTCCAGTGGCATAGATACTCCATTTTTATAGTATAGAATCACGTGAACACAAGTTGTATACACATGCTTCTTTTCCATTTAAGTGGTATACACATAGTATGGAGTATGCACATTTAACTAGAGACTGGAGTATGGAGTATATGTTTTTTTTTTTGCGGGTGAGTATGGAGTATATACTTATCTTGGTAATATGAAATCCCGGTTAGTAGACAAGTGCTAGAGTAGATCATTCTTACTTTTGAGTATAATTAAGTTATCAAGTACGTGCTCAAACAAAAATCAGATTCTAAATGGCTTCCGTGTTCACCAAAATTTACCGAAAAGGCTTCATGTATACTGCATACTCCATCCTCTAACATACTCCATATGGCCGTCTTCAACGGCCTTATTAAAGATTGTATAAGAGAGGATTATATTCATCTACACAATAGAGAGTATATTCATCCAAGAATGAGTATATAAAAAAGTAGTATTTGGTATAATGAAGGAGAATGTATGAACCCCGCAAAAAAGAGGAGAAAGTATGCAGTGTACAACAGTACAAGTAGTTTGTCTATCGTTTCACTGAATCCTGAAGCTTAGATTTGAACGGTCATACAAAACTTCTTTCAAACCATGATGTGACCATGTCCTCACACGTACATCGTCGCCGCCAACGACATCATTCGTCTACGCGCAGCCACATGTATTCTTCATCGACGCCGTACCGGAACGTTGTCGTGTTGCCGCTGTCGCCGCAACCGCTTGCCGTAGTCGCGCATTAAGGCCATGCTGGGTCAATCTTTGCACACGGGATCATCATATTGGACCCCTGCCCGCTGATAATCCTCTTCACCCATCTGTGATACTAAAGAGATCAGACGAAGTAACACCAATTAGCATTTAACTGGGACTTCTACCTCCAATAAATACCTTCCAATTAGTTTAGATACACCCAGCCCAGGAAAATCAACCGCGTGTGCACTAAAATCAAGAAACAAGGAAGAATCAATTGCCTCACGCATGCATGGATCCACCGATTTGATGTCGTCTACCTTTTTGCCGATCTAGTCTTCTCACGCAGATTTGAATTTGAAGAGAGAGAGAGAGAGATCTAACCGGATTGTGTCATCCTGGTTCAGCGTGTATCCATGAATCTATACCTACTAATAAAGCAAGGTGCGTTTCATCAAAATTTTAATCCGTTCACCCATATTATTATTGTTGATGTTATAACCGAGGTGGTACTAAATTTTTCGTTGGAAATATTATTCGGCTGCGCTATGTTCGTTATTGGGCTCTTGGAATATCTCTTGGGCCAGGAGATGTTTACGTTTTTGTGCCTCCCGTGAACTGACCATTGTTGGGCCTTTAAAAAGAAAGCACAGCCGGCTTGATCTCTTTCTTCTTCTCTGGCTCGGTCTGCTCTTTCTTCTTCTCTGTTTGTCCAACGTCGCCGCCACCGCCCGCAGACGCAGCCTTCCCAGCCCGCCGTAGCCACCTCCGTCGCAGGGATGCAGACCAACGTCGTCTCTCCCCAACCTCGCCCCTCCCAACGTCATCGATCTCCTCACACATCTCGAACTCAGACTCGGAGAAGAGTCCATGTTGTGTGCGTCTTGGAGTTGTGTCCGAGGAGGAGATGTTCAGGAGCACGGAGCCGTCCGGTACACCGAAATTGATGATATAAGAAGGAACCCCTGGACCAGGATTAGATCGCATCGAAAGTTTCTTGCCCGACATCGCCGTTCCTGTACGCCGTCGATTTCGCCGGAGATCCGTCTGCACGTGCTCCGCCGCCCGCCGGAATTTCTCCCGTTCTGAGATACATGCTATAGTATCTCATCAGTTTATACATCTACCATGAACGGCGATGATTACATGCCTCAAGAAGTCAATTCTGCCTGATGTATACATGTGAGGTCTCTGGCGCCTATGAATATAGGGTAGCATGTAGTTCCTGCCGAGTCACAGAGTAACATGGAGGTGAGGAGGCGGCGACAAGCACAAGCCCCAGGAGCCGCAGTGGGGCTACGAGAACGGCGACAACAATTACTAGCGGCGGCCAGGTCTTGGTGGCATGACATCCTCCTTGCCCATCATAACGTACTTCTCCAGGAGCTCGTGCATCCGGCGTGGCTGATGCATCTGCGCAGCACTACGAATCACTGTGGGCACGACGACCTGATGACGCGTGCGATGCGACGGCGGCCAGCGGTGCGGCACTGTAGTTGTCTCTGGAAAGCTGACGGGCGAGACATGGGAGGCGGTGGGCGAGACATCCACCGGGGTTGACTGGATGATGAGGTGACTACTGGATGACCAGGTGCTCATGGAGGACTCGGTGAATCATGAAGCAGATCGAGGAGTTCAATGACGCGCATGTATGACGGCTTTTCAAATTTCAGAGGTATGACGCACGGGCTGCAATGCTTTACTAAACTGAATCTTCTATGCTTCTAACGTTTGCTTCTCTAGACTTTATGGGGAAGGTGAAATCGATTATTCTTGTACGACACTCGAAACAAATTTTCTGAACCTTTTGTCCGATCAATGTTAAGACTAGATTAGTTCATGTAACTTTTCTCATACAGCCTTCACCAGTTTCAGAGGTTGCAGTACGAGCATGTGGAAAGGATGCACTCTACGGTGTTCTTCCTGATAGATGTACTAATAGACATGATTTGTCTCTATCTAAATACTAAGATCGAGTTCACATGTGCAAGTGATGCAAAGGCTAATCTTCTTTCACATGTTTTTGTCGTCTTTACCACTGAAAATTTGTTTCCAATTTGTTCAGTTCCAGCTATACCACTTTGTTTATGCAATTAACTGTAAATTGTCGGGTATTGAGGGTCCCCTAACTGTTTATGTCCTAGCCAGTCCACAGGATTGCAATCGTGGTCGTGTGATATTTGTGATGCTCTTTACACTGATTCAATGCAAGTGATGTGTGTTCTTGTCCTTTTGAATTTCTTTTATCTCGACCTTGGTCATCCGGGCCTTCCAGCCCGTTTTGAATACATAAGTTCAAAAAAAAAAAATTCTTTTATCTCAGGTTCGATCTTCTTCTTATTGAACAATTGAAATTCGCACTTGGATGGAGGGATTTGTGATTCAGCAACAAACGTTTTATTTTGTAGAAATACATATTTAGATTTGGTTAGTTTATCCACAAACCCACCTGCATAGAACTAAAGCATGTTCTTTTCTTCATGTAATTGTGTTTAAGACCAGGGAGGGCAGAGATTTTGTCTACTGAATGGTTGCAGAACATAATATGATTACTTTGTTGCTTCAGTATTATTGACATTCCTCCTCTCTGATGTTGTCCTGTCTAAGTTGAGTTAGGTCAGTGGGTTAGAATCTTATTTGCACACCCGTACAAAAAATATATATATATTTAAACATCAATTCTCACAAAGCATGTCAATATGCCAGCATGCATATGGCTAACATCGCAAGTAGGGGAGTTCAAAAGAATCGTAGATCTTACACTGGGGAGCTCAGGCTACACCCCAGAACAACCAGACCCAGTCAAGCACCAAAAGACAACAATTCACCATGCAACGACAAGTAAGTTCCTAAATATTGTAATCATATAGAACTGGAAGCATATCAAAGTAATTTGTAGGTAGTTTTGTTCCTAGACTCACAACTGTCTTTGTAGGAATATATTACTCACGAATTAAATCAACTACAAAAATCGCCGGACAAAACTTACTGAGATGAATATAACGGCGAGGTGGATTAGAGAGGCAATATATTGGAGCAATAGCACACCCACGACGTAGCCGAGGGACCGATCGGAATTTATATGATGTCTTGACTGTAGGGCGGCAGATATAGAATGGAGGCAGTGTACTATGTGCGAGCGGCATGAGGATTCTCAAGGAATATGCTTAACTCAATCAGTGTTAAACCACCAGAATATTTATGCACTCGATGGTTACGCACAGGTAGAACAAACAATCTGTAGGCAAGTATGTTTGCTATAATGAGCCACCTACAAGTATCTTATTTGCCGTTTCGTGTAGCACAAAGAAGCTTAGAGATAATAGAAGGCTTGTTATTTAACATTACAACATAGACTATATACCATGTCATTTTTGATGTTTGGGTTCTCATCCGTTCTTATCTTGCATACATTCATTATCATTTTTCTCTTCTTGTGCAATTTTTGTACAATGTCGCACTTTAATGATGACTATTCTTTTCATACAGACATGTGTCGAGCTAAATTGTGCTACTTGGCCATTGAATTGGATTATTAGGGTGGTTAAAGTTTCTGACTCAAACATGTAGAAGGAATTCAAGAATGATTTTTCTGATGAGTAGATATATTTTGGAAAATTATTAGGTGTTGTCCTATCTATAACCAAATATAAGACATTTTTATAGTTCAATTTAAACTGCAAAAACGTCTTATATTTGGTTACAGACGTACCTATATCTATATCTATACTCTATACCTACTAATAAAGGAAATAGGTATTCTTAGTCCGTCATAATTTTTTTAAAGACCCCTTCTTTTTCTAGAAATAAACCTGCAATACATTAATAAAAACGTTTCATGCCATGGCCCCATTGTACAATCCCCAGCGTTGGTCCAGCTGAGCTAGCTCATGCTTCTATACTAAAACTAATTCGCTCAGGTATGTAACTTGTGACTTTCCATGCAAAAAATGTACTTGTGACTTGATGTGAGCCAAGCGACACATTGAAAGGCAGCAACCAACTAGAAATTGACTATTATTTTAAATAGTACCACTTCATTTCTTTAAACCGATTTGTACCATGTTATATACATTAGCTGGCCTCCTATGGCAAGTCGCCCAAGAAAAGAACTTGTGAGAGCAGACAAGAGGCGGGCTTTCTTGGATATTTAAATCAATGGAAGGATGGACGTGCATGTGGGTGACGACCGGAGATGACATGGTGATTGTATCAAGGAGGTGCGACGGTGGTGCCAAGGCCGTACGGGGCTATGATCCGGCAGAGCCGCGGTCCAGGTGGGTCGGCTGATGTGTGATGTGGCCGGTTCAATGAGGTTTAGCTGGCGGCTAGGCTTAGCCAAGAATTGTGTGCCAACATGAAACAACATGGCGAAAGTGGGAAATCCCTGAAGAAGAATATTGTCTCGAGCTGAAGCCTCGAGGAGTTGAAATCATGTGGTGGTGTTGTGAGCAAATGCCGAGTGGAGTGCAGGCCGGTGTGTCCTTTGGGTGGGCATTAGTTTGATCGATCGGCTAGCAGCCTGCATGCATGAGCTTTGTCCAGATTTGAAAAAAAGTTTCGTACCTCACCACCTTTGAACGTAGCTGTAATGGGATGCAGATGAAAATAAAAAATAAAAACACCCAAATTTCAGTGGATCTAATTAAACGAGATTCTGCATGCAACATTGGATGAATCAGGTGGCAATATTTATAGTGGTGCATCCATATTGTTTTTATTTCATGGTGTATTTGTTCGGATTCATTTTTTCTCTCTAAAATATCGATCTAGCATCTTTGATCCAGGGTCCCCGATGCGGCAAGTGCAACATTTCAATCCTGACTGATATGCATTTCTTCCAGCCTCAGCGTGCGCATCCTTACCGTTGCCATCAGGCGACATCGCCTGGGTGCTATCGAGCCACACCGGTGGATGTTTTGGTATACGCAACATTTTTTTCTTCTGTTGCAACGCACGGGCATTTTTGCTAATAAAATATTAAACGACAAGAGAAAAGGTTGGGTGCCCCACAAAATTAGGAAGCTCAGTCCAACAAACAGATCAGGCATAAAAAAAATCTGATTTTATGGTGCCCATGACCCGTTAAGAAAGGCACGGATCTTGATGCAATCGAATGGCAGTGGGGATGGTGGTAACTACCACTAGGTGGTAGAATCTATTTTCCCTATATACATACATACATACATACATATATATATATATATATATATATATATATATATATATATATATATATATATATATATATATATATATATATATATATATATGCCCACGAGGCTCAAGCAATACAACGACTATTCCACCAACCTCTCTCCCTCCCTTCTAACAGGATATGAGCCTAACCGATTGTCGGTGTACTAGAATAGGGGTACCCTAGTATCCCGAACTTGTGCACGGGCAGTTGCAGCACCCCGCGGCGAGACTTGCTGCGGTGATCGCCTAGCTCCTCCGTGGTTCCTTTGGAGCCATTCAAGAACAAAGTATTTAAGTCAAAGAGACAAGGCCCCGGCAAGAGGAGCTTGCCGGGAAGATCACTCAAGGCACCTAAGAAGACAAGGCCCCGACAAGAGGAGCTTGCCGGGAAGGCCCGGTGTGCGGCAAGCTTCCGGGCACGACAAGACGACCACCGCGGCAAGGCGCTTGCCGCGACCAACTACCTCTCCGTTCCTCCGCTCCAGCTCATCCATCAACGTGTCGCCGTGGGATCTTCCCAGGCGCGCGTGGCAAGAGGCTGTGCGGCCAGCGGAGCGCGGCGGTAAGCGGCGCTGACAAGATCGCCATCGTGGCGAGCGGTGGCGCCCCTGACGGTCCTTTTCTGCACTGTTTAGTCGACTTAGACGGGCATTTAATGCCTTTGTCCCCTGTCGGTGACCCCTTGAGCATATAAAAGGAGGCCCATGCGCAACGTAGAGGAGGTTCGACTCATTCGAAACCAGAGAACTCCCACGCTAGGTCTTGTAGCTCTTATCGCTCCCTAGCAAGAACACAATACAATCAGACAAGCAGCAGTAGGAGTGTTATGTCTCCGGAGAGCTCCGAAGCTGGGTAAACTGCTCGTGTGCTTCGCCTCGATCTGCTCTTCGTGCGATCTCCGCTCCCTGCCGAACCAAAAGGGGTTTGGTCCGCCGACCCCATAGGTGTTCGTGGGTACGATCAGCTTTCCCGACATCTTTGGCGCGCCAGGTAGGGGGCGTCAAGGCTGTGTGAACCTGATCTGGCGTTTGCACGAGCAGCATTTTCGTTTTTCTTCATCGACATGCCACCGAAGAAGAAGGCTTCGGCGGCAGCAGAGCCGTCCGCGTCGAACCCACCACCACCGGAGCAAACGAGCGGTGGGGTAGACGCCGGCGGAAGGACGGGCGTCTACGAGGGAGCTCATGGTGCCGCCAAGTCCAAGGACAAGGCTGCACAGACCTCGGCGTCCGTGCACGCACCGCGTCCATCTCATGAAGCGCGGGACCGACAGCGTCATGGTGCTCGCAGCACATACGTTCGTTGGGTCTAGATCGAGCTGGTGGATCCGGCGACACTCAAGACCAGCATATGCGCCAACAGGCTGGTGCAAGTGGGGCACGGTCGCCTGGACGAGATACTGGTCCTTCTAACGTATTTAGAAGTCCGAGCATATCCCGTTCCTCGCACCGTTCGCCACCGCCGCCCACCACTCAAGCAGAAGCTTTGGCGCGAGCTCAACTGCTCCTGGATTACCCTCCAACGGCGGACAAGGTCGACGAATGGAGGGCCACCATTCAGAGTCTTATCGGCTTTGCCAACGGCGACACTCCGCGGCAACCAAGCACATCGCTGCCGCGGCAGGACGACAAGGCATGAGCCGGTGGAGACGGAACATGTGGGGGTGCAACCACCATGCACTCCCCTCCCCGAAGGCCAAGATCGCCAACTCACCGGGTCTACCTCGACAGCGACTCCACCGCCTCGTCAGATCCGCGAGCTCGTCGCGATCAGCGCCAAGATCTTCACGAACGACAGCAAGAAGACGCTCGAACCCGTCTCGAGCGCCGAAGAGAAGCGCGGCGTCAATCCGACCAGCGCGCTGGACCCTCTGTCGACATGCATGCGCCAGGGGAACCAGGCGACTTGCCGTATGCGGTAGGTTGCCCTGCGTTCACTCGTGAGCTGCGGCAAGTCCAGTGGCCCAGCAAGAAAAACTTCAAGCCAGATGTACCAGAGAAGTACGACGGCAAGACGCACCCGTCGGAGTTCCTGAGCATCTACACCATTGCGGTGCAAGCTGCCGGGGGACGAGACGACAAGATTCTGGCCAACTACTTTCCGCTGGTGCTCAAGCCCAAGTCAGATCTTGGCTCGTGCACTTGCCGGACAACTCCATTTCCTCTTGGACAGATTTGTGCCATCAGTTTGTCGGCGCCTTCACAGGCGGCCACAAACCCCATGGCCAAGAGAGCGATCTTCATCTGCTCGCCCAGAAGGAAGGAGAACCCCTGCGCAAGTACATTCAGAGATTCAGCCGTGTGCAACACAACATCCCAGATGTCCACCCTGCCGCAGTGATCAGCGCATTCCATCAGAACGTGCGCAACCGCAGGATGCGGGAGGAGATGGCGATGTGCAAAATCAGAGACGTCAGTGAGCTGTATGCCCTGGCCGACAAGTGTGCACGCGCTGAAGAAGGGAGGAGACTCCCCGGAGAGGATGTAGGATCAGCAGGATCTGATAGTGAGGAGATTGCCCCGGCAAGGAAGAACCGGCGCCGGAATAACAGAAAGAAGAAAGGCAAAGACGTGCTAGTTGTCGAGCAGTCCGGCAACGGAGGCGGCGCCAAGAAAGTCAAAGTTGGTAGCTCCGGCAAGGAGGTTGCCGCGGGCGCCAACTGCCAGGCTGTGGTGGTCGCCGACAAGCAGGACAACTCCAACAAGCAGTACTGCAAGATCCACCGCACCAAGGGCCATGACCTCCAGATCTGCAAGAAGGTCGAGCAGCTTGTTGAACAGCAAAAGGCTGAGTACGAGCGGCGCGACAAAGAGAAGGCCCAGGATGGTGCAGGGGGAGTCAGCAAGAAACGCCCCGGTCGGGGGGGACGCCACAGCAAGGCCAAGCAGCGGCAAGTAGATCGACCTCCCCGTGGCCGCGACAAGGATGAAGATGAAGACGACGACGACGAAGACATGTATGATGACGAAGCCGATGAGCAGGAGTTCCAGAAAGCCACGGAGGTCTTGTGCGTTGACGGCGGTGCATCTCTGCATACTTCACACCGCCAGCTCAAGTAGTGGATGCGGGAAGTCAATGCAGCGGAACCATCTGTAGAGTCGCGCAAGCCTCTGAAATGGTCCAGCACGCCTATCATCTTTGATATTGAGGACAACCCTGATCGCATAACTGCGGTCGGGTGCTTGCCGATGTTGGTTTCACCAACTATCCGCAATCTCAAAGTCACTAAGATGCTAGTTGACGGCGGGGCCGGCTTGAACCTGATCTCCTCCGCGGTGCTCCAGAAGCTTCAGATCCCTGACAGCGAGCCGAAGAAACCGACACATTCCAAGGAATTAATCCGGGAAGGAGCAAGCCAAAGGGAAAGATCACGTTGCCGGTGACATTTGGCAGCGAATTGAATTTCAGGACTGAGAGGGTCACCTTTGACGTTGCCGATTTTCCATTGCCTTACAATGGGATACTTGGCCGTCCAGCACTCGCCAAGTTCATGGCAGCCTCTCATTATGCATACAACTTGCTCAAGATGCCCGGCCCGATAAGTGTCATTTCTGTCCCTGGCGACAAGAAGGATGCTCTGATCTGCGCCGACAAGATCTACCGGGAAGCAGCAGCCGCAGCAGATCACAAGTCACTTGCCGTTGAAGCTCCCGGGGGTAAGAAGAAGACCAAGTCCGGCAAGAGCTCTGATGCCCACTCCGGCAAGCGCACCTCCTCGGAGTGCTGCGCTACCGTCGAGGACGCACCATCGAGCTCCACCGGCAAGTGTAAGAAGACGATGACAGCTCCAGAAACCAAGAAGGTGTCCGCCAAGGAGGACGGCACTGGTGGTACCTTCACCATCAGTGCCACGCTTGACCCTAAATAGGAAAGCGCGCTCGTTGCTTTCCTGCGGGCGAACGTCGACGTGTTTGCGTGGCAACCGTCTGACATCCCCGGTGTTCCCAGGAAAGTAATTGAGCATCATCTCGCTGTCTGTCCTCATGCGCGACCCGTCAAGCAGAAAGTCAGGAAACAGTCAGTGGAGCGCCAAGAATTCATAGTAGAAGAGATCAAGAAGTTGGAAGCAGCAGGCCTTGTCAGAGGAGTGCTCCATCCTACGTGGTTGGCCAACCCTGTAGTTGTGCGCAAGGCAAACGGGAAATGGAGGCTTTGTATCAACTTTACCGATGTTAATAAAGCTTGTCCCAAAGACCCATTTCCCTTGCCGCGTATCGACCAGATTGTTGACTCCACGGCTGGATGTGATTTGCTTTCATTTCTTGATGCATACTCAGGATACCATCAGATCTTCATGGCAGAAGAGGACGAAGAGAAAACCGCATTCATCACCCCATGTGGCACATAGTGTTTTGTACGGATGCCTTTCGGATTAAAGAATGCCAGTTCAACATTTGCAAGAGTAGTCCATCACGCTTTTGAGCCGCAAATACACAGAAATGTGGATGCCTACATGGATGACATAGTGGTCAAGAGCAAGGACAGGGCAACTCTGATTCAAGATTTGGATGAAACCTTTGCCAATCTGCGCAAGATCAACCTCAAGCTCAATCCCGAAAAGTGCGTGTTTGGAGTCCCTCCGGCAAGCTTCTCGGGTTTTTCGTGTCTCAGAGGGGAATTGAAGCCAATCCCGACAAGATCAAGGCCATTGAGAAGATTGAAGCACCAAAGCGCGTTAAGGATGTGCGAAGACTTGCCGGTTGCGTAGCTGCCCTCAGCAGGTTTATCTCTAGGTCTGCTGAGCGCACCCTGCCATTTTTCAAAATTTTGAAAAAGGCGGGTCCAATGAAATGGACTTCGGAAGCGGAGGCTGCGCTGCAGGACTTGAAGAGATACCTGTCCTCCACTCCAATACTTGTCGCACCTAAGCCACAAGAGAAGTTGCTGCTATATCTAGCGGCAACCAATCAAGTGGTTAGTGCTGCGTTAGTAGCGGAGAGGGAGGCGGATGATGAGCCGGCAACCGTGGCAGAGGCATCCAACGACAAGCAAGGGGCCTCACCGACAAGCTCTGGTCCCGACAAAGATAGATCTGCGCAGGAGCATGAGAAGATGCAGAAAAGGATGGTGCAGCGCCCAGTTTACTTTATCAGTTCCCTTCTGCAGGGGGCTAGATCAAGGTACTCTGGTGTACAGAAATTGCTTTTCGGCCTCCTCATGGCCTCGAGAAAGCTGCGCCATTACTTCCAAGCACATGAGATCACAGTCGTCACTCGCTTTCCGTTGAAGAGGATACTGCATAATCCGGAAGCAACAGGCAGGATTGTCGAGTGAGCACTGGAACTGTCAAGCTTTGGCCTCAAATTTGAGAGCACTTCAACTATCCAAAGCAGAGCATTGGCAGAGTTCATAGCAGAGTGGACGCCAACACAAGATGAAGAAATTCCAGAAACAAGCTTCCCCGTCAAGGAAGCAAGCAAAGAGTGGCTCATGTCGTTTGATGGTGCCTTCTCGCTGCAAGGCGCCGGTGCGGGCGTGTTACTTGTTGCACCCACCGGAGAGCACCTCAAGTACGTGGTCCAGATGCACTTTCCCAAGGAGCAAGCAACGAACAATACTGCAGAGTATGAAGGTTTGCTTGCCGGTCTCAGGATCGCAGCAGACCTTGGGATCAAGAAGCTCATTGTCAGGGGTGACTCATAGCTTGTCGTCCGCCAAGTAAACAAGAATTATCAGAGTCCGTTGATGGAAGCTTATGTTGATGAAGTGAGGAAGCTGGAAGAGCACTTTGACGGCCTACAAATGGAATATATTCCAAGAGCTCAAAATGATATTGCTGATGGCCTATCGAAGTGCGCCGCACTTAAGTTACCTGTGGAACCAGGGATCTTCGTGCTCAAACTGACTCAACCAACTGTAGCACCATCAACTGGACAGAGCAAGAAGAGGAAGTTGGTTTCTGGTGACTACTTTCCGGCAGAGCTCCCTGAAGCCGCCGCCAAGAAGGTACCCAAGATCAACACCGATACTGCTGAGGAGCAGTCTGCTCCGACAAGCCCGAGGGTTTGTCTCGTTGAAGCAGACGCTCCCGACAAGTTTCGCTCCGGCAAGCTTGACGGGGAACATAAGGCTCCGGCTGAGCCGCAAGTTCTCGCCGTAGAAGCAGATATTCCCGCAGCAGCAGATGTGCCTTTAGTCCTTGTTGTCGAGCCGCAAGCTCCAGCATGGCACAGCAGATCGTCTGTTTCCTTCAGACAGGAGAACTTCCCGAAGAGCAAGAAGAAGCGGAAAGAGTAGCCCGGTAGTCGAGTATGTACCAGTTTGTCGACGATGCACTGTACAGAAGAAGACTCAACGGTGTGAAATTGAAGTGTATTCATCGGGAAGATGGACAGAAGCTGTTGGCGGAGATACATGGAGGCATATGTGGTCACCACATTGGCGCAAGAGCACTTGCCGGCAAAGCATTCCTGCAAGGTTTCTTTTGGCCAACAGCCCTCCAGGATGCAACTGCACAAGTAACCAAGTGTGAAGCGTGCCAGTTCCATTCCAAGCAGATACACCAGCCAGCTCAAGCTCTCCAGACGATCCCTTTATCCTGGCCATTCTCGGTGCAGGGGCTCGACATCTCGGCCCCTTCCCCGAGCTGTCGGGGGCTTTGAGTACTTGTACGTCGCCATCGACAAGTTCACAAAGTGGCCGGAAGTGGAAGCAGTGAAGAAGGTGACAGCACAGTCAGCAGTCAAGTTCTTCAGGTCGATTGTTTGCCGCTTCGGGATTCCTAACAGGATCATTACCGATAATGGCACGCAATTCACGAGCCGCACCTTCATGTAGTACGTCCAAGATCTTGGCGCCAAGGTCTGCTTCGCTTCTGTCGCTCATCCGAGAAGCAACGGTCAAGCGGAGAGGGCCAATGCTGAAGTGCTGCGTGGGCTCAAGACCAGAACTTTCGACAGGCTGCACAAGTGCGGAAGAAACTGGATTGAGGAGCTGCCGGTGGTTCTTTGGTCGATCAGAACGACGCCAAATCGAGCCACTGGCCAGACACCTTTCGCTCTAGTCTATGGAGCAGCAGGCAGTTCTCCCACGGAACTCAGATCACGGTCGCCTCGAGTGCTCGCTTATGACGAGCTCGAGCAAGAGCAGCTGCGACAAGATGACACGCTGCTCCTTGAGGAGGACCGTCTTCAGGCTGCTGTACGAGCTGCTCGTTACCAGCAAGCTTTGCGCCGCTACCATAGCCGCAAAGTTAATGCCAGAAGTTTCGAGGAAGGCGACCTTGTTCTTCGGCGCGTTCAGTCCGCCAAGAATTCCAACAAGTTGACGCCGAGGTGGGAAGGCCCTTATCGGGTGAGACGAGTCACTAGGCCCGGCGATGTCCGCCTTGAGACCGAAGATGGCATTCCGGTGAGCAACTGCTGGAATATTGAGCATCTTCGTAAGTTTTACTCAGAGGCGCGGTTGCCGGAACCTGTTCCGGCAACCACCTTTTGTACAAGTCTTGCCCATGTTGCATGTAATCCTTTGTACAAAGCTGGGCGCAGACCCCGTGCATCAGTAAAACTCATGTGCTCCGCACATCTTGTCAATTTCATGCTTTCTACATTTTGTTTTGCATGCATTATCTGACACCTTGTGCAGCACCCATCCCGGTAAGCAATAACAAGCCGCAAGGCTCCATATCTTTATTTTCTCTTCTTTCTCTCTCTCAAAGAAAGGAAGATTCCCTCGCACACAAGTTTGCCAGGGGGGAAGGAGAAGATAATGGTGTGGACCAGGCGCGTCGTTCAAGGAAATTTTGCCTTACCGGGAAGCAAACGACAGAAAAGCTAAGTTGCCAAAGCTTGAGCAATTAGTTTTAAATTTTTAAGTTATCTTCCTCGAACGACCGTGCTTTGTATGGAAAACCTGTGCGCAGAGGAACCAACTCGTAGCTAGTTTGCGCCCTTACTTTGTTTCGAGTCCGCTCAACAACTTAAGTGAGCTGCAACTAGTCGCGACAAGGTTGCTTGTCGGAAGCGACACCGCCAGCAGGCTGCCGATGTTCCGCACTCAGCGCTCGCGGCAAGGGTGCCCGCGCCGACAAGTTCCCTAAAAGCGTAGGGCAGAAACATACAAAGAAAGGACCCAAATAAAGGAAATAGCACAACAATCACTAACTGAAATAGAGTTGTATTACAAGATATCTTGTTGCAGCTCTAATAAATTGTTCTCCTGACATGATCAGCAGCGGCAAGGAAAAGATAAAATGGGCGGCCTAATCTACGCGGTCGCCGTCAACCCTCTTGATCCCGCTCACCCTGTCCACAATGGGTGCGACAAGGGCCTTGAGCGCTTCAACGTCAGCAGTCGGTGGCAAGGACTTGAGGACGTTGGCGAAGCTAACGCCTGGATTGCGGAAGGCCACCTTCATCAGCACCTTTTGAAGAGCCCCTGCACAGATTTGGCGCGACTCGTCGGCCAGCTGCTTTGGGATCTCTTCCCGGAGCCGTTGGAGAGCCATCACCACGCCTTTGAAGAACAAGCTGAGCTTGGCGCTGGGTTGGAGATGCTCGTCGGAGGAGTACCCGAGATCCACCATCCCCAGCTCCATCAGCTCCTTGTCGATGGCGGCGGCAGTATTCACAAGACCCTCGGTCCAGTGCATCACGTTCTCTCTGAAGGTGTTCTGGGCGGTCGTGGCACTCGTCAGCAGCTCCTCGTCGGTCTTGATCTTCTCCAACAAGGCCACCTCCCGCTCCTTGGCGCCGTCCAGCGTCTGCATCAAGGTGGTCAGCTTCAGCTCAAGATCTGCCTTGGAGTCTTTGGCGGCGTCGAGCTCCTTGCTCCTCTCGGCGAGACGGCCCTGCAGCTCGCCAAGAGTGTAGGCGTCCTTCTCGCGCTCGTGCTTGAGCGCAGAAAGCTCCTCGCCACTCTTCTGGAGGTTGGCCTCCAGCTGCGTCACCTTCGTCTCCAACTCTTTCTTGGCAGCCTCGGCAGCTGCGGCAGCGTCTTTTGCTTCCTTGAGAGCTCCACCAATTGATTGATTGCGCGCGGCAAGCTCTTCCTCATAGCTGTCAAGATTGATCTTCCGCTGCGCCAACTCGCCTTCTTGCGCAGACAGCTTCTCGGCAGCAAGCCGCTGCTGCTCCTCGACCTCAGCCTTCTCAAGGATGAAGGCTGTGCGCTCTTCAGCTAGTCGCTCCCGCTCTTCTGCTACGCTCTGGAGAGCTTCTTGGTTGGCGCCCCGGAGCTCTTCTGCGCGCTTCTCCATGTCCGCTCCCGCCCTCGCGACAAGTGCTTCCCGGGATTCCAGCTTGGCTTGTCGGGCGCGGTAGAGCGACAGCAGCTTCCGCAGCAGCTGCTCCTCCTCAGACTCGCCGCTGCTGCTGCTTGGCGCGTCGACCAACGACAGCCCAGCAGAGGCGAGCAGCTCTTCGTCAAAGGTCTCTCCCTTGACCGGTGCCCTGGAGCTCGACGCCCAGGGGAGCTTGATGAAGACGCCATCGCCGGCCTTCAAGTAGGCACCGGGCTGGGGCTCCTCGAAGCCTGGCGCTACGGCAGCGGCGGAGGGATCGGCGGTCGGTGTAGCGCCCGGCGCTCCTGCGGCCTCAGGGTCGTCAGTACGATCGCCGGACCCCTCGCCAGCTTCTGCGGCAGCAGCCTTGGCGGCCTCTTCGACGGCGGGCTCGCCCGTGCCGGTTCCCTCCTCGGCGACGGCGGCGTCGTCAGTTTTGCTGCGCGCGTCCTCCTCGCCGGTGACCTCAGTCTCCATCGGCTCTGCGGCGGATGGATCTGACGACAAGAAAAAGAAAGAAAAGTCAAGCAAAATATCCAGAAAGAAGAATTGGAAGAAGAACAACACAAGGGCGGCTTACAGGCAAGAGGCTTACCTGCGATGGGATCTGTAGCTGCAGTCTCAGCCACCAGAGGGTCGACGGTGCCATCCCTTGCCAAAGAGCCGTCCCTTGCCGGAGAAGCCTCCCTTGCCGGAGGGCACTCCCTTGTCGGGGTATCTTCCCTTGGCGGCGCAGTTGAAGCAGATGGCATGTCAGGAACGGCCTCAGGACACTCCTGGCGGGGCTGCTCTGCTCCTACACAAATCAACAGTCAGATATCAGCAAATAAAGAGCACCCATGCGCGCCTAACCACAGAAAGTGAATCATATACTTACGCTGGGGGCTGGGCTGGAAGCTGCTTTGTGGAAGGGTCGCCGGGTCCGGCAAGGAGGTCTCGGACGCGCCTCCCGCTGCTGCAGTGGGTTCGTCCTCGATGACGATCACCGGGGTCTTGGCTCTCTTCGAAGCTCTCTGGGCCAGGCCCACGAAAAGGAACTAGTTCATAATGAAGCAAGTCAGACACAAGACAAAGCAACAAATTTAATAATTACATGTAGAGAGACAAGATCTTACTCTTCTTCTTCCTCGAAGCTGAGCGCGGAGAGGTCGAATTCTGGTTCACCTCCGGTGCGACGAGCTGGAAGAGTAGGCTCCCTCGGACGCTTGGCGGGTGCAGGAGTTGTGGTCCCAGAAGGCCCCGCTCCAGTTGCTGCGGCGGCGTGAGGTGCTCCCGCGGCAACAGTGCTTGCCGCGGTGGAGCGCGTCGCGCGGCGCGACGGCTGTTGGCCCGTCTGCCGCCCCGCCACTTCCCCGGCCTTGCGGAGACGCCTTCTTGGTGGAGCTGTGGGCTCCGCCATGACAAGCTACTTGAAGGTGGGGAGGAGGCGCCCTCGGCAGGCTCGCTCAGCTCGACTTCGGGCTCGGCCTGCTCCTCCTCGCCGGCAAGCTCCTCTCGATCGACAAGGCTTGCCGCCTCTGCTGCCTCCGCCTCCTCCACAGTAAATCCAAATTCGCCCGCGGCGGCAGCCGCTGCCGCCTCCTCCAACCTCGTGGCAATGCGTTGCATCTCGTCATCAGTGGTGTCACGGGTGAGGCCCTTCTGCTCGTCGGGGCGGATTGGCACTTCTTCCAAGCTGTCGAAGAACTGCCGCACGACGTCATCAGCGGGCTCTTGCCAAGTTGGAACGATTCCATGCGAGTCGCACAACGGCATCATCGCACGGATGCGGTCGAGCGAAGAGTTGTTGCATAATGGAACGACTCCCCTTGGCAACCTGAACCATTCGGGGTGATCGGGGTCATGCTTGAACAGCTCCAAGAGCATCGCGTCAAGCTCCAAGACGGTGAAGTTGAAGTTGAGGCCCGGGCGCAGCCTCATGATATCTGCCGCGTTCTGAAACTCCCAAGCAGGTCTTCTCCTCTCCTGCAAGGCATGGCGCGCGGCGAAGGAAATCTGCGCCAACCGCGCCTCTGATGAGTCCGGCAAGCCTGAGGCGCAGGATCCGGGTAACGGCGATCTTCAATCTAGCATCCTCCGGTGCCAAGTTGCTCCAATCGTTGCCGCGCACTATTGGGGTTTGGCGCTGGGCGGTGAATGGCTGCGGGTTCTCCTCTACGATCTAGCACCAGTCAGTCCTCCACTCCTCCCACTTGCTACGGAGCTCTCCTTCCAGATAGGCCTCCTTCTTGCCGATTCTTGAGATCCAGGCGATACCTTCGTCAAGAGGCTCTCCTCTCTCTACTCGGGGCATGAAGAAATGGCGGAAGAGGGCTACGTTGGGGTGGACTCCGACAAAGTTTTCGCAGAGATGTGCGAAAACTACCATGGTCAGGACAGCATTGGGGGTGAAATCAAGGAGGCGAAACCCGTAGGTGTTCATGATATCGCAGAAGAATTCAGAGAAAGGCGGGCAGAGCCCGCAATAGAAGAAGAGCGCGAAAAAGGGGTACCCGCTTGGAACCAATTCTGATGCAGCGGCTGAGAGTACCTTCGTGCGCGGATGCGCTCGCGTCTCCGTCGACCAGAAGAGGTAGTACCATTCCCTCAGCTCCTTCGCGGCGAGCTGAGGGGGGAAGATGGCCCGCTCCTTCCGCAGCGCCGCGAGCCGCTGCGCCTTGGCCGACTTCACGCCCTTCCCCTTGTCGGCTTTCGGAGCCATGGCGAAGGTGGTGTGGGAGACCGACGGCGATGGTGATGCTGGTGGCGATGGGGGGTGAGGCGCTGCTCTCTTCAGACCAGGGAAGAGGAGGGGAGCAGCGGTGGTTTTCGAGATTAGACAGCAAATGGCGAGGTGGGCGAACCGCCCCCGTTTCCCCTGTTTATAACGAGGGAGAGGGGGGCAGACGTTCCGCTTTGCCGAATAAAGAAACCCCCCATGATCTCTCCCACGACACCGCAGTCGATGCGTGCCGTTCGTGGGAGACGTGGTGGGTCCGGAGCGAGTTATGGCGTAACCAAGGCCGCGTGTGCCCGTGCCCTGTTTGCGGCCTGGCCCAACAGCGCTCGGCACCGTGTATGGCCCAGGCCCGGGGGCTCCTGTCGGTGTACTAGAATAGGGGTACCCTAGTATCCCGAACTTGTGCACCGCAGATGCAGCACCCCGCGGCGAGACTTGCTGCGGTGATCGCCTAGCTCCTCCGTGGTTCCTTTGGAGCCATTCAATAACAAAGTATTTAAGTCAAAGAGACAAGGCCCCGGCAAGAGGAGCTTGCCGGGAAGACCACTCGAGGCACCTAAGAAGACAAGGCCCCGGCAAGAGGAGCTTGCCCGGAAGTCCCGGCGAGCGGCAAGCTTCCGGGCGCGACAAGACGACCACCGCGGCAAGGCGCTTGCCGTGACCGACTACCTCTCCGTTCCTCCGCTCCAGCTCATCCATCAACGTGTCGCCGTGGGATCTTCCCAGCGCTGCGTGCAAGAGCTGTCTTGCGGCCGGTGAGCGCGGGCGGTAAGCGGTGACAAGATCGCCATCGTGGCGGCGGTGGCGCTTCGACGGTCCTTTTCTGCACTGTTTAGTCGACTTAGACGGGCATTTAATGCCTTTGTCCCCTGCCGTCAGGGTTAGGTATGGCACACTGTGCAAGTAGCTCTACCAACCGCAACTCCTTTTCCGTTTTTACCCTTGTCTACGTTGCCACCTGTCGGTGACCCCTTGAGCATATAAAAGGAGGCCCATGCGTAACGTAGAGGAGGTTCGACTCATTCGAAACCAGAGAACTCCCACGCTAGGTTTTGTAGCTCTTATCGCTCCCTAGCAAGAACACAATACAATCAGACAAGCAGCAGTAGGAGTGTTATCTCTCCGGACAGCTCCGAAGCTGGGTAAACTGCTCGTGTGCTTCGCCTCGATCTGCTCTTCGTGCGATCTCCGCTCCCCGCCGAACCAAAAGGGGTTTGGTCCGCCGACCCCATAGGTGTTTGTGGGTACGATCAGCTTCCCCGACACCGATCCAACTCTAGTTGTCGTTCGCTGCTTCCGCCCCTCGCGCCCCCGGGGCGGTCGATCTCCATGATCGCTGCCTGGAGTCGTCCCGCCCATAAATAGGATTCGTTTGCCGGTCGTATTGACAAGCTAGTCCAGAGAGTCTTTTTCCTGATCCGGGATTTTTTCTCTCTCTCGTCGATCGATTGGTCGACTGTCTTTTCTGGTTCTCCGATCTGAGATCTGATTGAGTCACCCGCACCGTTCGTCGTCTTCGCGCACCTCTGCTCCAACCTAACGGCGGTTGAGTTCTGCAACTGCACGACATGCGGTGCCCCGGGAATGCATGTCTTCCGTGAGGCGGAGCGCATTAGGCCGCTTGCGAGGACCTGGGTTGGCCCGTCGTCCCGCACCGTGTGGTCACTCGTGCTTCCCGCGTCGGCGTGGCACTATTCGATCTGGAGTCCACGATGCACGTCAGGTGTCCTAGGGTCACTTTCATGTTTCGTGCAAGTCATGCATGGTCAGCTCAACGTGTCCGCCTTCGGTCAAACTCCTGCCATGTCTGGTTGCACGCAACGCACTTGCAAATACCTCGTCGTGCGTCCCTGAGCATGTGCTTCCCCATCGATAGAGCAATGGGTTGCCGCTGCGTCACCCCACCGGGCCGCAGCGCCGCCGCCCTGTGGTTCTCCCCGTGGCTGCACCGATCCGTGCCACCGCTGCGTCGCCCCTTCGGGTCGTGGCATGTGGTACCCGCCGTTGCCCTGAGGCTGTTCCCGTGGTTGCATCAACCCGCGCGCTACCGCTGCATCGCCTCTTCAGGTCGTAGTGCCGCGGACCGCGGTCAATCGCCGCCCCGAGGCCGTCCGCTCCATGCCGTCCCCGAGGCTGCACGGACCCTCGCGTTGCCGCTGCGTCGCCCGGTCGGGTCGTAGCAAGCATGACAGGCGGTCCCTGCAATGGCCCTGAGGTCTTCCCCGCCGTCGCCCCGACCCTCGCGCAGCCGCTACGTCACCCCTTCGGGTCGTAGCGTCATGGTGCGCGGTCTACTCCGCCGTCCTCGTGCGTCGACTTCTATGTGGTATGTCGCACCGCCTCCTTAGGTGCGGGAATGCCACCATCCGCGCCGGTCTTCGTCATGCTGTCGGGTTCTTCCTCGCCTACTTCGGGCACCGTCGCCACGCTCCTGACCTAGCCGCCGCCGCTGCTCTTCTTCCCCGTCCACGGTGACTACCTCGACACCGGCCACCCCGAATCGACATCGACCACGGCGTCCCTCGCACGACTACCTCAACAACGGCTACACCACCCTACACTCTCGGCTATATCGACATCGGCACAAAGGGCGCCTTGCTTGAGCAACCTCGGCGGTTTCACTCCAGCCACAACATCTGCGATGCATCGACTGTTACGACTGGGGTGGGGGGGTGTCGGTCGGCTTACCTTCGGATTCTTCTCCAGTCTCACCATCTGTGTCGATACCGTTGTGACTGCCGGGGGGGTGGTGGATGTTGTGTATTATGATTATTAGGAAATCTAGGGTAGCGTAGAATATTATTCTACCTTGCCTTTGTTGGGGAACGTAGCAGAAATTCAAAATTTTCTACGCATCACCAAGATCAATCTACGGAGATACTAGCAACGAGAGAGAAGGGAGTGCATCTTCATACCCTTGAAGATCGCGGTGCGGAAGCGTTGCAAGAACGCGGATGAAGGAGTCGTACTCCGTAGCGATTCAGATCGCCAATATCATTTTGCTCCTTTTGATCTCCATCTTCGGGGCTCCATGATCGTCATCTTCACCGGCATGACACCATGATCTCCATCATCGTGTCTCCATGAAGTTGTCTCGCCAAACATTACTTCTACTACTATGGCTAACAGTTAGCAATAAAGTAAAGTAATTACATGGTGTTTTCAGTGACATGCAGGTCATACAATAAAATAAGACAACTCCTATGGCTCCTGCCGGTTGTCATACTCATCGACATGCAAGTCGTGATTCCTATTACAAGAACATGATCAATCTCATACATCACATATATCATTCATCACATCCTTTTGGCCATATCACACCACATAGCATACCCTGCAAAAACAAGTTAGACTTCCTCTAATTGTTGTTGCATGTTTTACATGGCTGCTATGGGTTTCTAGCAAGAACGTTTCTTACCTACGCAAAGCCACAACGGTGATATGCCAATTGCTATTTACCCTTCGTAAGGACCCTTTTCATCGAATCCGATCCGACTAAAGTGGGAGAGACTAGCACCCGCTAGCCACCTTATGCAACAAGTGCATGTCAGTCGGTGGAACTTGTCTCACGTAAGCGTACGTGTAAGGTCGGTCTGGGCCGCTTCATCCCACAATACCGTCGAAACAAGATAGGACTAGTAACGGTAAGCATATTGAACAAAATCAACGCGCACAACTTCTTGTGTTCTACTCGTGCATAGAATCTATGCAATAGACCTAGCTCTGATACCACTTTTGGGGAACGTAGCAGAAATTCAAAATTTTCTACGCATCACCAAGATCAATCTACGGAGATACTAGGAACGAGAGAGAAGGGAGTGCATGTTCATACCCTTGAAGATCGTGATGCGGAAGCGTTGCAAGAACGTGGATGAAGGAGTCATACTCGTAGCGATTCAGATCGCGGTTGATTCTGATCTAAGCGCCGAACAACGGCGCCTCCGCGTTCAACACACGTGTAGCCCGATGACGTCTCCCGTGCCTTGATCCAGCAAGGGGAGAGGGAGAGGTTGGGGAAGAATCCGTCCAGCAGCAGCACAACGGCGTGGTGGTGGTGGAGGAGCGCGGTACTCTAGTAGGGCTTCGCCAAGCACTACGAGAGACGAGGAGGGAGAGAGGTAGGGCTACGCCAAGAGAGAGTTCATCTCGTGTGTTTTGTAGCCCCCAATACCTCAAGTATATATAGGGGAAGGGCAGGGGCTGCACCCCCATCTAGGGTTCCCTCCCTCGGGGTGGCGGCAGCCCCCAAAACCCATCTAGGGTGCGGCCAAGGGGGGATTGAGGGGGCGCACCTAGGGTGGGCCTTAAGGCCCATCTGGACCTAGGGTTTGCCCCCTCCCACTCTCCCTGCGCCTTGGGCCTTGGTGGGGGGAGCGCACCAGCCCACCTGGGGCTGGTCCCCTCCCACACTTGGCCCACGTAACCTTTTGGGGCTGGTAGCCTCAACTGGGGGACCTCCGGGACCCTCCCGGTGGTCCCGGTACGTTACCGATAGCACCCGAAACTTTTCCAGTCACCAGAACGGGACTTCCCATATATAAATCTTTACCTCCGGACCATTCCGGAACTCCTCGTGACGTCCGGGATCTCATCCGGGACCCCGAACAACATTCGTTAACCGCGTACATCTATTCCCTATAACCCTAGCGTCATCGAACCTTAAGTGTGTAGACCCTACGGGTTCGGGAACCATGCGGACATGACCGAGACAACTCTCCGGCCAATAGCCAACAGCGGGATCTGGATACCCATCTTGGCTCCCACATGTTCCATGATGATCTCATCGGATGAACCACGATGTCAAGGATTCAATCAATCCCGTATTCTTTTCCCTTTGTCTACCGGTATAGTACTTGCCCGAGATTCGATCGCCGGTATCTCGATACCTTATTCAATCTCGTTACCGGCAAGTATCTTTAATCATTCCGTAACACATCATCCCGTGATCAACTCCTTGGTCACATTGCGCACATGATGATGTCCTACTGAGTAAGTCCAGAGATACCTCTCCGTCACATGGAGTGAAAAATCCCAGTCTCGATTCGTGCCAACCCAACAGACACTTCCGGAGATACCCGTAGTGTACCTTTATATCCACCTAGTTACGTTGTGACGTTTTGTACACCCAAAGCATTCCTACGGTATCCGGGAGTTGCACAATCTCATGGTGTAAGGAAATGATACTTGACATTAGAAAAGCTTTAGCATACGAACTGCACGATCTTTGTGCTATGTTTAGGATTGGGTCTTGTCCATCACATCATTCTCCTAATGATGTGATCCCGTTATCAACGACATCCAATGTCCATGGTCAGGAAACCGTAACCATCTATTGATCAATGAGCTAGTCAACTAGAGGCTTACTAGGGACATGGTGTTGTCTATGTATCCACACATGTATCTGAGTTTCCTATCAATACAATTATAGCATGGATAACAAACGATTCTCATGAACAAGGTAATATAATAATAATAACTAATTTATTATTGCCTCTAGGGCATATTTCCAACAGTCTCCCACTTGCACTAGATTCAATAATCTAGTTCACATCACCATGTGATTAACACTCACAGGTCACATCGCCATGTGACCAACATCCAAAGAGTTTACTAGAATCAATAATCTTGTTCACATCACTATGTGATTAACACTCAATGAGTTCTGGGTTTGATCATGTTATGATTGTGAGAGAGGTTGTAGTCAACGGTGCGCAATATTCAGATCCCTATGTATTTTGCAAAACTTTATGTCATATCGTAGATGCTGCTACCACGTTCCACTTGGAGCTATTCCAAATTGTTGCTCCATTATACGTAACCAGTATCTCTACTCAGACCTATCCGGATAGGTGTTAAGCTTGCATCGACGCAACTCTTTACGTCGAACTCTTTATCACCTCCATAACCGAGAAACATATCCTTATTCCTCTAAGGATAATTTTGACCGCTATCTGGTGATCCACTGCTTGATCACCTTTGTACCCTCTTGCCAGACATGTGGCAAGGCACACATCAGGTGCGATACTCAACATGGCATACTGTATAGAGCCTATAATAAAAGCATAGGGGACGACCTTCGTCCATCCTCTTTCTTCTGCCGTGGTCAAGCTTTGAGTCTTACTCAACTTTACACCTTGTAACTCAGGTAAGAACTCCTTCTTTGACTGATCTATTTTGAACTCCTTCAAAATCATGCCAAAGTGCGTACTCATTTGAAAGTACTATCAAGCGATTTTGTTCTATCCTCATATATCTTGATGCTTAATGTTCAAGCAGCTTAATCCAGGTTTTCCATTGAAAAACACTTTTCAAATAACCCTATATGCTTTCCAGAAATTCTACATCATTTCCGATCAACAATATGTCAACAACATATACTCATCAGAAATGATATAGTGCTCCCACTCACTTGTTTGGAAATACAAGTTTCTCATAAATTTGTATAAACCCAAAATCTTTGATCATCTCATCAAAGCGTATATTCCAACTCCGAGATGCTTACTCCAGTCCTTAGAAGGATTGCTAGAGCTTTGCATACTTGTTAGCATCTTTTAGGATTGACAAAAACTTGGTTGTATCACATACAAACTTTCCTCAAGAAAATCGTCAAGGAAACAATGTTCTGACATCCTATCTGCAAGATTTCATAAATAATGCAGTAACTGCTAATATATTCCAACAGACTCTTAGCATCGCTACGAGTGAGAAAGTCTCATCGTAGTCAACTCCTTGAACTTGTCGAAAAACAACTTAGCGACAAGTCGAGCTTTCTTAATGGTGACACTTACCATCATTGTCTGTCTTCCTTTTAAGATCCATCTCTACTCAACAGCCTTACGACCATCGAGTAGTTCTTCCAAAGTCTATACTTTGTTTTCATACATGGATACTCTCTCGGGTTTTTATGGCCTCGAGCCATTCGTTGCAATCCGGGCCCACCATCGCTTATCCATAGCTCGTAGGTTCATTGTTGACTAGCAACATGACCTCGAAGACAGGATTAAGTACCACTGTGAAGTAGTACGTATCCTTGTCAACCTACGAGGTTTGGTAGTGACTTGATCCGAAGTTTCATGATCATTATCATTAGCTTCCACTTCAATTGGTGTAGGCTCCATAGGAACAACTTCATGTGCCTTGCTACACACTAGTTGAAGTGATGGTTCAATAACCTCATCAAGTCTCCACCATCCTCCCACTCAATCCTTTCAGGAGAAACTTTTCCTCGAGAAAGGACCCGATTCTAGAAACAATCCCTTTTGCTTCCGGAACTGAGATAGGAGGTATACCCAACTGTTTTTGTTGTCCTATGAAGATGCATTTATCCGCTTTGGGTTTGAGCTTATCAGGCTAAAACTTTTCACATAAGCGTCGCAACCCCAAACTTTTTAGAAACGAAAGCTTAGGTTTCTCTAAACCGTAGTTCATACGGTGTCATCTCAACGGAATTACGTGTGCCCTATTTAAAGTGAATGTGGTTGACTCTAATGCCTAACCCATGAACGATAGTGGTAATTCGATAAGAGACATCATGGTATGCCCCATATCCAATGGGGTGCAGCTATGATGTTCGGACACACCATCACACTATGGTGTTCCAGGCGGTGTTAGTTGTGAAACAATTTCCACAATGTCTCAATTGTGTACCAAACTCGCAACTCAGATATTCATCTCCATGATCATATCATAGACATTTTATCCTCTTGTCACGACGATCTTCAACTTCACTCTGAAATTACTTGAACCATTCAATAATTCAGACTTCTGTTTCATCAAGTAAATATACTCAGTATCTACTCAAATCACTTGTGAAGTAAGAACATAACGATATCCACTGCGTGCCTCAATACTCATTGGACTGCACACATCAAAATGTATTACTTCCAACAAGTTTCTTTCTTGTTCCATTTTACCGAGAACGAGGCTTTCAGTCATCTTGCCCATGTGGTATGATTTGCATGTCTCAAGTGATTCAAAATCAAGTGAGTCCAAACGGTCCATCTGCATGGAGTTTCTTCATGCATATATACCAATAGATATGGTTTACATGTCTCAATCTTTTCAAAAATGAGTGAGTCCAAAGATCCATCTACATGGAGCTTCTTCATGCGTTTTATACCAATATGACTCAAATGGCAGTGCCACAAGTATGTGGTACTATCATTACTATCTTATATCTTTTGGCATGAACAAGTGTATCACTACGATCGAGATTCAATAAACCATTCATTTTAGGTGTATGACTATTGAAGGTATTATTCAAATAAATAGAGTAACCATTATTCACCTTAAATGAATGACCGTATTGCGATAGACATAATCCAATCATGTCTATGCTCAACGCAAACACCAAATAACAATTATTTAGGTCTAACACCAATCTGATGGTAGAGGGAGTATGTGATGCTTGATCACATCAAGCTTGGAAACACTTCCAACACATGTCGTCATCTCTCCTTTAGCTACTCTCCATTTGTTCCGTAGCTTTTATTTCGAGTTACTAACACTTAGCAACCGAACCGGTATCTAATACCCTGGTGCTACTAGGAGTACTAGTAAAGTACACATTAATATAATGTATATCCAATATACTTCTATCGACCTTGCCAGCCTTCTCATCTACCAAGTATCTACGGTAGTTCTGCTTCAATGACTGTTCCCCTCATTTCAGAAGCACTTAGTCTCGGGTGGGTTCAAACTTTGGGTTTCTTCACTAGAGCTGCAACTGATTTGCCGTTTCATGAAGTATCCCTTCTTGCCCTTGCCCTTCTTGAAACTAGTGGTTTCACTAACCATCAACTATTGATGCTCCATCTTGATTTCTACTTTTGCGGTGTCAAACATCGCGAATATTTCAAGGATCATCATATCTATCCCTGATATGTTATAGTTCATCACGAAGCTCTAGTAGCTTGGTGGCAATGACTTTGGAGAAACACCACTATCTCATCTGGAAGATCAACTCCCACTCGATTCAAGTGATTGTTGTACCCAGAAAATCTGAGTACAAGCTCAACGATTGAGCTTTTCTCCCTTAGTTTGCAGGCTAAGAAACTCGTCGGAGGTCTTATACCTCTTGACGTGGGCACGAGCCTGAAATCCCAATTTCAGCCCTCGAAACATCTCATATGTTCATGACGTTTGAAATCGTCTTGGTGCCTCAAGTCTAAACCGTTTAACATCCTTTGAACTATCACGTAGTTATCAAAAGCGTGTATGTCGGATGTTACGCAACATCCACAGACGACGTTCGAGGTTCAAAGACACCGAGCGGTGCATTAAGGACATAAGCCTTCTACGAAGCAACAAGGACAATCCTCGGTTTACGGACCTAGTCCACATAATTGCTACTATCAACTTTCAACTGAATTTTCTCTAGGAACATATCTAAAATAGTAGAACTAAAACGCGAGCTATGACATAATTTGCAAAAACCTTTTTGACAATGTTCAGGATAATTAAGTTCATCTTATGAACACCCACTCAGATAGAAATCCCTCTAGTCATCTAAGTGATTACATGATCCGAGTCAACTAGGCCGTGTCCGATCATCACGTGAGACGGACTAGTCATCGTCGGTGAACATCTTCATGTTGATCGTATCCACTATACGACTCATGTTCGACCTTTCGGTCTCTTGTGTTCCGAGGTCATGTTTGTACATGCTAGGCTCGTCAAGTCAACCTAAGTGTATTGCGTGTGTAAATCTGGCTTACACCCATTGTATTCGAACGTTAGAATCTATCACACCCGATCATCACGTGGTGCTTCAAAACAACGAACCTTCGCATAGCGGTGCACGATTAGGGGAACACTTTTCTTGACATTATTGTGAGGGATCATCTTATTTAAGCTACCGTCGTTCTAAGAAAATAAGATGCATAAACATGATAAACATCACATGCAATCAAATAGTGACATGATATGGCCAATATCATTTTGCTCCTTTTGATCTCCATCTTCGGGGATCCATGATCATCATCGTCACCGGCATGACACCATGATCTCCATCATCGTGTCTCCATGAAGTTGTCTCGCCAAACATTACTTCTACTACTATGGCTAACGGTTAGCAATAAAGTAAAGTAATTACATGGCGTTTTCACTGACACGCAGGTCATACAATAAAATAAAACAACTCCTATGGCTCCTGCCGGTTGTCATACTCATCGACATGCAAGTCGTGATTCCTATTACAAGAACATGACTAATCTCATACATCACATATATCATTCATCGCATCCTTTTGGCCATATCACATCACATAGCATACCCTAAAAAAACAAGTTAGATGTCCTCTAATTGTTGTTGCATGTTTTACGTGGCTGCTATGGGTTTCTAGCAAGAACGTTTCTTACCTACGCAAAACCACAACGGTGATATGCCAATTGCTATTTACCCTTCATAAGGACCCTTTTCATCGAATCCGATCCGACTAAAGTGGGAGAGACTGGCACCCGCTAGCCACCTTATGCAACAAGTGCATGTCAGTCGGTGGAACTGTCTCACGTAAGCATACGTGTAAGGTCGGTCCGGGCCGCTTCATCCCACAATACCGTCGAAACAAGATAGGACTAGTAACGGTAAGCATATTGAACAAAATCAACGCCCACAACTTCTTGTGTTCTACTCGTGCATAGAATCTATGCAATAGACCTAGCTCTGATACCACTTTTGGGGAACGTAGCAGAAATTCAAAATTTTCTACGCATCACCAAGATCAATCTACGGAGATACTAGCAACGAGAGAGAAGGGAGTGCATCTTCATACCCTTGAAGATCGTGATGCGGAAGCGTTGCAAGAACGCGGATGAAGGAGTCATACTTGTAGCGATTCAGATCGCGGTTGATTCCGATCTAAGTGCCGAACAACGGCGCCTCCGCGTTCAACACACGTGCAGCCCGATGACGTCTCCCGTGCCTTGATCCAGCAAGGGGAGAGGGAGAGGTTGGGGAAGAATCCTTCCAGCAGCAGCACGACAGCGTGGTGGTGGTGGAGGAGCGCGGTACTCCAGCAGGGCTTCGCCAAGCACTACGAAAGACGAGGAGGGAGAGAGGTAGGGTTGCGCCAAGAGAGAGTTCATCTCGTGCGTTTTGTAGCCCCCAATACCTCAAGTATATATAGGGGAAGGGCAGGGTCTGCGCCCCCATCTAGGGTTCCCTCCCTCGGGGTGGCAGCAGCCCCCAAAACCCATCTAGGGTGCGGCCAAGGGGGGAGAGACGGGGCGCACGTAGGGTGGGCCTTAAGGCCCATCTGGACCTAGGGTTTGCCCCCTCCCACTCTCCCTGCGCCTTGGGCCTTAGTGGGAGGAGCACACCAGCCCACCTGGGGCTGGTCCCCTCCCACACTTGGCCCACGTAGCCTTTTGGGGCTGGTAGCCTCACCTGGTGGACCCCCGGGATGTTGTCCCAGTACGTTACCGATAGCACCCGAAACTTTTCCGGTCACCAAAACAGGACTTCCCATATATAAATATTTACCTCCGGACCATTCCGGAACTCCTCGTGACGTCCGGGATCTCATCCGGGACTCCGAACAACATTCGGTAACCGCGTACATCTATTCCCTATAACCCTAGCGTCATCGAACCTTAAGTGTGTAGACCCTACGGGTTCGGGAACCATGTGGACATGACCGGGACAACTCTCCGGCCAATAACCAACAGCGGGATCTGGATACCCATCTTGGCTCCCACATGTTCCGTGATGATCTCATCGGATGAACCACGATGTCAAGGATTCAATCAATCTCGTATTCAATTCCCTTTGTCTACCGGTATAGTACTTGCCCGAGGTTCGATCATCGGTATCTCGATACCTTGTTCAATCTCGTTACCGGCAAGTATCTTTAATCGTTCCGTAACACATCCTCCCGTGATCAACTCCTTGGTCACATTGCGCATATGATGATGTCCTACTGAGTAAGCCCAGAGATACCTCTCCGTCACACGGAGTGAAAAATCCCAGTCTCAATTCGTGCCACCCCAACAGACACTTTCGGAGATACCCGTTGTGTACCTTTATAGCCACCCAGTTACGTTGTGACATTTGGTACACCCAAAGCATTCCTACGGTATCCGGGAGTTGCACGATCTCCTGGTCTAAGGAAATGATACTTGACATTAGAAAAGCTTTAGCATCTGAACTGCACGATCTTTGTGCTAGGCTTAGGATTGGGTCTTGTCCATCACATCATTCTCCTAATGATGTGATCCCGTTATCAACGACATCCAATGTCCATGGTCGAAACCGTAACCATCTGTTGATCAACGAGCTAGTCAACTAGAGGCTTACTAGGGACATGGTTTTGTCTATGTATCCACACATGTATCTGAGTTTCCTATCAATACAATTATAGCATGGATAATAAATGATTGTCATGAACAAGGAAATATAATAATAATAACTAATTTATTATTGCCTCTAGGGCATATTTCCAACAGCCTTGTACTCCGAGTAGATCATGTACTCCTATATATATGCCCACCAGGCTCAAGCAATACATCGACAATTTCACCAAATATCTCTCTCCCTTCTATCAATAACAAAGATGTTTGTGCTTACAAGAATTAAGTGAGCGCATAATAATATTTCTAAAACTTTTTGTGCATGACACATTGTTGATTAGAGATAATATAAATCTCTTGACTTCTTCAACGTCGGCCGACCACGGAGCACCCTTGTCGACCTTCGATTCCTTTCCTCGTTGTTCGGGTGCTAGCTTCATCAAAGGTTTGGCCCTCTCCCAGTCGCGGTCCATCCCTCATCTCGTGGCCAGCAGCAGGACCAGGCCCGTCTTGCGCCTGGTAGTAGGACCACGCTCGTCTCGCGGACGGCAGCAGGACAGGCCGATGGAGGCCAGTTTTGGCCTGCCTATTGGGTTTCGACGCTGGGGGCAGCTCAGGGGTGCTAAAGGAGGGGCCTTTCCACTCGTCTTTTTGGTAGTGGTAGCGGTGGGCGGCGGGAGAGGTGTCATCGAGGTCTTGGACGCCAGGGATGGTGGCCCTGGTGGTGGTGTCATGGTGCTCTTGGGAAAATCCCATGAATTGGTGCTGCCCGGTGACCATGGTCGTGTGGGTGGCATGGTCGTCAGAGTGTGGCGTTCGGTGGTGGTGAGTATTGGCCGGGGCGAAAACATGTTCTATCTTTGGATGGATCGGCGGCGGCAAAGCTCGTACCCTTCTTGAAGGCGTCGTCGTGGCCTTCACTGCCGTCTTGTTGAATTAGGACTTCATTGGAAATAGTTTTTCAATGAAAATACTAATGGCTAGGTAGGCTCTGTATTAGTCACACTTATCTATGGAGTTAAAATTTCCTAAATAGGGATAAGCCAAAATACAAGTTGACAAGATGCAAAAATTAATCATAAGAATGCTAAGAAGGTTTTTCTGGTTGAAGTCACACAGAAAGAATTTTAGCAAAACTCAATATCCTAAAACACTGATGGGCAAAGTAGATGCCCAAGGATCATCACAATCCTGTGTTTGCATATATCATGTATTACATGGTATGTAAAACAACTAGATATGTCCAACACTCCAAATTAATTATGAATAAGATACCAAAGTGATCGAAGTGTTGACCATGGGACAATGGTGAAAATATCACTGAGTACTCTAGTAGCAGTGATGACACATTTCCCCGCAATCTTCCATTATGAAGAGTTCATTGGGAGAAATTACATCAATGCATGATTTTTCATAGTAGATACATCGATACTGCATTCATCTATGCTCCAAGCAAATTTTGATTTAAATTAAGTATTTTGTGTTTTATACAAAATGGTGGCAAAGTAAGTTTGAACTATTACAAAACAAGTTACTGTGGAAAATTCTATAACGAAAGCTAAGTATGTTGTTGCTTAGGAAGCAACAAAAGAGGGTGTTGGATCATACAATTCATTCATGAAGTTGGTAGAGTTCCAACATGACTTTTGTAAAGGAACATTATTGTAAATAACTTTTCCATAGCCCAGTCTGAGGAATCAAGGTTCGACCAGTGATTAACATATATACAATGCCAAGCCCACAAAACTTATGAATTTTGAGAGCATGAAAATGCGAGGATGTGCAAGGCACACACATGCCTGAAGATGTTAGATCCGTTTGATGAAGACTATGCAACAACCTAAGCATATTTTACACCGGCATGGCATACGTGTATAGTGCAGTAACATTTACTGGATTATTTACTCCAGAGCAAGAGGGAGTCTATAGGAGATATGCCCTAGAGGCAATAACAACAAGAACAATTATTATTTATCTCCAAGTTTGTGATTAAAGTTTACATTATGTGCTATAACTACATTGGTCCTTGAGTCCGTATATCCATGTATTCTTACAAGGAAACCCATATGTTGGAAATATGCCCTAGAGGCAATAATAAATTGGTTATTATCATATTTCGTCGTTCATGATTATTGATCAGAAACTTTGATACATGTGTGAATACATAAACAACATGTGTCCCTATTAGGCTTTACCATACTAGCTCATTGATCAAAGATGGTTAAGATTTTCCTAACCATAAACATGAGTTATCATTTCATAACATCATTAGGAGAATGATGTGATGGACAGACCCAAGCGCAAGCTTAGCAATAGATCGTATCTCTTAGTTATTCGCTACAACTTTCTTCAAGTCAAGTGTATCTTCCTTAGACGATGAGATCGTGCAACTCCCTGACATCGAAGGAATAATTAGTGTGTATCCAAATGTCACTTGGTAGCTGGATGATCATAAAGGTGCTCTAAAGGTATCTCCAAAGTTATTTGTTTGGTTGGCGTGGATTAAGACTAGGATTTGTCACTCCGTATGATAGAGAATATCTATGGGCCCTCTCGGTAATATAACATCACAAGAATCTTGCAACCACGTGACTTATGAGTTTAGTAATGAGACTTTTCCATGGAACGAATAAAGAGACTTCTCGGCAACAAGATTGAACTAAGTATGGACATAGCAATGATCAAATCTCAGGCAAGTAACATAAGGCCACACAAAAGGAATTGTAATAACCGAATCCTTGACATCATGGTTCAACTAATGAAGATATTCATGGAATATCAAGGAACCAATATGGGCATCCTAGTCCTACTATTTGTTATTGACCAGAGAGGTGTCTCACTCATATCTACATGATTCTCGGACCTGCGGGGTCGCATGCTTAATGTTCAGTGATGCTAGACTAGAACTAAGATATTTTTATTGGTGACTGAAAGTTGTTTGGAGTCTCGGATGAGATCCGAACATCACGAGGAGCTCTAATAAATATTTATATATTGAAAGACATTTTTGGGATTAAATAAACTGTTTTTTGGTAGGGTTTAGGAGGGGTCTAGAAGTCAACAAATGGGCCCACCACGTCCCGAAGGCCGGCACAGGCTATGGGGAGGCGACCTGACCTCCTTGGGCTAGGCGCACCACCCCCAAAGAGCCATGCAGACAAGGGGGGATACACAACATCCTTAATTCTTAATCATTTAATTATCTGAATCGTGCGCATTGATAATGCGAAGTCCCTCAATTGTTTTTGGGTTCAGTAAAGAAAGGATCGGTTCTCGTGACAGGGATGAAAAGTATAACAGCTAGCAAAAAACAACATGGACAACACACATCTGTTAAATTTTTTATGACAATTAAGCTATCTCTAACATTTGGTATAATGCAGAAAATCCTGGAATTCTTAATGTTCAAAACTGTTAAACCTTATACAGGAACTCAAGAACGAACCTGACACTCATGTGTCTACTAATGACATGTGTGCACTAGATGAATGGTCATCCTGTGCTCGCCGCAACCATGCACAACTACAAAATGGTACCTTTTTACATTTGTGTCCTTGTTTCTTACTCCCTTCGTCCCATAATATAAGAATGTTTTTCACACTAGTATAGTGACAAAAACATTCTTATATTATGGGACAGAGAAATACAATCTAATACCTTGAGGAGAGGTTAAAATAAGAGTGAGCTGAAAGGGAAAGATTGCTAGAAGAGGAGCAAAGATCAAGACTGGAATTTGAGAAAAAAATGATGGCAAAGTTTCGCACAATTGTCCCAATAGATGGGAACCCAACAAACGCAAACGCAAACACATCGGGTGATTATAGTCATATGCTTGCAAACTTGTACGATTTATTTTGCTTGCTTGCATTGCTAAAAGTGCACTTCTATTTGCAGATGCATAAGAAAAGGACTGGCAAAGAGAATAGTAATCCAAACTTGCAAAATACACTCTTTTACAGACATCTAGTACTATTGGGACTCTAGGTACAATGAACAATGTAATTGCTTCAATATTCTCATACAAGCTACAACAATGCACTCTTGAATGTTTCGAGCAATGGTAAGTCAGAAGCTTGGTTTGTCTTCATGTTGACCTTTATTTCATATGGAAATGGCATTCATCATGTGCAATTGTCTACTTGCTTGCTTGCACTACTATACGTATGGAAGCCAGAAATAGAATAGTTTTCTCACAATTAGAAATTGTGAACTTGCGCCAGCTTTTATTTGTTTCACAAAAGTTTAGATGTTTGATTAGTTTAGCTAATTATTCTTGACTTTGAGCTATAAATTCTTTTGTGAAATTATCCAATTCTTTTTGCAAAGCACCTAATTGTTGATGATGTAGTACAACAAGCACAAGCATTTGCTTGCTAGCTGTTCTGGTCACAACAGTTGGGTAGAAAGCTACCCATGCATGCATCCCAATCCTGGTGGGGGTGATTTCAACATTATTAGAAGGCGTGAGGAGAAGAACAATGATAATTTCGATGGGAGATGGTTATTTATGTTTAATACCATTATTGAAAGCTTGGATCTGAGAGAGATAGAGCTTTCGAGAAGAAAAATTCACCTGGGCTAACGCGTTGCCAAATCCGACGTTTGAAAAGCTGGACCGAGTCCTAGCTAGCATCGAATGGGAACAGAAGTTCCCCTTCATAAAATTTCAGGCACTTTATCGTGGTATTTATGACCACACGCCTTTATTTGTAGACTCTGGTGAGGCTACCCACTCGGGAAACAAAAACTCATTTTCGCTCGAACTGGCTTGGTTTGAACGAGACGGCTTCTTATATCTCGTAGCCAGTTAATGGGCTAAGGATGCAGGAGGCAGGACTGCGCTTGAGCATTGGCAGAACAAGATCAGGCACTTGAGAAGTTTCCTATGTGGGTGGGCTAAGCATCTTAGTGGGATTTACAAGGTCGAAAAGGAAAGGATACTTACCTTATTCGGTCCCTAGATGTAAAAGCCGAATCCACGGTACTGTCGGCCTCGGAGCTTCATGCTAAGCTTGACGCGGAGATGAGATTGAAAGAGCTTCTTCACGAAGAGGAATTAAAGTGGGTGTTGCGGGCCAAGTTTCGACGAGTTGTCCTGGGGGACGCGAACACTCAATTCTTTCACATGATTGCCAATGGCAAACACAGAAAGAAGAGGATCTTTCGGCTTGAACAAGATGAAGGAACGATTTTAGGACAGGAGAACCTAAAATTATACATAACCGAGTATTACAAGCAGTTGTTTGGGCCTCCAGAGGATTACTGTGTTTCTCTGGATGAGTCTAGCATTGAGGATGTTCCTCAACTTAGTGCTGATGAGAATGATATTTTGGCTGCTCCTTTTTCCGAGAAAGAGGTGGTTGAGGCCATCTCACAAATGAAAAATAATAAGGCTCCCGGCCCGGATGGATTTCCGGTGGAGTTCTATAAGAAGTGCTGGCATATTATTAAGGGGAATTTGTTGTCGTTGTTCCATGATTTATTCTCTGGATAGCTTCAGCTATTTCAACTGAATTTTGGAACGATAACCCTACTTCCTAAGAAAACAGAGGCTGTGAGAATTGAGAAATTCAGGTCCATTTGTCTTCTTAATCTTAGTTTCAAAATCTTTACCAAGGTTGGGACTAATAGGCTCATGCAAAGTGTGCATTCTGTGGTGCAGCATTCCCAAACTGCCTTCATGCCGGACAGAAACATCCTAGGAGGGGTTATGGTCCTTCATGAAACGCTCCATGAGATTCACACGAAAAAACTAGATGGAGTTGTTTTCAAGGTGGATTTCGAGAAAGCATACGATAGATTAAAATGGCCTTTCCTTCAACAGGCCTTACGTATGAAGGGTTTTAATGAAGCCTGGCGACGCCAGGTCAAATCTTTCACGCAAAAAGGGAGTGTTGGAATTAAAGTGAATGACGACATAGGTCATTATCTTCAGACACACAAGGTCCTGAGACAAGGTGATCCAATGTCTCATATTTTTTTCAACATTGTGGTTGATATGTTGGCAATTCTGTAGGTAGGGAAAAGGAGGCTGGTTGGGTGGGTGGCTTGGTGCCTCATCTAGTTGATGGAAGTGTGTCTATCCTACAGTATGCTGATGATACGATCATCTTTATGGAGCATGACTTGGCAAAAGTGATAAATATGAAGCTGGTGTTATGCTTATTTGAACAATTGAATGGGTTGAAGATGAACTTTCATAAAAGTGAGTTGTTCTATTTTGGTAGAGCCAATGAGGAACAAGAGGCTTATAGGCAATTGTTTGGATGCGAATTGGGGACTTTACCTTTCACGTACTTAGGTATGCCCATTCACCATTGTAAGCTGACAAACAGAGAATGGAAGTGTATCGAGGATCGGTTCGAGAAGAAACTGAGTTACTGGAAGGGCAAACTCATGTCATACGGAGGCCGGTTGATTCTTATTAATTTGGTGCTCATGAGTATGCCTATGTTTCTCTTGTCTTTCTTCGAAGTCCCAGTTGGTGTTAGGAAAACGCTGGACTTCCATCGATCCAGATTCTTCTGGCAGAGGAATGAACTAAAAAGAAAATACAGACTCGCCAAATGGCATATCATCTGTCGATCAAAGGACCAAGGGGGCCTTGGCCTTCAAAATCATGATGTCAAGAACAGATGTCTTCTCAGTAAGTGGCTGTATAAGTTATCTCTTGAGACTGATGCCACGTGGGCGCAGATTCTCCGTAGTAACTATCTGCAGTAGAGAACTTTGTGCCAGGTGATAGTGAGACCGACGGACTCGCCTTTTTGGAAGGGGATCATGAGAGTCAAAGCAGTCTTTTTCAATAGGACAAAGTTTATAATCGGTAATGTCACTACCACGCACTTCTGGGAGGATACGGCTTGGAGAGACGCCACTGGCGCTTCAGTACCCGTCCTTGTATAGTATTGTTCAAAGGCATGATGCTTATGTTGCAACGATACTACAGTCCATCCCCCTTAATATTCATTTTAGGAGGACACTTGTTGTCAACTGGTGGGAAGCTTGGCTTCATTTAATGAGTAGACTGATGGAGGTTCAGCTATCTCAACAACACGATCAGTTGCGCTGGAAGCTCACTAGGTCTGGAGAGTTCACAGTTAAATCGATGTATCGATGTTATCAACTCTAGCGCCATTCCTAGTTCTGAATATGTTTGTAAAGTCAAAGTTCCTTTGGAAATTAAAGTGTTTATGTGGTTTGTACATAAACAAGTCATATTAACAAAGGATAACTTGGTAAAGCGCAACTGGACAGGATCTACTAGGTGTAGTTTTTGTGATCGGGATGAAACTATCAAACACCTTTTTTATTGCTGTTGGCCAAATTTTTGTGGCGGGGCGATGCACATTGCCTTTAACATTACTCCTTGAATTACATCGATTACTCATTTGGAAGGTGGCTTGTTGGGATAGAGTCCGAAATAGCTAGGTACATTCGCGTAGGAGTATGTGCTTTATTGTGGGCAATTTGGAACTGCAGAAATGATTTGGTTTTTAATAGAACAACAAATATTCCTTTTTTGCAGGTTATCTTCTGAGTCACTGCACTGATCCGTATGTGGTCGTTACTCACTCTGACGGAGGCCAAGGAGCGTTTGGTTATTGGATCTATCCGGTGGGAGATGGTAGCACATGATATCATCAACCAGTTTGGATGGCGGTCATGTAATAGGATAGGCGATTAGTTTTCCTATCTATGTTATGCTAGCCGGTTCAGGCCTCTTGGCTTTTGTGTTTTTGGCATTGTGGCTCTTTGTGAGCTTGCCGTTTCTTTTATTTGAGACTTTAAGACCTTGTTGAACCTATTTGCTTATTTATAAAGGTGGTCGTATGCATCCTTCTGATGCAGAGGCCGGGGAGTCCCCCCTTTTTGAAAAAAATACAATTGTCATGACAGTGGTTCTTATAACTTTCTGCTAACTAGTTGGTGTGTTGTTTCTTTCTATTCATGTCAAGTATTTTCTATTTGCATTTGACTTTAGCTAAATAAAATTTTGATTTCTTCATTTCAGGATCCAAAGATTTAACTGGAATTGACTCTAGACCACGGACAACTTAGTCTTTGCTCTAATTAGGATGGCGCATTCAGTATGTTGAAAGCGTGCTAAGTTATATTTTAGTTTCATTTGATGGATATTGTCTATGCAAGCATTGATATTTTATGAATCTACATCATATATGTATTATTTGAATCATATTATTTGAAACGTTCATGGTACACTATATCGTTGCAATTACTTATTACCGCAAATAGGCAGTCCATTGAGATGGCTACTTGTCGCCACCAATCCAGTTCTGTTGAAATAGTCCTTCCGCCATGAAACGTGTGTATTGTCGCAACAGCCTCTCACCACAAACATCTTGCCCGTTGTGACAACTATTTATCACCACCAAAATGAGCATGTTGCAGTTTTAGTGTCACCACGTCCGGAGAGTCATTGTCGTACGTTACTGCCACAAACGTAAGACTTGTGGTGAAAGGACTATGCCCACAACAACACGGGTTGTTGCCATAGGGTATAGACACAATTGGCTATTACCACTCGCCACGGGGAAAGAGTTTTTGCAATAGGTTATTGCCACAAATGTCAGCATGATTCGCCACCTGTTGCATTAAGCTATCGCCACAAGCCAAAATTTGGCATCAAGTGCTAGCTGCCACAAGGGAAAATGTGGCAACTTGTCACATGGTTGTTGCAATAGAGCCCTTTCTTGCCACATTTTTTTGTGTGTGGCAATAACCTATTACCATGCGTCCTGTCGCAACGGCTGGCAACGAACACCATGTCGTTGCAATATGTACCTATTGCAACAATTGGGCACTTATTGCGACGAACGCTTTTGTTGCAATAGACCCGTATCCTTGTAGTGACCACACAGTCATCGTTGAGGTGGCTATTCATAGCACATGCAAACCCTGGTGACAGCGCCAAAGCAATCAACCAAATGAGTGTGTCGCACCTCCACTCTATATAGGCATCCATCATGGGCTCAACACTTGGGCCTCACACGGATCCAAAAGCCCAAAGGCTTTTGGCCTCCATCCGAGTCCGAGTAGGATCACACCTAACTTGTGGAGTCGGAACCGACCTCACAGGTACCTTACTTTAAGCGCGCGGCCTCTTAGGTTCTCTTTCATTTGGTCGCAAGTCACATCACATCTGACTCAGCTAGTTGGCAGTGGCCTCTCGCAAAGCGTGCCGACTCCAAGTGTCCGATGAAGCTGGTTAGGCGAACTTGTAGATCATAGTTTTGTTCCCTTTGCCACACGATATATGTTGTCAGGCTCAAGGCAAGTTTGTCAGCCTTTTGCTAGCCCGGCCTCTTTATCATTCTAGTGATGTCGACCACAAGCTGGATTATCTCATAATCCTAATTGCATGGCCATGCTTATCTTGGTCGGTTCACATGAGGGGCCGAGAGTATATCTCTCCTGATCGGACGGGCAAGTCCCATCTTGCTCGACCATGTCTTGTAGCATGGGTTTGGATAAGCCCATAACCTACCTTTGTAACTACCCAGTCATGGAGTAGGGTTTGCATTGGTCGGCCCAAAGCAGGTCTGTCACCTTCATGGGTGCATGCGCCAACTCAGGTCTTATTATATAGTCGTATGTCATACTAGATACTCACAGATGACATATCGCTGCGTCTCATAGTTGGGTCTATCGAACTCGGACCTTATCTATACTTGGATCCGACTATATCGGACATGACCAGATCCTTCCAAGTCCATAGTATCCGGTTAGCATCCAATTCTCCATGGCTAGTGAGACCAAGCCGTGAACAGTGGCATATGCTATTCTATTTAATTGTGCATCCACACAGCCATTTTTTGACTCGAGACCTTTTAGGAAAGTCATCATACAATGCATAGTCCCACGAACAAGTCACGTACTTGTTGATACACATCATTGATAATGTCCAAGGACTATCTTTATTCATAAAGACTTAGGAAATTTCTTAATACATGATTCCCTCTAGGGCATATCTCCAAAGTGATCCCATCTACATATCTGCCCTTGCTTTCTGGATCAAGGAGTCAGAGACGTCAATGATCCACACATGTTCTAAACTCGGATGTGTCATCCGTTAGACGCTATATCTATCTGGATCATGACCGGATCGCCAAGAGTACTATTACACCAACTGTGTTTTATACACTTCTGTTGGTCTACAAGGGTATGTAGACACACTCCCCTCTCGTTGATATGCATCTCCTAGATTAGATCATGGGGGTTTGTTCGAAAATTTTCATATTTAATGTAATGTTCCTCATCAGTGGCATCATGAGATAGGTCCATGTGTTGATTTATATGCATGAGTAGAACACAAAGAATTTGTGGGTGCTGATGTTCAGATTGCTTACCTCTATTTGTTATTTGCATTTGGTGATATTGTGGGATGAAGCGGACCAAATCAACCTTGCTTTTCTTCACACAGGAGACGGGTTCCACCGACATACATATAACTTCTATTGCATAAGGTGGATGCCGGGTGTGTGTCTCTCCTACTTTAGTTGGATTCAATTTGATGGAAGAGGTCCTTATAGAAGGTTAAATGGTAACTTGAATATCACTATTGTGGCTTTGTGTAGGTAAGAACGCTTCTTGCTAGTTGCTCATAGCAGCCACGTAAAATTTCTAACAACAAAGTAGAGGACGTCTAACTATTTTTTGCAGGCCATGTTGTGATGTTGTATGGCCAAAACATGATGTGATATATGTTGATGTATTAGATGATCATTCTTTAACGAGTTCACGACTTGCATGTCGCTTAGTACAGCAATCAACAGGAGCCATAGGTTGTCTTTAATTTATTGAATGACCCGTGTGTTAATAATTAAACACCTTGTAATTGCTTTACTTTGTATCTATGTGTTAGCAATAGTGGTAGAAGCAATAGTTGGTAGACACAACCACGTGACGACACGATGATGGACATCGTCATGATGAAGATCATGGTGTCATGTCGGTAATGCTGGAGATCATGCCAATTCTTTGGAGATGGAGATCAAAAGTACGAGATGATAATGGCCATATCATGTCACATATATATTGATTGTATGTGATGGGATGTTTATCCTTTCAATGCATCTATTTTCCTTAGGAGAATGGTGGCCTATAAATGGGGGTCTTCTTTGCCATTGCATCTTATCTTTTGAGCTCGTGTTCTTCTCCCACTATTGACCTTCTTCGAGATTGCTATCTCTCAATCCCTCCAATGATTCTTTCTAGTTCTTGAGGGAAAAGAAAGAGGAGATCTAGTTCCACATTTCCACCAATAACTCTCTCATCTACTTAAATGGAAACCCTTGGATCTAGATATTGGAGTTCTCCTTATTTTTCTTCCTCTCATTTTCCTCCATAGCTCTTGTTGCTTTGGTGGGATTTGTGAGTGGGAGACTTGGGCACTCCGTGTGCCATTAACATTGCATTAGTTGCATCAGTTTGAGTTCTCCATGGTGTTACGTGGAAGTGAAAAGATGAGAAGCTTATTAATCTTGGGTTCTTGGTACCCTAGAGCTTGTTCCTCTTGGGTGCTTGGGAGCCCTAGATGGTTGGTGGTGCTTCAGAGCAAAATCATTGTGGTGTAAAGCTCCGGGATTTTGTCAGGGTCTCCAATTAGGTTGTGGACATTGCCCCAAGAAATGTGTACAGGTTCTAGTGACCAGCCCCAAGGGTTTCCAAGGTGTACGGGTTTGGTGATGGCGCCCAAGGTTTCCATTTGTACGGGTTCGGTGACCGCCATCAAAGGTCCCTTAGTGGAATCACGCCATCTTTCATTGTGCTAGGGCGTGAGGAGATTACGATGGCCCCAGTTGCTTCTCGGGGAGCATCGTGGCTCCACACCACTTCAAACAAAGATTATCATCTGCAAGGGTGTGAACTTAGGGATACATCATCGTCTCTGTGTGCCTCGATTATCTCTTACCTGAGCTATTTACTTATGCACTTTACTTTGTGATAGCCATAGTATTACATAATATATATCTTGCTATCACTTATTTGTTTATCTTTCTTAAGATAATTTGTTGGTGCGCATAGGTGAGCCTGGTCGATTTAGGTTTTGTTCTTGACAAATTAACTGCTAGTTTTATTCCTCTTTTGTTCAAGCCTAAACCGTAATTATTTTAAAGTGCCTATTCATCCCCCTCTAGGCGACATACACAATCATTCAGAAGAGGCTCTTGCCCGTGTTGCAAGGTGTGAAGTTGAGTTAGACTCAACGCCCAACCATATCAGAAGAAATAAAGGTTGAAATTCATCCCCTACGTCTTAGCCATAGTATCTATAATGCATGCCATGATGTGTACCCGACCTGATGTGTACCTTGCCATAAGTTTGGCAGGGAGGTCCCAAAGTAATTCAGAAGTGGATCACTGGACATCGGTTAAAATATCCTTAAGTACCTAAATAATACTAAGGATATGTTTCTCATTTATGGAGGTGACAAAGAGCTCATCATAAAGGATTACATCGATGCTAGCTTTGACTCAGAAACGGATGACTCGAAGTCTCAAACCATATATGTGTAAATACTTAATGGAGGAGTAGCCAGTTAGAATAGCTCGAAGCAAAGCATCGTGATGGGATCTGCACGTGAGTAGGAATATATAGCTGCTTCTGAAGCAACACAAGAAGGAGTCTCGATGAAGGAGTTCATATCCAACCTAGGGGTCGTGCTTGGTGCATCAGATCCAATGAAAATTTTTTGTGACAACACTGGTGCTATTGCCATTTCCAAGGAGCCCAGGTTTCACAAGAGGAATAAGCACATAAAATGGTGCTTTAACTCCATTCTTAATTACATTAAAGATGAAGATAAAGAGCTTCGCAGCGTACATACGGATCTGAACATAGCAGACCCATTTATTAAACCTCTTCCACGAGCAAAACATGATCAACACCAAGATTCCATGGTTGTTAGATTCATTATGATGTAAATTAGATTATTGACTCTAGTGCAAGTGGGATACTAATAGGAATATGCCCGAGAGGCAATAATAAATTGGTTATTATCATATTTCCGTGTTCACGATAAATGTGTATTGTCCATGCTAGAAGTGTATTGATCAGAAACTTAGATACATATATGAATACATAAACAACAATGTGTCCCTAGTAGGCCTCTACCAGACTAGCTCATTGATCAAAGATGGTTAAGGTTTCCTAACCATAGACATTAGTTATCATTTGATAATGGGATCACATCATTAGGATGATTATGTGATGGCTACAGCCAACCATAAGCTTAGCAACATATTGCATCGCTTACTTATTTGCTACAACTTTATTCATGTCAAGTATGTGTTCATTAGACCATGAGACCGTGCAACTCCCTATTGCTGGAGGAATAATTAGTGTGTATACAAACGTCACTTTGTAACTAGATTAGCATAAAGGTGATATATAGGTATCTTTGAAGGTGTTTGTTTCGTTGGTGCAGATAGAGACTAGGATTTGTCACTCTGTATGACAAAGAGATATCTCTGGGACCTCTCGGTAGTACAACATCACAAGAAGCTTGCAAGTATGTGAGTAATGAGTTTAGTCATGAGATCTTGTATTACAGAACGAGTAAAGAGACTTGTCGGTAAGGAGATTAAACAATGTATGTAAATACCAATGACCGAATCTTGAGAAAGTAACATATCACTGGACAAAGGGAATTGCATACTGGAATAACTGTTACTCTACCACTAATTTAAAAAGCCCTTTGTTGGATTTGAACCGATGATCCTTGACATCATGGTTAAACCAATGGAAATCTTCGTGGAATATGTACAAACCAATATGGGCATTTAGGTACTCCTATTGTTTATTGACTGAAGAGGTGTCTCGGTCATGTCTACATGCGTGCCAAGGGTGATGTTGGCACCATTAGTAGCATCATCATAGAAACAATTAGAATTCACAAACTCGCACATTGTCATGGTCATAAATCTAACGAATCAATTGAACTAGGTGGTGACTACACGCATGATAATAATGATGATATCGTGCATGGCTATTATGAGGAGGATGAAGTATTTGACATCTAATGTGAGAATACTATGAGGAATCTCAGTCTCATGTCGAATCTTCAGAATTACATATCCGGACTAAAAGAGTGGATTCTTGATAGTGGATAAACCAACCAGATGATCGAAGATAAAGACATGTTCCGTGAGCTTGCCAGAAATGATGGTCCATGAATTATGTGACTTTTGGAGATAACTCCAAGGGTAAGGTACTTGGCCTTGGAAAGGTGGGCATATCCAATGATAGCTCCATTCAAAATGTTATGCTCGTTGAATCTCTTGGTTACAATCCTCTTTCCATATCTAGACTAGTCGACATTGGTTTCAATGTTCTATTTACCAAAGTATATTGACAAGTGGTTCATCGAGATAATCATAATATGGTCTTTAATGACATTCATAGAGGTGAGCCATACATTGTTGATTTCACTAAGAGATCCCAACCTTGCACCTGTTTAATTGCTAGATCTTCTAAAGGTTTGTTATGGCATAGAATGTTAGGACACGTTGGCATGCGAAATCTTGATAAACTCATTAAAGGTGATCATATGGTTCGTGTTAAAGATGTTATATTTGACAAGGATATACTTTGTAGTGCATGCCAAGCAGGAAAACAAGTTGGAGGAATTCATCCCGTGAAGAACATCATGACCACGAGAAGACCACTTGAGCTACTTCACATGGATATTTTTGGTCCCAATGCTTACAAGAGTCTTGGTGGTAACTCTTTCGGTTTGGTCATTGTTGATGATTTTTTCTAGATTTACGTGGGTGTTATATCTTGATGACAAGTCACGGGTTCAAAGATCTTCAAGAACTTCGCTAGGAAGGCCCAAAATCAATTTTGAGTGAAGATCAAGAATGTTCGAAGCAATAATGGACCGGAGTTCAAGAACACCAACGTGGATACCTTTCTTGACGAAGAAGGCATTTCACATGAGTTCTCGGCTACGCACACACCTCAACAAAACGGAGTTGTTGTGAGGAAGAACCAGACTCTTATTGAGATTGCTAGAATGATTCTTGATGAATACAAAACACCAAGACACTTGAAAGAACATGCGGTGCCCCCATGTTTGGTTTTGGTAATTGATGACAATCTCTATGGACTAATGGTTGTCTTGAGTTATATTTGAAGGTCCATAGGCTTTTCTTGGAGTACATGCGTTGGTTTCAAGGAGAGTTTGTGTCGACCAAGGTGCTATTCAAGGAATTACCTAAAGATTGGTCTTGTAAGAGGTTGATCAAGACTAAGTCAAAGAGTTAATCAAGTTTATCAACACACAAAGCATAGAATATGTACCGAGAGGGATCAATTGATCCCATGGTATGGTAAGCATTGTCAGTTACGCTTTGTGTACTAACCCGTGGTCTTCGAGAGAGTTCTTTGTGGGGTTAGGTTGAGGTATGCAAGTTCAAGTGCTGCATCACGAAGAGATCAAGTGCTTGAAGCTTGTCGTCCATTGTGGTGACAATGGACTAGTGAAGATGTGCCGAAGAGTGGCTCACCCATAGTGGACCATGGGGGAGCAATCATCTAGTCTTCATCAAGCCAACACAATGAAGAAAGGTGGACCAACTTCAGGGAGTCAAGATCATCATCATATAGCTCAAGTGGACTTCGTGCAAGGTAAAGGTTTTCCCTTGATAGGTCTTCTATTTTACCGGTCTCATGGTGGTAGTTGGGAGACCGGGTTAGAGGATCGATTGTCGTACTATCAAGGGGGGCTCTCAATGAGTAGCTTGATCGTATCATTCATAGAGAGCTCAAACCATTGCATCCTTGCATCATATTTCTTGGTTCTAGTTTTGTTGTCTTTGTGAGATTTGGAGCTTATGGTCATCTTCTTGACAAGCTCGAGTTCATCGAAAACAGAGTTCACATGCTTCCTCTATTGCATTTTCGGTGTTGGAGGTTTTACTGGTCTTATTCGAACAAGGGTTCTCACCATTTTCTTATGGGCCTTTTCTAATTTGCTTCTTACTATTATCTCTATCAAGATTGTGTTAGCCCTTGTCTTGGTTTCATTGAATTTGGAGTCCGTTTGCACAAGTTGTGTCAGTTTTGGTGTCCTTATAAAAGCTGCAGCAGTACTACCGCTCGTGGGAGCGGTACTACCGCTTGGAGGGGATGTAGTTTTTAACTACCGCTCTTGGGGGCGGTACTACCGCTTGGAGCAGTACTATCGCGGCTACTTCCATGCTACTTCCGCTCCGGACCCAAAACTCGTCACAAGTCCAGCGGTGGTAGGCACGGATGTATTTTTAGTACCACTCGCAAGCAGTAGTACCCCTATGCTTTGAGGTAGTACCGCTACCCCTAGGGGTAATACCGTGAGGTCGAGCGATAGTACCGCTCTGTCCAGGCTGTGAGCATAACAGTTGGATTTTTTCCCACCTATAAAAGGGGGTCTTCTTCCCCAATGAACCTTATCATTTAAGATCGTCTTATTCCCCCGTTGTTGACCTTCTTCGAGCTTGCTATCGCTCAATACCTCCATGGATTCTTGCTAGCTTTTGGGGGGAAAGAGATGGGAGATCTAGATCCACATTTCCACCAACCACTTTCTACTCTATGTGAGGGGAACCCCTCGGATCTAGATCTTGGAGTTCTTGGTGTTCTCCTTCTTGTTCTTCCTCTCATTTTCCTCCCTAGCATTAGTTGCTTGGGTGGGATTTGGGAGAGAAGTACTTGGGCACTCCATGTGCCCTTGCCATTGCATTCGGTGCATAGGTTTGAGTTCTCCACAGTGATACATGGAAGTTACATGTTGAGAAGCTTATTACTCGTGGGTGCTTGGTGCCCTTGAGCTTGTTCCTCTTGGGTGCTTGGGCGCCCTAGATGGTTGGTGGTGTTCGGAGCTCAATCATTGTGGTGTAAAGCTTTGGGCAAGCGTCGGGGTCTCCAATTAGGTTGTGGAGACCGCGCCAAGCAATTTGATGGGTACTGGTGACCGCCCCAAGGGTTGCCAAAGTGTACGGGTTTGGTGACCGCCCCCAAGGGTCATTTGTACGGGATCAGTGACCGCCCTCAGGGGTCCCTTAGTGGAATCATGGCATCTTGCATTGTGCGAGGGCATGAGGAGATTACGGTGGCCCTAGTGGCTTCTTGGGGAGCATTGTGCCTCCACACCACTTCAAAGGGGATTAGCATCCGCAAGGGTGTGAACTTCGGGATACATCATCCTCTCCGCGTGCCTCAGTTATCTCTTACCCGAGCCCTTTACTTATGCACTTTACTTTGTGATAGCCATATTATTTCTTGTCATATATCTTGCTATCACATAGTTGTTTATCTTGCTTAGTACAAGTTGTTGGTGCACATAGGTGAGCCTAGTTGTTTTAGGTTTTGTGCTTGACAAATTAACCGCTAGGTTTCTTCCGCATTTGTTCAAGCATAAACCTTAATTATTTTAAATCGCCTATTCACCCCCCTCTAGGCGATGCTACGTCTTGAGCTTGCGTTGGTTTTCCCCGAAGAGGAGAGGATGATGCAGCATAGTAGCGTAAGTATTTCCCTCGGTTTTTGAGAACCAAGGTATCAACCCAGTAGGAACGCACAAGTCCCACTTACCTGCACAAAACGATAGCTACTCGCAACCAACACGATTAGGGGTTGTCAATCCCGTGACTGTCACTTACGAGAGTGAGATCTGATAGAGATAATATTTTTGGTATTTTTGGTATAAAGACGCAAAGTGAAAAGTAAAAAGTAAAGTAAAAACAAAGCGAGCATAAAAGTGATGGAGATTGATATGATGAGAATAGACCCGGGGGACATAGGTTTCACTAGTGGCTTCTCTCATGAGCATAAGTATTCTACGGTGGGTGAACAAATTACGGTTGAGCAATTGACAGAATTGAGCATAGTTATGAGGTCATCTAGGTATGATCATGTATATAGGCATCACGTCCGAGACAAGTAGATCGAAATGATTCTGCATCTACTACTATGACTCCACTCATCGACCGCTATCCAGCATGCATCTAGAGTATTAAGTTAAAAACAGAGTAATGCCTTAAGCAAGATGACATGATGTAGAGGAATAAATTCATGCAAGATGATAAATACCCCATCTTGTTATCCTCGATGTCAACAATACAATACATGCCTTGCAACCCTTTACATCCTTTGGTAAGGACACATAAGATTGAACCCAAAGCAATGCACTTCTCCCATTGCAAGAACTACCAATCTAGTTGGCCAAACCAAACGGATAATTCAAAGAGACTTGCAAAGATAACTCAATCATACATAAAAGAATTCAGAGAAGATTCAAATATTATTCATAGATAAGCTGGATCATAAACCACAATTCATCGGTCTCAACAAGCACACCGCAAAAAGAAGATTACATCGAATAGATCTCCACGAGAGAGGGGGAGAACATTGTATTGAGATCCAAAAAGAGAGAAGAAGCCATCTAGCTACTAGTTATGGACCCGGAGGTCCGAAGCAAACTACTCACACTTCATCGGAGAGGCTATGGTGTTGATGTAGAAGCCCTCCGTGGTGGATGCCCCCTCCGTGAGCTCGAACAGGCCCCAAGATGGGATCTCGTGGATCTGAGGAAGTTACGGCGGTGGAATTAGGTTTTTGGCTCCTGTTCTGATCGTTTGGGGGTATGTAGGTATATATAGGAGGAAGGAGTACGTCGGTGGAGCTTCGAGGGGCCCACGAGGCAGGGGGCATGCCCTAGGGGGGCCACCCTCGTGACCGCCTCTCTGGTTCCTTGGCGTAGGGTCCAAGTCTCATGTATCACGTTCGGTGAGAAAATCACGTTTCCGAAGGTTTATTTCCGTTTGGACTCCGTTTGATATTCCGTTTCTTCGAAATACTAAAAAAGGAAAAAAAACAACAATTCTGGGCTGGGCCTCCGGTTAATAGGTTAGTCCCAAAAGTAATATAAAAGTGGAAAATAAAGCCCATTATAGTCTAAAACAATAGATAAAGTAGCATGGAGCAATCAAAAATTATAGATACGTTGGAGATGTATCAGGTATCCCCAAGCTTAATTCCTGCTCGATGATAAAAAGAGAATTTTTTATGCGGAGTGATACTTTGGCATAATTTCAATGTAAATCTTCTTAATCATGGTATGAATATTCAGATCCGAAAGATTCAAGACAAAAGTTCATATTGACATAAAAATAATAATACTTCAAGCATACTAATAAAAGTAATCATGTCTTCTCAAAATAGCATGGCAAAATAAAGTTCATCCCTACGAAATCATATAGTTAGGCTATGCTTCATTTTCGTCACACAAAGAAGTTCCCAACTTGTATACCCCCGATGACAAGCCAAGAAATTGTTTCATACTTAAATAATCTCAAACTTTTTCAACCTTCACGCAATACATGAGCGTTAGCCATGGATATAGCACTATGGGTGGAATAGAATATGATGATGGGGATTGTGTGGAGAAGACAAAAAAGGAGGAAGTCTCGCATTGACGAGGATAATCAACGGGCTATGGAGATGCCCATCAATTGATGTCAATATGAGGAGTAGGGATTGCCATGCAACGGATGCACTAGAGCTATGAATGCTCAACAAAAGAAAACTAATGGGTGTGCATCCAACTTGCTTGCTCATGAAGACCTAGGGCATTTTGAGGAAGCCCATCGTAGGAATATACAAGCCAAGTTCTATAATGAAAAATTCCCACTAGTATAAAAAGACAAATTATGAGACTCACTATATGAAAAACATGGTGCTACTTTGAAGCACAATATATGAGACTCACTACATGAAGAACAAGGTGCTACTTTCAAGCACAAGTGTGAAAAAGAGATAGTAGCATTGCCCTTTTTATTTATTTTCTTTTTTTGGGCCTTTCTTTTTTTGGACTTTCTCTTTTTTTTGGGCAATGCTCTAATAATGATGATCATCACACTTCTATTGATTACAACTTAAGGATTACAACTTGAAACTAGAACAAGGTATGACTCTATATGAATGCCTCCGTTGGTGTACCGGGATGGTGCAATGAATCAAGAGTGACATGTATGAAAAATAATGCATGGTGGCTTTGCCACAAATACGATGTCAACTACATGATCATGCAATGGCAATATGACAAAAGTAATGTATGTCATGATGATGATGAACGGAACGGTGGAAAGTTGCATGGCAATATATCTCGGAATGGCTATGGAAATGCCATAATAGGTAGGTATGGTGGCTGTTTTGAGGAAGATGTAAGGAGGTTTATGTGTGATAGAGCGTATCATATCACGGGGTTTGGATGCACCGGTGAAGTTTGCACCAACTCTCAAGGTGAGAAAGGGCAATGCACGGTACCGAAGAGGCTAGCAAAGGCGGAAAGGTAAAAGTGTGTATAATCCATGGACTCAACATTAGTCAAAATAACTCATATAATTATTGCAAAAATTTAGATGTCATCAAAAATCAAGTACTACGCGCATGCTCCTAGGGGGATAGATTGGTAGAAAAGACCATCGCTCATCCCCGACCGCCACTCATAAGGATGCACAAGCCAGGTACACTTCATGTTTCAAATTTGTTACACAACTTTAACCATACGTGCATGCTACGGGATTTGCTAACTTCAACACAAGCATTTCTCAAATTCACAACTACTCAACTAGCACGACTTTGATATTATCACCTCCATATCTCCAAACAATTATCAAGCATCAAACTTATCTTAGTATTCAACACACTCGAAAGAAAGTTTCACATATCTTGAATACCAAGTATATTAACATTAAGAAAATTACCATGCTATTAACGACTCTCAAAATAATCTAAGTGAAGAATGAGAGATCAAGTTTCTTTAAAACAAATCTATCACCGTGCTCTAAAAGATCTAAGTGAAGCACTAGAGCAAAAATTATCACGCTCAAAAAGATATAAGTGAAGCACTATGAGCAAAACTATCAAGCTCAAAAGATATAAGTGAAGCACATAGAGTATTCTATCAAATTCCAATTCATGTATGGCTCTCTCAAAAGGTGTGTACAACAAGGATGATTGTGGTAAACTAATAAGCAAATACGCAAATAATACAAGACGCTCCAAGCAAAACACATATCATGTGGTGAATAAAAATATAGCTCCAAGTAAATTACCGATGGAAGTGGACGAAAGAGGGGATGCCTTCCGGGCATCCCCAAGCTTTGACTTTTGGTGTCTTTGGATTATCTTGGGGTGCCATGGGCATCCCCAAGCTTAGGCTCTTGCCACTCCTTGTTCCATAATCCATCAAAAGAATTCACCCAAAACTTGAGAACTTCACAACACAAAACTCAATAGAAATCTCGTGAGCTCCGTTAGAGAAAGAAAACAAAAGACTACTTTAAGATACTGTAATTTACTCATTCTTTAGTAATATTGGTGTTAAACCTACTGTATTCCAACTTCTCTATGGATTAGAAACTATTTACTAGCCATAGATTCAAAAAAATAAGCAAACAACACACGCAAAACAGAATCTGTCAAAAACAGAACAGTATGTAGTAATCTGTAACTAACGCAAACTTCGGGAACTCAAAAAAGTCTACAAAATTAGACGACCTGGACAATTTGTTTATTGATCATCAGAAATTTGAATCAGTATTTTATCACATCCTGGTGATTTTTAACAATTCGGGCACTGAGCACAAAGTTTCTGGAAATTACAGCAAGATCAAGTAACTATCATCCAAGAAGATCCAATAGGTTTAACTTGGAACAAACACTAATTAAAAGATAAATCCACATCTAAACAGAGGCTAGATGGACTATTTATTCCTAAATAGAAGCAAAAAATAAAAACTAAAAATAAAATTGGGTTGCCTCCCAACAAGCGCTATCGTTTAACGCCCCTAGCTAGGCATAAAAGCAAGGATAGATCTAGGTATTGCCATCTTTGGTAGGCAATCCATAAGTGCCTCTCATAATAGATTCATAATGTAATTTTATTTTGTTTCTAGGGAAGTTTTCCATGCCTTTCTTTAATGGAAATTGGAATCTAATATTCCCTTCCTTCATATCAATAATTGCACCAATCGTTCTAAGGAAAGGTCTACCAAGAATAATAGGACATAAAGGATTGCAATCTATATCAAGAACGATAAAATCTACGGGCACACAATTCCTATTTGCAACAATAAGAACATCATTAATTCTTCCTGTAACATCCCAAATTTCCCGTTTGGAATGTTTTACAAATTATAGCTAAGCATCTATGCATATTGTTTGAATTTGAGTGACGACTGAAGTATTTCCGAAGTTTTTGAGTTGTTGGAATTTGAATTCAAATTGGCAGTTGAAATTTATTTCAAACAATGCCTGACAAATACTTGAGAAAAAGTATGAGAGGAGTAAACATGACACTCCAAAAATGTCAGATGAAAAACCTTGCCAAAAAGTTTGAATTCAAATTTGATTTTTATTTGGGATTTTTAGAAAATGTTTTTTTTAAGTTTGAGTTTTGCCCCTGGAAAAATGTTCAAATTGTAGGGAATATTCCCCTGATAATTTTGATATATATATGTCCTATATAAAATATATATATTTAATATATTATCTCTCCTCTCCTTAATTCAAAAAAAAAAGGAAAAAAAACCCCAGGCGCCCGGCCGAATAGCTGACCCGGCCAGGCGGCCACCCAGTGAGCTAACCAGCCCAATAACCAATGGGCCGAGCCGACCGACCCAGACTGGCCTTGAACCCTTCCCTCGGTCGCCCGACCGAATCCCCTCCTCTCTCTCCCACTGACGCGCGGACCCCACCCCGTCTTCTTCCCCTTGCCCAAGCCAAACCACGCCGCCGCCGCCGGAATCCCGAAGATCCCGGGATCCTCCCCCGATCCGCCCCCTCGCCCAAGTCGACGCCCCTATATAAACCGCAACCCCTCGACCCGTTCCCCCATTTTCCCCCTTGCTAATCCCTCCACCTCGCCCGCAATCTCTCGCCGGAGCCCGACGCCGCCGCCGCACCATTGCTACCACCCCGGCCGTCTCCGAACCCTCCCGAGCTTCACCGACTCCACCCCCGACTTCCCCTCGCTCCGCCGCACCCGCCGGACACCTCCGCCGTCTTCCCCGACCACCGGAGCCACCGCGCCGTCGTCGTCCGAGCCGCCGTCGACCGTCGCCGTCGTCGCCACCGCAGTGAGTCACCGAAGACCCCCGCCACCGTCCGATCTAGGGTCTAGGGTTTAGATTAGATTTAGCGAAGGGGTATGGTTTATTTTAAAGATCCGGTTTTAGTTACGGTTTTTATTTTGGTTTAGTTAGTGGTTTAGTTAGACCGGCCCGACTCGGTTTATTTTCTCGGGCGCGTTTTAGTTATTTGACGCCCGAGCGCTAGATAGGCCCATTAGCGCCAGTTTTCATTTTAGTTATTTTTTTTCGTTTCTGTTTTTAACAGAATAGTTTCAGTTTTGTAAAATCCATATCTTTTAGGTTACTTAGTATTTTTAGTTGATTCTTTTTTTTGTTAGTTTGCAAATTTGTTGTAGTTTCTGTAGAAAATATGTTTGGCCATGTTTAAATAATTAGAAAATTTTTTATTTTAGTTTTAGACAGATTAGTATTTCTGCTATAAAATGAGTTAGGATTATTTTATTTTAGTGATTCTTTTGTCACTACTTTGTTTTGGCCTTGCCTAACCGTAAGAATTTATTTGGGTATTTTAGATTTAATAAAAAAATAGTTTTAATCAAAATCATGTGTTTCTTGTTTATTTTTCTAGCTACTGTTTTCCTATTGTTTCTTTATTAAATAATTTTATTTTTACCTATGTCATAGTTTATTTTTGATTAGTTTCTGTAGTTTTAGAACATGAACTTTTATTTACAATAACTAAAATTTTTTATTTTCTTTTTTCTTGCTAGGATTGTTATAGGCATAATAGGAGTTCTATAATAGCTTTTGATGTGATTTCTTTTTGCTCCTAGTTGCGTGACATTTTCTCTTCTGTTAGTTAGCAAAAACCCATGCTTAGGTTCTGTTAAGAAAAATTTGGTTGTGTAAAACTATTTCTTGGTTGTTGTTTGATGTGGTGAAAACATTGATTTGGATTTCTTCGAGTTTTCTTTGGGTTTTGGTTCGATTGTTTTGTGTGTTTTATGTTAGCATGCTGTTATGTTAAGTGATCGTATGCTTATACGATTGTTGTTTGCTTCGGTAGAATTTCCGGAGTGCGAAGCTTGCTATCACGAGTCCCTAGCTTTCGAAGACCGTCAGCAAGGCAAGTCAATTGATCATGTCTTCTTTTACAATACCTATGATTTTATTGCATTAGAAATTATACCTCCCCACCATGCATGCAGTAGGAGAATTTTAAGTTATGTTCTTGAGTAGTATCATGAGGTAGGATGAAACCAATTTCCCCTTGTTACCATGGCGGGGACGAAGTAGTTTAATTTTGCTATGCTCGTAGACGGGGTTGGTTGAGTGATTCATAAGGGAGATGTGAGAGTCAAGATGATGACAACCCCATGACTTCAAGCTCAAGATGGACTTCAAAATTCACTACTGGGTGGAGGACGGTTGACGGGCACCCTGGAGAAAACCAGCGGTTGGCCGGGATGCATGGAGAAGCGCCATGACATCTTGCGGAAAGCTTCACCCAGCCACGAAGAGAAGGATGGATACCCCATTGACCGGAAGCTTACCTTTGCAGCCGCAAGCCATTATGGGCTCTGGCTTGGTCAACCCTAGTTGTGACTCTGGCCGGACGGTGCTACGAGATGTAGAAGAACGGTAGGATTGGATGGGTACAGCGGTGGCGGAGGAACTCTTCGGAAGACCTGTTTACGTTCATCCCGTCTTCAAACACCATGAAGTGCGAAGACTTAAAGGAGGGAACGATTCTTGCGGGTAAAGTGCATAAACCTCTGCAGTGAAGATCTAATCGGTTAGCCGTGTCCCCGATTCTGGACAATTTGAGCCTCTGGAAACGTGGAGTAATTCGGACATCTCAACACCGAACTTTATAAATTAATTGAGGGGGTTATTTAATAAATGGGAATGAGACATTGGTTGGTGGAACCATCTCAATAACTACCAACATTTTTGTAGAATTTGCAAACAAGTCCTTCTTGTAGGGAAAAACTGGCTTTTTCGCAAAAATGGTGAAACTTAGAGCCCCACAGCCAAATTGCATATAGTGTTAGAAATTTTATTGTTATTCTCTCTTCATGACTTGCTGGCATATTCAAAATGCTGACCTACACGGCTGCAACGTCTTATGTTGCAGAGGAGTTTTCCGATCAGGAGTGAGGCTACGATCCACGCTTGGCGATTGCCCTTTGGAGTCGGATGGACTCGCTATTCTTCTACGCTTCCGCAGCTTTTATTAGTTTATTTCTCATGAGTTGGCCTTCGGCCGAATTTATTCTATTGTAATAAAGACTCGATATGAGAACCGTGTAATAAATTCAGGTGTGATTGAACTTTGAATCTTTTCATCAATGTACTGTGTGTGCCAGCATGATCTTGGGATGGTACAGCTACACAGAGACTTGACCGTTTTCGGGTCGGTCGCTACAGAGATGGTATCAGAGCACACGCTGACCGTAGGACGTAACCCCTAGGATCGGAAAGCCATAGGAAGAGACTATTTATTTTATGTCCTTATCATCCCGTAATTCTCCCCTATTCATTTCTGACTTCTCTCCGATTTTCAACATTCTAGATGGCCACCGAGTTCACCCCAGTTCTGCTACCGGAGTTTTGCCAGCCAGATGAGACGATGCCTCTCGGCAAGAAGCTGGTTCAGATCGTGAAGAAGCTGAAGATTGCTCTGCCCTCAATCACCGGGAAGCCTACCAATGCACTTCCGATGGATACCCGCTTCTGATTGAGGTGCACATTCCAGGGAGGACCTTCGGAGGACATTCAGAGCCCATTAACTTTGAGTTTACCGATTTCAATTGGATCCTCGGAAGAGATATGGCGATTTATCGTGCACTTGGACATCTCAGAGAAAAGTACAGGGCCGAGCTCGACCCATCAGACCTCGCCATGATTTCTCGCAGAGCTAGGAATGGAGATATCATCCGTACCATAGAGGACGACTCCATTCTCTCATATGTCCAAGACTTGGAGTGTCTCCTCAGGAAACGGGAGATCCAGACTCGCTGTAACTCGAAGGTACAACGGAGACTGTTGTTCCGTGAACTGGGCTGGAGGAGAAAGCACACGCAGACTTCCTTGACCATGAAGAAGAAATCAAGGATTTCATGGAGAGAGTCGACAAGCTGAAGATGGATGTTGCCACATTAGAGGAGAAGATGGACTTGGGAGAAGACCTTTTCCGAGTGGAGATGACGGACCCTCGTGAGCAATGACCAGGATTATGAAGAGAGCTCCACCGAAGGAAGCCGCAAGAGGAGGCGCCGCACTGAAGGACGCCACACCGGAGGACGCCGCACGGAGGGACGCAAGGATAATTGATGAAGACATTTAGTCGACCGCCATGTTATTTTATTTTAAATCGATCAGTTAGGGCCGTTATTTTCGATTAGTCGTGAAATTTGTAATCCGAGATTGAACCATGTTTGAGTTGATTGAATAAATGATTGGTGTGATTATGATTGTGCATTCATATGGGTAGTGATATTTTCTCATTAGACCCTTGTTCTATTCTAATTTTCTCATCCACTCCAAAACACCAGATGCCTCCGAGACGTGACCCCGGTTTCAACTTTCCGCCGGAGCTCACCCAGCTGATCCAGCAGCAGAATGCCCTCATGCAGATGCTCATCCAGAACCAGAACAACAACAACAACAACAACAACAATCCACCGCCACCACCCCCTGTTGACAACTTGACCCGCTTCCTAAGGCTGAATCCGCCAGTGTTCTCTAGCAGCACTGAGCCGATTGTGGCCGATGATTGGCTCCACAAGGTCGGAAGGGAGTTAGCCACTGCTGGATGCACAGATGCAGAGAAGGTGCGCTTTGCCGCACATCAACTTGATGGACCTGCAGCCTCTTGGTGGGAGAACTACACCGCCACTTATCCCATCTCCACCATCACGTGGGATCAGTTCCAGCAAGCTTTCCGCACCGCTCATGTCTCAGCTGGAGCCATGAGTCTGAAGAAGCGTGAGTTCCGCAACTTACGCCAGGGGAACCGTACTGTGGGGCGATGCGTGGATGAGTTCAGCAAGTTAGCTCGCTATGCCCCGGATGATGTGGCCACCGATGCCGCAAAGCAGGAAAAGTTTCTCGAGGGACTCAATGACGAGCTGGGAATGCAGCTAATGGTGGCTACCTTCAACAACTACCAGGAGCTGGTAGACAGGGCCACCATACTTGAAGGCAAGCAGCAGCAGATTGATAGCCGCAAGCGGAAGTATGGCCAGGGGAAGTACAACACTGGAGCTCAGCAGAAGCCCCGTTATGCCCCATACTCGGGAGGGCATACCCATCACACCCATGGAGGACATAACCATGGAGGAAATGGGAACAACCGCAACCCCGACAACAAGACAGGCAATGGAAACGGCAAGCCAGAAAACAGGGCACTATGCCACCGACTACCCGGAGGCCAAGCAGAGGAATGGAAACGGCAATGGAAGCTCAGCAAAGAAGCCCAACCCTTTTCCTCGTGCTCAGGTGAACCACATTGACGTGGAGGATGTCTATGATCAGCCGGACATAATCGTGGTTGGTAAGTTTTATTAAATTCACATCGGTATTGGTACTCTTTGATTCTGGTGCAACGCATTCATTTATATCAAGGGTAGATGTGGAAAAGTACGGGTTGCCCACTAGAACCCTTAGAAGCCCTCTTCACGTCAGTTCCGCAGGAGGAGAAATGATGGCAGGCTTAGGCTGTCATGCAACCCTCAACATCGGAAACCATAAATTTTCCGCAAACCTCATAGTATTGGAAACTCAGACCTTGGATGTAATCCTAGGCAAGGATTGGTTGACGAAGTTTGAAGGAAACATAGACTGTGCCCGCAAGACGATTCTGCTCACCACTCCGGAGCAGAAGAGGATCAAGTATGTATCCAGACGTATCCCGATGAAGAATCAGGTGAATTCCCTCACGGGAGTTGTTCAGGAGGAAGTGCCGGTAGTGCAAGATTTTCCCGATGTGTTTCCGGAGGAATTACCAGGAATGCCACCAGACAGAGACATTGAATTTCTGATTGAGTTATTGCCCGGCACAGCCCCAATATCCAAGAGACCCTATCGGATGCCCCCGAACGATTTGAAAGAGATCAAAAACCAAATTAATGAGCTATTGGAGAAGGGATATATTCGGCCAAGCTCGTCACCTTGGGGAGCCCCAGTTCTTTTGGTAGAGAAGAAGGATGGAACCCTGAGAATGGTTGTGGATTATCGTTCGTTGAACGACGTGACCATCAAGAACAAGTACCCTCTGCCGATGATTAATGACCTGTTTGATCAGCTAGTTGGAGCCAAGGTATTCTCCAAGATCAATCTTCGATCAGGGTATCATCAGTTGAAGATCCGTGAAAAGGATATACCCAAAACAACATTCACCACCAGGTATGGTTTATATGAGTATACCGTCATGTCATTCGGATTGACTAATGCCCTGCATACTTCATGAATTTGATGAACAAGGTATTTATGGAATATCTAGACAAGTTTGTCGTGGTGTTCATCGATGATATACTGATTTTCTCCAAGAGCGAGGAAGAGCATAAGGAACATTTGCGTCTAGTTACGGAGAAACTACGAGAACATCGATTGTATGCCAAGTTCAGCAAATGTGAATTTTGGCTGAAGGAAGTCGGATTCCTCGGACATGTTATTTCAGGAGAAGGAATAGCGATTGACCCGCCAAGGTTGTATCAGTCACCGATTGGCAGTCACCCACCTCAGTCAAGGAGATCCGCAGTTTTCTCGGACTCGCAGAATATTATCGGAGGTTTATTGAGAATTTCTCGAAGATTGCCAAGCCCATGACTGAGCTATTGAAGAAGGACGCCAAGTACATTTGGACCGAGGATTGTGAAGCCAGTTTCCAGGAATTGAAGAAACGTTTGGTTACAGCCCCAGTGCTGATTTTGCCGGACATACACAAGGATTACCAGGTATATTGTGACGCTTCTCGTCAGGGACTCGAAGGAGTACTCATGCAGGAAGGAAAAGTTGTAGCTTATACCTCCAGACAGCTACGACCACACGAGATGAATTATGCCACACATGATTTGGAGTTAGCAGCCGTAGTGCATGCACTCAAGACACAGACATTTCCTTATCGGAAATAGTTGTGATGTTTACACAGATCATAAGAGCTTGAAGTATATTTTCACGCAGAAGAGTTGAACCTCGAGCGGAGGAGATGGCTAGAGTTAATCAAGGACTATGACATGAAATTGCATTACCACCCAGGAAAGGATAATGTTGTAGCAGATGCTTTGAGCCGTAAGAGTTATGTGAATACTCTTATAGCGGGAGGATTACCCCAGGAGTTAGTCGATGACCTCAGAGATCTTCGACTGGAGATAGTTCCGAGAGGATATGTTGCAGCTCTGGAAGTTCAGTCCACTTTGGCCGAAAGAATTCGTGAAGCCCAGAAGTCGGACAATCAAATTGATGAGATAAAGAAAAGGATGAATGAAGGAAAAGCTAAAGGGTTTCGTAAGGATGAATACGGAGCTATATGGTTCTAGGATCGTATTTATGTACCCAATGATCCCGAACTCAGGAAGCTAATTCTTCAGGAGGCTCATGATTCACCGTACTCGATTCACCCTGGTAACACCAAGATGTATCTGGATTTGAAGGAAAGTTTACGGTGGACAGGTATGAAGAAGGATATTGCCGAGTACGTAGCGATGTCGATGTTTGCCAACGAGTAAAGGCGGAACATCGAAGCGGAAGGGTTACTTCAACCTTTGCCGATTCCCGAGTGGAAATGGGAAAAACTTGGGATGGATTTTATCACAGGATTACCCAGGACCCGTTCAGGTTATGATTCCATCTGGGTAGTGGTTGATCGATTGACCAAGGTTGCTCACTTCATTCCCGTGAAGACTACCTATACCAGCGCTAAGCTAGCCAAGATATACATGACCAAGATCGTATGTCTGCATGGAGTTCCGAGGAGTCTCGTGTCAGATAGAAGAACACAATTTACCTCAAAGTTTTGGAATCAGTTGCATGAAACTTTGGGTACGAGGCTGGAGTTCAGTACAGCTTTTCATCTGCAGACAGATGGACAGACCGAGAGAGTCAACCAGATCCTGGAGGACATGTTGAGAGCTTGTGCGCTAGACTATGGGTCTAGCTGGGATGATAATTTGCCATACGCGGAGTTCTCATACAACAACATTTATCAGACCAGTCTGAAGATGGCCCCTTCAAGCTCTATACGGAAGGAGGTGCGAGAACACCATTGCTGTGGGATGGTGTTGGAGATCGAAAACTTTTCGGTCCCGATCTTATCAGAGATTCGAAGAGAAAGTCAAGCTGATTCGAGATAGACTCAAGGTAGCTCGATCGAGGCAGAAGAGTTATGCCGACAGTAAACGCAAGGTAGTAACTTACGAAGCGGGAGACCGGGCATATCTTCGTGTGTCCCCACTTCGTGGAATCAAGAGGTTCGGTGTTAAAGGAAAGTTAGCACCCCGGTTCATTGGCCCCTAAAAAATCCTCGAACGTCGTGGAGAAGTTGCTTACTAGTTGGAATTGCCGGAAGGATTGTCCGGAGTTCATGATGTCTTCCATGTTTCTCAGCTGAAGAAATGCCATGCCGACATGGCCGATATTCCATTGAGAGACACAGTGCCCCTAGAGGCCATACAGCTCGACAGTGATCTGACTTATGAGGAGAAACTCGTCCGAATTCTCGAGACTGCGAACAGAGTCACCCACAGCAAGATCATCAAGTTTTGCAAGGTGTGGAGTCATCATTCCGAGGAGGAAGCCACGGGAGCGAGAAGAAGACCTCCGCCGAGACCACCCGCACCTATTTGCTAGCCAACCCGAATCTCGAGGGCGAGATTCATCTTAAGGTGGGTAGGTTTGTAACATCCCAAATTTCCCATTTGGAATGTTTTACAATTATAGCTAAGCATCTATGCATATTGTTTGAATTTGAGTGACATTTGAAGTATTTCAGAAGTTTTTGAGTTGTTGGAATTTGAATTCAAATTGGCAGTTGAAATTTATTTCAAACAATGCCTGACAAATACTTGAGAAAAAGAATGAGAGGAGTAAACATGACACTCCAAAAATGTCAGATGAAAAACCTTGCCAAAAAGTATGAATTCAAATTTGATTTTTATTTGGGATTTTTAGAAAATGTTTTTTTAAGTTTGAGTTTTGCCCCTGGAAAAATGTTCAAATTTTAGGGAATATTCCCCTGATAATTTTGATATATATATGTCCTATATAAATATATATATTTAATATATTATCTCTCCTCTCCTTAATTCAAAAAAAAAAGGAAAAAAAACCCCAGGCGCCCGGCCGAATAACTGACCCGGCCGAGGCAGCCCGACCAGCGCAGTAGCCACCACCGGTGGCAGACCAACCAACCCAACCGGGCCGAGCCGAGCCGACCCAGGCGCCGGCCAACCCCCCTTCCCTCGGTCGCCCGACGAATCCCTCCTCTCTCTCCCAGTGTGGACCCCACCCTGTCTTCTTCCCCTTGCCCAAGCCAAACCGCGCCGCCGCCGTCGCCGGAATCCCGAAGATCCCGAGATCCTCCCCCGATCCGCCCCCTCGCCCAAGTCGACGCCCCTATATAAACCGCACCCCCCTCGACCCGTTCCCCCATTTTCCCCCTCGCCAACCCCTCCACCTCGCCCGCAATCTCTCGCCGGAGCCCGACGCCGCCGCCGCACCATTGCTACCACCCCGGCCGTCTCCGAACCCTCCCGAGCTTCACCGACTCCACCCCCGACTTCCCCTCGCTCCGCCGCACCCGCCGGACGCCTCCGCCGTCTTCCCCGACCACCGGAGCCACCGCGCCGTCATCGCCCGAGCCGCCGTCGACCGTCGCCGTCGTCGCCACCGCGGTGAGTCACCGGAGACCCCCGCCACCGTCCGATCTAGGATCTAGGGTTTAGATTAGATTTAGCGAAGGGGTATGGTTTATTTTAAAGATCCGGTTTTAGTTACGGTTTTTATTTTGGTTTAGTTAGTGGTTTAGTTAGACCAGCCCGACTCGGTTTATTTTCCCGGGCGCGTTTTAGCTATTTGACGCCCGAGCGTTCGATAGGCTCGTTAGCGCCAGTTTTCATTTTAGTTATTTTTTTTCGTTTCTGTTTTTAACAGAATAGTTTCAGTTTTGTAAAATCCATATCTTTTAGGTTACTTAGTATTTTTAGCTGAGTCTTTTTTTATTAGTTTGCAAATTTGTTGTAGTTTCTGTAGAAAATATGTTTAGCCATGTTTAAATTATTAAAAATTGTTTTATTTTAGTTTTAGACAGATTAGTATTTCTGCTATAAAATGAGTTAGGATTATTTTATTTTAGTGATTCTTTTTGTCACTACTTTGTTTTGGCCTTGCCTAACCGTAAGAATTTATTTGGGTATTTTAGATTTAATAAAAAAATAGTTTTAATCAAAATCATGTGTTTCTTGTTTATTTTTCTAGCTACTCTTTTCCTATTATTTATTTATTAAATAATTTTATTTTTACCTATGTCATAGTTTATTTTTGATTAGTTTCTGTAGTTTTAGAACATGAACTTTTATTTACAATAACTAAAATTTTTAATTTTATTTTTTCTTGCTAGTATTGTTATAGGCATAATAGGAGTTCTATAATAGCTTTTGATGTGATTCTTTTTGCTCCTAGTTGCATGATGTTTTCTCTTCTGTTAGTTAGCAAAAACCCATGCTTAGATTCTGTTAAGAAAAATTTGGTTGTGTAAAACTATTTCTTGGTTGTTGTTTGATGTGTTGAAAACATTGATTTGGATTTCTTCGAGTTTTCTTTGGGTTTTGGTTCGATTGTTTTGTGTGTTTTATGTTAGCATGTTGTTATGTTAAGTGATTGTATGCTTATACGATTGTTGTTTGCTTCGGTAGAATTTCCGGAGTGCGAAGCTTGCTATCACGAGTCCCTAGCTTTCGAAGACCGTCAGCAAGGCAAGTCAATTGATCATGTCTTCTTTTACAATACCTATGATTTGATTGCATTAGAAATTATACCTCCCCACCATGCATGCAGTAGGAGAATTTTAAGTTATGTTCTTGAGTAGTATCATGAGGTAGGATGAAACCAATTTCCCCTTGTTACCATGGCTCGGGACGAAGTAGTTTAATTTTGCTATGCTCAGAGAGCGGGGTTGGTTGAGTGATTCATAAGGGAGATGTGAGAGTCAAGATGATGACAACCCCATGACTTCAAGCTCAAGATGGACTTCAAAATTCACCACTGGGTGGAGGACGGTTGACGGACACCCTGGAGAAAACCAGCGGTTGGCCGGGATGCATGGAGAAGCGCCATGATATCTTGCGGAAAGCTTCACCCAGCCACGAAGAGAAGGATGGATACCCCATTGACCGGAAGCTTACCTTTGCAGCCGCAAGCCATTATGGGCTCTGGCTTGGTCAACCCTAGTTGTGACTCTGGCCGGACGGTGCTACGAGATGTAGAAGAACGGTAGGATTGGATGGGTACCGGCAGTGGCGGAGGAACTCTTGAAGACCCTGTTCGTTCGTCCCTCTTCAAACACCATGAAGTGCGAAGACTTAAAGGAGGGAACGATTCTTGCGGGTAAAGTGCGCAAACCTCTGCAGAGTGAAGATCTAATCGGTTAGCCGTGTCCCCGGTTACGGACAATTTGAGCCTCTGGAAACGTGGAGTAATTCGGACATCTCAACACCGAACTTTATAAATTAATTGAGGGGGTTATTTAATAAATGGGAATGAGACATTGGTTGGTGGAACCATCTCAATAACTACCAACATTTTGGTAGAATTTGCAAACAAGTCCTTCTTGTAGGGAAAAACTGGCTTTTTCGCAAAAATGATGAAACTTAGAGCCCCACAGCCAAATTGCATATAGTGTTAGAAATTTTATTGTTATTCTCTCTTCATGACTTGCCGGCATATTCAAAATGCTGACCTACACGGCTGCAACGTCTTATGTTGCAGAGGAGTTTTCCGATCAGGAGTGAGGCTACGATCCACGCTTGGCGATTGCCCTTTGGAGTCGGATGGACTCGCTATTCTTCTACGCTTCCGCAGCTTTTATTAGTTTATTTCTCATGAGTTGGCATTCGGCCGAATTTATTCTATTGTAATAAAGACTCGATATGAGAACCGTGTAATAAATTCAGGTGTGATTGAACTTTGAATCTTTTCATCAATGTACTGTGTGTGCCAGCATGATCTTGCGATGGTACAGCTACACAGAGACTTGACCGTTTTTGGGTCGGGTCGCTACACTTCCCATAGGCTTTTTAATAGTGGAATCCGCGAGATGCAAGTTTAGAGAGCAATCATCAAAGTCACGGAAATCTAGCAAATCACACAAAGTTTTGGTAATAGTAGAGACACTAGCACCCAAATCACACAAAGCATGAAACTCATAATCTTTAATTTTAATTTTGATAGTAGGTTACCACTCATCATAGAGTTTCCTAGGGATAGAAAGTTTCAACTCAAGTTTTTCTTCATAAGATTGCATCAAGGCATCAACAATGTTTTCGGTAAAGTCCTTATTTTGACTATAAGCATGAGGAGAATTTAGCATGGTTTGCAGCAAGGAAATACAATCAATTAAAGAGCAATTTTCATAATTAAATTCCTTGAGATCCAATATAGTGGGTTTAGCAATATGTAGATTTTTATTTCTTTCAATGCCACTTTTATCAATTTCATCATCAAGATCTAAAAACTCCGAATTCTTAGAACGCCTTCTAGGTAAAGGAAGATCATATTAAGTTTCATCAAGATTCATATAGCAAAAAAAAGATTTAATTGGGGACACATCAATAACTTTTAGATCTTCATCTTGATTTTCATAGGAATTAGAAGAACACGCTTTAATAAAGGCATCTTTTGTAGCACGCATCCTAGTGGTTCTTTCTTTGCACTCATCAATGGAAATTCTCATAGCTTTGAGAGACTCATTGATATCATGCTTAGGAGGAATAGATCTAAGCTTTAAAGAATCAACCTCAAGAGAAATTCTATCAACGTTCCTAGCCAAATCATCAACTTTAAGCAATTTCTCCTCAAGCAAAGCATTAAAATTCTTTTGTGAATTCATAAACTCTTTAACACTACTCTCAAATTCAGAGGGCATCTTATCAAAATTTCCATAAGAGTTGTTGTAGGAATTTCCATAATTATTAGAAGGATTACTAGGATAAGGCCTAGGATTAAAATTCCCTCTATCTGGCGTTGTTACCAAAATTATTCCTACCAACAAAATTCACATCCATAGATTCATTATTATTCTCAATCAAGGTAGACAAAGGCATATCATTAGGATCAGAAGAAACACTCTTAGTAGCAAATAATTTCATAAGTTCATCCATCTTTCCACTCAAAACATTAATTTATTCTATCGCATGCACTTTTTTATTAGTAGATCTTTCAGTATGCCATTGAGAATAATTAACCATAATATTATCTAGGAGTTTAGTAGAATCCCCTAGAGTGATTTCCATAAAAGTGCCTCCCGCGGCCGAATCTAAAAGATTTCTAGAAGCAAAATTCAATCCAGCATAAATTTTTTGTATAATCATCCACAAGTTCAAACCATGAGTAGGACAATTACATATCATTAATTTCATTCTCTCCCAAGCTTGTGCAACATTTTCTTGATCAAGTTGCTTAAAATTTATAATATCATTTCTAAGAGAGATAATCTTAGCGGGAGGAAAATACTTAGAGATAAAAGCATCTTTGCACTTGTTCCAAGAATCAATACTATTTTTAGGCAAAGATGAAAACCACGCTTTAGCACGATCTCTAAGCGAAAAAGGAAATAGCTTCAATTTAACGACATCATTATTGACATCTTTTTTTCTTTTGCATATCACATAAATCAACGAAGCTATTCAGATGAGTAGCGGCATCTTCACTAGGAAGGTCGGCGAATTGATCTTTCATAACAAGATTCAACAAAGCAGTATTGATTTCACAAGATTCAGTATTGGCAAGAGGAGCAATCGGAGTTCTAAGGAAATCATTATTATTGGTATTGGTGAAGTTACACAATTTGGTAGCATCTTGAGCCATCGCGACAAACAAGCAATCCAACACACGAGCAAACAAAAGGCAACGGGAAAAAGAGGAGGAGATTGGGAAAGAGAGGGCGAATAAAACGGCAAGGGTGAAGTGGGGGAGAGGAAAACTAGAGGCAAATGGCAAATAATGCAACGCATGAGATAGGGATTGTGATGGGTACTTGGTATGTTGACTTTTGCGTGGACTCCCCCGCAACAGCGCCAAAAATCCTTCTTGCTACGTCTTGAGCTTGCGTTGGTTTTCCCCGAAGAGGAGAGGATGATGCAGCACAGTAGGGTAAGTATTTCCCTCAGTTTTTGAGAACCAGGGTATCAATCCAGTAGGAGGCCACACACAAGTCCCTCGTACCTGCACAAAACGATAGCTACTCGCAACCAACACGATTAGGGGTTGTCAATCCCTTCACGGTCACTTACTAGAGTGAGATCTGATAGAGATAATATTTTTGGTATTTTTGGTATAAAGATGCAAAGTGAAAAGTAAAAAGTAAAGTAAAAACAAAGCAAGCATAGAAGTGATGGAGAGTGATATGATGAGAATAGACCCGGGGGCCATAGGTTTCTCATCGGCTTCTCTCATGAGCATAAGTATTCTACGGTGGGTGAACAAATTACTTGTTGAGCAATTGACAATTGAGCATAGTTATGAGGTTATCTAGGTATGATCATGTATATAGGCATCACGTCCGAGACAAGTAGATCAAAAGCGATTCTGCATCTACTACTATTACTCCACTCATCGACCGCTATCCAAAGCATGCATCTAGAGTATTAAGTTAAAAACAGTAACGCCTTAAGCAAGATGACGTGATGTAGAGGAATAAATTCATGCAATATGATAAATACCCCATCTTGTTATCCTCGATGGCAACAATACAATACGTGCCTTGCAACCCTTTACATCCTTTGGGTAAGGACACCGCAAGATTGAACCCAAAGCAATGCACTTCTCCCATTACAAGAACTACCAATCTAGTTGGCCAAACCAAACGGATAATTCGAAGAGACTTGCAAAGATAACTCAATCATACATAAAAGAATTCAGAGAAGATTCAAATATTATTCATAGATAAGCTGGATCATAAACCCACAATTCATCGGTCTCAACAAACACACCACAAAAAGAAGATTACATCGAATAGATCTCCACGAGAGAGGGGGAGAACATTTTATTGCGATCCAAAAAGAGAGAAGAAGCCATCTAGCTACTAGCTATGGACCCGAAGGTCTGAAGCAAACTACTCACACTTCATCGGACAGGCTATGGTGCTGATGTAGAAGCCCTCCATGGTGGATGCCCCCTCCGGCGGAGCTCTGGAACAGGCCCCAAGATGGGATCTCGTGGATACAGGAAGTTACGGCGGTGGAATTAGGTTTTTGGCTCCTATTCTGATCGTTTGGGGGTACGTAGGTATATATAGGAGGAAGGAGTACGTCGGTGGAGCTTCGAGGGGCCCACGAGGCAGGGGGCGTGCCCTAGGGGGGGGGAGCACCCTCGTGACCGCCTCTCTGGTTCCTTGGCGTAGGGTCCAAGTCTCCTGGATCACGTTCGGTGAGAAAATCACGTTTCCGAAGGTTTCTTTCCGTTTGGACTCCGTTTGATATTATGCTTCTTCGAAATACTGAAAAAGGCAAAAAACAACAATTCTGGGCTGGGCCTCCGGTTAATAGGTTAGTCCCAAAAGTAATATAAAAGTGGAAAATAAAGCCCATTATAGTCTAAAACAATAGATAAAGTAGCATGGAGCAATCAAAAATTATAGATACGTTGGAGATGTATCATGTATCCCCAAGCTTAATTCCTGCTCGTCCTCGAGTAGGTAAATGATAAAAAGAGAATTTTTTATGTGGAGTGATACTTTGGCATAATTTCAATGTAAATCTTCTTAATCATGGTATGAATATTCAGATCCGAAAGATTCAAGACAAAAGTTCATATTGACATAAAAATAATAATACTTCAAGCATACTAATAAAAGTAATCATGTCTTCTCAAAATAGCATGGCAAAATAAAGTTCAGCCCTACAAAATCATATAGTTAGGCTATGCTTCATTTTCGTCACACAAAGAAGTTCCCAACTTGTATACCCCCGATGACAAGCCAAGCAATTGTTTCATACTTAAATAATCTCAAACTTTTTCAACTTCACGCAATACATGAGCGTGAGCCATGGATATAGCACTATGGGTGGAATAGAATATGATGATGGGGATTGTGTGGAGAAGACAAAAAAGGAGGAAGTCTCACATTGACGAGGATAATCAACAGGCTATGGAGATGCCCATCAATTGATGTCAATATGAGGAGTAGGGATTGCCATGCAACGGATGCACTAGAGCTATGAATGCTCAACAAAAGAAAACTAGTGGGTGTGCATCCAACTTGCTTGCTCATGAAGACCTAGGGCATTTTGAGGAAGCCCATCGTAGGAATATACAAGCCAAGTTCTATAATGAAAAATTCCCACTAGTATAAAAAGACAACTTATGAGACTCACTATATGAAAAACATGGTGCTACTTTGAAGCACAATATATGAGACTCACTACATGAAGAACAAGGTGCTACTTTCAAGCACAAGTGTGGAAAAAGAGATAGTAGCATTGCCCTTTTTATATATTTTTTGGGCCTTTTTTTTGGCCTTTCTCTTTTTTTGGGCAATGCTCTAATAATGATGATCATCACACTTCTATTGATTACAACATAAGGATTACAACTTGAAACTAGAACAAGGTATGACTCTATATGAATGCCTCCGGTGGTGTACCGGGATGGTGCAATGAATCAAGAGTGACATGTATGAAAAATAATGCATGGTCGCTTTGCCACAAATACGATGTCAACTACATGATCATGCAATGGCAATATGACAAAAGTAATGTATGTCATGATGATGATGAACGGAACGGTGGAAAGTTGCATGGCAATATATCTCGGAATGGCTATGGAAATGCCATAATAGGTAGGTATGGTGGCTGTTTTGAGGAAGATATAAGGAGGTTTATGTGTGAGAGAGCGTATCATATCACGGGGTTTGGATGCACCGGCGAAGTTTGCACCAACTCTCAAGGTGAGAAAGGGCAATGCACCGTACCGAAGAGGCTAGCAAAGGCGGAAAGGTAAAAGTGCGTATAATCCATGGACTCAACATTAGTCAAAAGAACTCATATACTTATTGCAAAAATTTAGAAGTCATCAAAAATCAGGTACTACGCACATGCTCCTAGGGGGATAGATTGGTAGGAAAAGACCATCGCTCATCCCCGACCGCCACTCATAGGGATGCACAAGCCAGTTACACTTCATGTTTCAAATTTGTTACACAACTTTAACCATACGTGCATGCTACGGGATTTGCTAACTTCAACCCAAGCATTTCTTAAATTCACAAGTACTCAACTAGCACAACTTTGATATTATCACCTCCATATCTCAAAACAATTATCAAGCATCAAACTTATCTTAGTATTCAATGCACTCGAAAGAAAGTTTCACATATCTTGAATACCAAGTATATTAATATTAAGAAAATTACCATGCTATTTGTCGGGGAAGCTGATCGTGGCCCACGAACACCTATGGGACCTGGGTCCCTTGTGGTTCGGAGGGGGGCGGAGATTGCACAAAGAGCGGATCGAGGCGATGCTCACGAGCAGATTTACCCAGCTTTGGAGCTCTCCGGAGAGATAATACTCCTACTGCCGCTTTGTGGATTATATTGTGTTCTTGCTAGGGAGAAATGAGGGCTACAAAACCTAGCTCGAGTGTGTGTGTGAGTTGGATGAACTAAGCTGGAGCTGAACCGAACCCTTTCTACGTTGCACTTGGGCCTCCTTTTATAGGCACAAGGGGTCACCACATGTGGCAAGTAGGGAAGGGTAAGATAGTAAAAACATAGGTTAGTACACCGCTTTGTACAGTGTACAGTAATATATACCTGACTCTTACGGCAAGGGACAAGAGTCATCAATGCCCGTCTCAGTCGCCCGAACAGTGTAACAGGGACCGTCAAGTGCGCCTCCGTTTGCCATGATGGTAGCTTGTCAGCGCCGCTTATCGCTGCTCCGGCTGGCTGCACAGCCCGTCGACACGCGTGCTTGGGAGAGCCCGTGGTGACATGTTGGCGGGTGAGCTGGAGCGGAGATGAAGAGAGGTCACTTGTCATGGCGAGTACCTTGTCAGCGCAAGGTTCTTGTCGCGCTCGGGAGCTTATCGCTCACCAAGCCTTCCCGGCAAGCTCCTCTTGACGGGGCCTTGTTTCCTTCGTGCCCTGAGTGGCCTTCCCGGCAAGCTCCTCTTGCCGGGGCCTTGATTACTTCGTTCTTAAATGGCTCCAAAGGAGCCGCTGAGGATCTTGGCGGTCATCAGGCCAGCCCTGCCGCGGGGTGCTACAATTGCCTGTGCACGAGTTCGGGATACTAGGGTACCCTTACTCTAGTACACCGACAGGAGCCCCCGGGCCTGGGCCACACACGGCGTCAAGCTCTGTTGGGCCAGGCCCAAAATAGTGCACGGGCACGCGTGGTCTTGATTACGCCGTTATTCGCCTTGGACCCACCACGTCTCCCACGAACGTCACGCACCGGACGTGGCGTCGTGGGGGAGATCGTGGGGCTTTCTTTAATGGGAAAAATCGGAACGCCCGTCCCTTCCCCCCTTTATAAGCAGGGGGAACAGGGGCAGGGCGCCCACTTGCCCTCGCTGTCACATCAGAAAACCCCCGTCGCTTTCCCCTTCCTTCTCGAGCCCAAAGAGAGCAACGCTCCGCCCCCTCCATTGCCACCGGTGCCACCAACGCCGTCGACCTCCTCCACCACCTCCTCCCATGGCTCCGAAAGCCGACAAGGGAAAAGGCGTGAAATCGGCCGAGGTGCAGCGGCTTGCGGCGCTGCGGAAGGAGTGGGCCCTCTTCGACCCCCTGCTTGACAGGAAGGAGCTGCGGGAGCTGTACTATCTCTTCTGGTCGACGGCGACGCGGGCGCACCCGCGCACGAGGGTGATCTCCGCCGCCACGTCCGATAAGGTCTCCATCGGGTACCCCTTTTTCGCGATTTTCTTCCACTGCGGGCTCTGCCCGCCCTTTTCTGAATTCTTCTGCGATGTCATGAACACATATGGCCTCCGCCTCCTTGACTTCACCCCCAACGCCATCCTCACCATGGCCGTTTTCGCACACCTCTGCGAGAACTTTGTCGGGGTCCATCCAAATGTTGCACTCTTCCGCCACTACTTCTCACCCCGCGTAGAGAGAGGAGAGCCGCTTGCCGGAGGAATTGCATGGACCTCTAGGATCGGCAAGAAGGAAGCGTATCTTGACGGAGAGTTGCGCAGCAAGTGGGAGGAGTGGAGAGCTGACTGGTGTTGGACCTTAGAGGAGGAGCCACAACCTTTCACCGCCCTGCGCCAGACCCCCATAGTTCGCGGCAACGATTGGAGCAACTTGGCGCTGGAGGACGACAAGTTGAAGATTGCCGTGACTAGGATTTTGCGTCTCCAGCAAGCAGGGCTTACCGTAGGAGCAGTTGGCGCGGACTTCCTTCGCCGCCGCATTGCGCCCTTGCAGGAGAGAGGGAGGCCTGCTTGGGAATTCCAGAACACGGCGGACATCATGAGGCTGCGCCCTGGTTTGAATTGGAATTTTACTACCTTGGAGCTTGACGGCATGCTGCGGGAGTTGTTCAAGCCTGAAGCGGATAACCCCGGGTGGTGCATGTTGCCGAGGGGAGTTGTGCCCTTGTGCAACAACTCGTCGCTTGACAGCATCCGCGCGATAATGCCGTTGTGCGATTCCGATGGAATCGTTCCAACTTGGCAGGAGCCCGCCGACGACGTCGTGCAGCAGTTGTTCAACAACTTGGTTGAAGTGCCGATCCGCGCCGACGAGCAGAGACACCACTGATCAGGAGGTGGCGCGCATCGCCACGAGGTTGGAGGAGGCTGCAGAGGCTGCTGCCGCCGGCATATTTGGGTTTACTGTCGAGGAGGCGGAGACGGCCGAGCGGCAAGCCTTGCCGACCGAGAAGAGTTCGTCGCCGAGGAGGAGCAGACCGAACCCGTCGACGAGCCGAGCGAGCCTGCCGGGGGCGCTTCTCCTCCGCCGTCAAGTAGCTTGCCGCAGGGGGAGCCCGCTGCCCCGCCAAGGAGACGTCTCCGTAAGACTGGAGAAGTGGCGGGGGGGCATACGGTCCAACAGCCGCCTCGCCGCCCGACGCGCTCCACCGCGGCAAGCACTGTTGCCGCGGGAGCGCCTCATTCCGCCACGGCGACGGGCGCGGGGTCTTCTGGAGTCGCGGTCCCAGCACCCGCCAAGCGTCCGAGGGAATCTTCTCCCCCAATCCATCGCGCCGGAGCGGAGTTTGATCTCTCTGCCCTCAGCTCCGAGGAAGAAGAGGAAGAGTAAGATCTTGTCGTTGCTACTTGTAATCTTCCAATTTATTGCTTTATCTTATATCTGACGGATTTCACTCTGAAGCTTCTCCTTCAGGACGCTAGCTCAGAGGGCGTCGAAGAGGGCCAAGACTCCGGTGGTCGTCGTCTCAGATGACTCCCCTGTGGCAACAGGGGGCACGTCCGGGACTCCCTTGCCGGATCCGGCAACCCTTCCACAGAGCAGCCCCCAAAGACAGCCCCAGCGTAAGTGTTTGGTTTACTTTTCGTGGTTGGGTGTGCTTGGGTGCTTCTCCGTCACTAATATCTGGTTTGTTGAATCTTGTAGGAGCAGAGCAGCCACATCAGGAAGCATCGGAGGCTACTCCCGAGGTCGAGCCTAATCAGGAAGCTTCGGAGGTCACCCCCGAAATTCTGCTCGTTTCAACTACGCCACCAAGGGAGAATTCTCCGCCAAGGGAGCGCTCTCCGGCAAGGGAGGCCTCTCCGACAAGGGGATCTTCTCCGGCAAGAGGCAGCGCCGACAACCCTCCGGTGGTGGAGACCGCGGCAACAGACCCTACTGCAGGTAATCTTCTTGTTTGAGAATTTCCCTTGGGTTCTTTTCTTCTGTTCTTCTCTTTCGAACATTCGCTTGACTTGTGCTTTCTTCTCCTGATCATCAGATCCATCTGCCGGAGATCCGATGGAGACTGAAGCTGCCGGCGAGGAGGACGCTTGCGGCGAAAATGTCGACGCCGCCAACATGGAGGAGGAGGCTGGCGCTGACGGGCCCGCCGGCGAGGAGGCCGCCAAGGCTGCTGGCGTAGGGGCTGGGGAGGAATCTGGCGATCGCACTGACGGCCCTGAGGCCGCAGGAGCGTCAGGCGCTGCACCGACCGCCGATCCTCCCGCTACCGATGCCGCACCAGACTCCGAAGAGCCCCAGTCCGGCGCCTACCTGAAGGCCGGCGAGGGTGTCTTTATTAAGCTCCCATGGGCATCAAGCTCCAGGGCACCGGCCGAAGGGGAGACCTTCGATGCGGAACTGCTTGCCTCCGCCGGGCTGTCGCTGGTTGATGCTCCGAGCAGCAGCAGCGGTGAGCCTGAGGAGGAGCAGCTGCTAAGGAGGTTGCTGTCGCTCTACCACGCCCGACAAGCCAAACTGGAGTCCAGGGAGGCGCTTGTCGCGAGGGCGGGAGCTGACTTGGAGAAGCGCGCGGAAGAGCTCCGACGCGCCAACAAAGAGACTCTCCGGGATATAGCAGAGGCGCGGGAGCAGCTCGCTGAGGAGCGCACGGCCTTCATCTTGGAGAAGGGCGAGGTCGAGGAGCAGCAGAGGCTTGCCGGCGAGAAGCTCTCCGCGCGGGAAGGTGAGTGTAACGCCCTCGATGCGGCTATATCTCCCACGTGTCGAGGCACGACTTAGAGGCATAACCGCATTGAAAGCAATGTCGCAAGTGAGGTAATCTTCACACAACCCATGTAATATATATAAGGGAAAGAGATACATAGTTGGCTTACAGTCGCCACTTCACACAGTACATAAATAAACATCCATCATTCAGAGTACACTCAAGGTCCGACTACGGAACCAAAATAAAAGAAGATACCCCAAATGCTACACAGATCCCCGATCGTCCCAACTGGGCACCACTACTGATCATCGGGAAAAGACACATAGTAACGACCACGTTCCTCGTCGAACTCCCACTTGAGCTCGGTTGAGTCACCTGCACTGGCATCGTCGGCACCTGCAACTGTTTTGGTAGAATTTGTGAGTCACGGGGACTCAGCAATCTCACACCCGCGAGATCAAGACTATTTAAGCTTATAGGAAGGACAGAGTAGTAAAGTGGAGCTGCTGCAAGCGACTAGCATATATGGTGGCTACATCGCAGAAGAGAGCGAGAAGAGAAGCAAAGCACGGACGTGAATCTAGTAGCGATCAAGAAGTGATCCTGAACTACTTACGTCAGACATAACTCCAACACCGTGTTCACTTCCCGGACACCGCCGAGAAGAGACCATCACGGTTACACACGCGGTTGATGTGTATTTTATTTGAGGTCAACTTGGGTTTTCTACAACCGACATTAACAAATTCCCATCTGCCTCATAACCGCGGCACGGCTTTCGAAAGATATTACCCTGCAGGGTGTCCCAACTTAGCCCATTATAAGCTCTCACGGTCAACGAAGGATATTCCTTCTACCGGAAGACCCGATCAATCTCGGAATCCCGGACTACAAGACATTTCGACAACAATAAAACAAGACCAGCAAAGCCGCCCGATTGTGCCGACAAATCCCGATAGGAGCTGCACATATCTCGTTCTCGTGGCACATCCGGATGAGACTAGCTACGAGTAAAACCAAGCCTCGAAGTTTCCCGTGGTGGCCCGCAGTAGTAGCTCGATTCGGGCCAAGACTCGAAGGAGCACTGGTCCGGGGGTTAAAATAAAGATGACCCTCGGGCTCGCGAAAACCCGGGGAAAAGGCTTAGGTGGCAAATGGTAAAACCAATGTTGGGCCTTCTTGACGAGTCTTATTCAAAGCGAACTGTCAAGGGGTCCCATAAATCACCCAACCGTGTAATGAAAGCGAAATCTAGGATCATAACACCGGTATGACGGAATCTAGGGTGTCTAGAGTGTAACAAAACACCATTCATAAGGCCGAGCATTCCAGCATTTACCAAGTATATAGATGTATTAATTATAGATGATATATATTGTGATATCCACAACAATTTATGATGTTCAGATAAGTATCAACATCTCCATGTTCCAACAAGGAACAAACTTCACTTCACTCGCAACTAGCAACGCTATAAGAGGGCCGAGCAAAGCGGTAACATAGCCAAACAACGGTTTGCTAGGAAAGGATGGTTAGGGGCTAACATGGCAATATGGGTGGCATGATAAGCAAGTGATAGCCATCGTAGCATAGGCATAGCAAAAGAGCGAGCAACTAGCATAGCAAAGATAGAAGTGATTTCGAGGGTATGGTCATCTTGCTCGCAATGTTCTCAGAGTTGTCGAAAGCTTGATCCTCGTAAGCGTTCTCAACGGGTTCCTTGTTCACGTACTCGTCTCCCGGCTCTACCCAAAGCAAGAACACAAACAAAGGAACCACAATAAATCACGGTGCAATGCACAATCAACATGATGCACAACATGACATGATCTGCGAGATGTGATATGCAATGCGTATGCGCTCGAAAGGAAAATGATGAACCAGGCATCAACTTGGCAAACCAAGTATGCCACTGGAAAGATGAGATGATTTCGGTTGAAATCGATATAAAGATCACCGGAATCGGATGCACGGTTTGGAAATGACAAGCAAAACAAGAATGGCACAAATCTGCCATTAACAGCATGATGCCACTTAGCAAGCAACAATAAATTAAGCTACTGCACCCAAACGTATCAAAAAAGTATATGGCAGTGATCTACACGAGATGCTTGACAAAAGATGAGCACTGAGCTTGGCTAAATCACATCATAACAGGTTCAAACAAGCATGGCAAAAGTGCACAAAATATCAGGCTGGACATGGCAAAAACAGCATCAGGTTGCAATGTTCAGAGCAACAAAAGTACATGCTACAGGAACTTATAATAGCAAAACAAGGCATGGCATGAATCTACTCAAAGCATAGAACAAAAGTCCCTTACTGACCATAAGCAAAAAAGGATCCGAAAATATAGTAACACCCATGTCAATATTGAAAGTTTCGTTAACAGATTCAGCAACATGGCATGTCAAAAACTGATAACAAGTAGGCATGTTTACAAGCTCAATCCACTCACTACAGAGCCTTAAATGATAAACTAAGCATACATACATCAAGAAGACATGGCATAGCAGAAATACATGGCAAGAACAATAACATAGCATACATGGATCAACCACAACAACCTTGGCAAAATTGAATAACATGTAAACAATCTGCCAGGAAACATTTGATAGCAAAAGTAGAGCTCGATTGACTCAAGCTATGTTACTCCATAATTGCAAACAAGGACATGGATGGATAGAGAAAGACATGTTTAACAAAACATCCTTACTGAAGTATCTCAAAATATGCATGGATCTCTCGGTAGCATCAAGTTAACATGGCATCAAAATATCAGCAAAACAGAGCTGGAAACAGCAACATCAGGACACCTACTTTGCATGCTTGTGCTAGTCACCACATAGATCACAAAAATACATGGCATACACCCCTGGAAAGATGGCATGGCATATAACAAAACACATGTAGGACTCAAATTCATAGGGTGCACACATTAATCATGGCAAAAATAACAAAAGTGCAAGTTCTGTTAAGAAACAGAAACTAACAACACAGCACTCTTCCAACAGCATTTCGGGCGTCAAGATGAGCTCAAATGAAAATGATGCAATGAGATGAAATGATCTACTCTTCGAGACGAACATTTTGACATATTATACACGCAAAAATGGAGCTACGATGACAGAGTTACACCACGTTGAAAATGCAACAAAAATTCTTGAGATGAAAAACTTAGGGAAAAATGGAGGGAGAAGTCAATCATGGGCGCGACCCGAGGCCGGATCCGCCGGATCGGACGAGGGCGGCGGGCAAGGGCGCGTTCGCCGGAGGAGGCGGCGGGCAGGGCGCGAGGAGGCGGCGGAGGGGCCGACTGGCGAGGCGGGGTGGCCGGGCGCCGGTGGAGGCGGCGATCGCGCGAGGTCCGGCATGGCGGCGGGCGGGCGGCGGGCGGCGCTGGGGCGGGCGCGTCTGCCCGGAGGAGGCGCTTCCGCGGGCCGACGCGGGCGGTGACGAATCGGGGACCGGGCGCTGCTACACGTGGCACGCCTTGGCCGGGCGGCGGCGGGAGCGGACGTGTCCGCCCGATCGGACACGCCCGGCGCGGAGGGGAAAATTTGCTAGGGTTTCGGGAGGATGATCCGGATTTGGAGTGGGGTTGCTTAAATAGGCATAGAGGGAGCTAGGAGAGTCCAAATGAGGTGTAGTTTTCGCCCTACGATCGTGATCGAACGACGGAGAGCATGGAAGTGACTTAGATGGGTTATTGGGCTGTTTTGGAGGGTGTTGGGCTGCAACTTAAAAGAGGCCTTTGCGAGAGTGCGGTTAACCGTTGGAGTACCAAACGAGCTCCAAATGACCCGAAACTTGACCGGTGGTCTACGGGTGGTATACCAAGGCCACAAGACAAACCTCGGTCCATTCCGAGACGGTTTAGTACCCGCACACGGAAAAACGTAAAAGGGCCGCCGGGGAGATAGGAGTGTCGGAATGCAAAACGGACAACGGGAAAAATGCTCGGAATCATGAGACGAACACGTAAGCAAAAGCGATGCACATGATGACATGATATGAAATGCATGACATGGACAAAATGCAAAATGAAGAAAAACCCAACCACGGAGGGAATATCATATCACAATGCCGAAAATGGCAAGAGTTGGAGTTACAAATATGGAAAGTTACATCCGGGGTGTTACAGTGAGCTGGCGCAGCGGAAGATCAACCTCGACAGCTATGAGGAAGATCTCGCCGTGCGCGAGCAAACGATTAGCGGGCCACTTCAGGAGGCAAAGGATGCCGCCGCGGCTGCCGAGGCCGCCAAGAAGGAACTGGAGACGAGGGTGGCTCAGCTGGAGTCCACCCTCCAGAAGAGCGCTGAGGAGGTCACTGGGTTGAAGCGCGAGCGCGAGAAGGACGCCTACACCCTCGGCGAGCTGCAAGGTCGCTTCGCTAAAAAGATCAAGGAGATCGATGCCGCCAAGGACGTCAAGGCGGATCTGGAGCTGAAGCTGACCACCACAGCGGAGACGTTGAATGGCGCCAAGGAGGCGGAAGCGGGCCTGTTGGAAAAGATCAAGGCCACCGAGGAGTTCTTTGTCGAATCTGTGACCACCAGAACAATCTCCGAGATAGCATAATGCCTCCGATGAAGGTCTTGTGGACACCGCCACGGCATCCATAATGAGCTGATGGAGTTGGGGATGACGGATCTTGGGTACTCCACCGACGAGAACCTCCAACCCAGCGTCAAGCTCAGCCTATTCTTCAAAGGCGTGCTGACGGGTCTCCAGCGGCTCCGGGAGGAGATCCCAAAGCAGCTGGCGGAAGAGTCGCGCCAAGTCTGCGCCGGGGCTCTCCAGAAGGTGTTGATGAAGGTGGCCTTTCGCAACCCAGGCGTCGACTTCACCAAAGTCCTCAAGTCCCTACCTCCATCCGCAGACGTTGAAGTGCTCAAGGCCCTTGTCGCACCCATTGTGGACAGGGTGAGCGGAGTCAAGAGGCTCGATGGCGACCGTGTGGATTAGGCCGCCAAGCTTATCTTTCCCTTGTCGCTGTAGATCATGTTTAGGTGAAAAACCTATTAGATCCGCGACAAGTTATTATGTAATATACACTATCTTAGGCAATCGAATGCAATGTTATTTCCTTTACTCGATTCCTTCCCTTGTATGTTTATACCCTACGCTTTTAGGGGAACTTGTCGGTCACGAACACCTTTGCCATGGCGCTGAGTGCGGAACTTCAGCAGCCTTCTTTGGCGATGCCGTCTCCGACAAGCAACCTTGTCGCAACTAGTTGCAGCACACTTAAGTTGTTGAGCGGACTCGAAACAAAGTAAGGGCGCAAGCTAGTCACGAGTTGGTTCCTCCGCGCACAGGTTTTCCATACAAAGTACTATCGTTCGAGGAAGATAACTTAAAAATTTAAAACTGGTCGTTTAAACTTAGCAACTTAGCTTCTCTGTTGTCCATTTCCCGGCAAGGCGACAGTTCCTCGAGCGACGCTTGGCGGCCCACACTATTATCTTCTCCTTCCCCCCGGTTAACTTGTGGGTGGATGAACCTTCTTCTTGTTTGAGAAGAAAGAAGAGAAAGTAAAGTTATGGAGCCTAGTGGCTCGTTATCGCTTACCGGGTGTGGATGCTGCACAAAATGTTAGTAAACACATGCATATAAGATTATGAGAGCATGTATTGACAAGTTGTGCGCAACACATAGGCTTCTTGATGCAGGATCTGCGCCCGGCTTTGTACAAAGGATTACATGCAATGGCAAGACTTGTACAAAAGAGTGGTTGCTTGAACGGGTCCGGCAACCGCGCCTTATGGGTAAAACTTGCGAAGATGCTCTATATTCCAGGAATTGCTCACCGGAACGCCATCTTCGTTCTCAAGGCGGACAGCGCCGGGCCTAGTGACTCGTTTCACCCGATAAGGGCCTTCCCACTTTGGTGTCAACTTGTTGGAATTCTTGGCGGACTGAACGCGCCGAAGAACAAGGTCGCCTTCCTCGAAGCTTCTGGCATTAACTTTGCGGCTATGGTAGCGACTCAAAGCTTGCTGGTAACGAGCAGCTCGTACAGCAGCCTGAAGACGATCTTCCTCGAGGAGCAGCGCGTCATCTTGTCGCAGCTGCTCTTGCTCAAGCTCATCATAAGCGAGCACTCTTGGTGACCCGTATGCGAGTTCCGTGGGGAGAATTGCCTCTGCTCCATAGACTAGAGCGAAAGGTGTCTGGCCAGTGGCTCGATTTGGCGTCGTCCTGATCGACCAAAGAACCACCGGCAGCTCCTCAATCCAGTTTCTTCCGCACTTGTGCAGCCTGTCGAAAGTTCTGGTCTTGAGTCCCCGCAGCACTTCAGCGTTTGCTCTCTCTGCTTGACCGTTGCTCCTCGGATGAGCAACAGAAGCAAAGCAGATCTTGGCGCCAAGATCTTGGGCGTACTGCATGAAGGTGCGGCTGGTGAACTGTGTTCTGTTGTCGGTGATGATCCGGTTAGGAATACCAAAACGGCAAACAATTGACCTGAAGAACTTGACTGCTGACTGTGCTGTCACCTTCCTCACTGGTTCCACTTCCGGCCACTTTGTGAACTTGTCGATTGCAACGTACAAGTACTCAAAGCCCCAGACGGCTCGGAGGAGGGGGCCGAGGATGTCGAGCCCCCAGACCGAAAAGGGCCAGGATAAAGGGATTGTCTGGAGAGCTTGAGCTGGTTGGTGTATCTGTTTGGAATGGGCCGCACGCTTCACACTTGGTTACTTGTGCGATTTGCATCTGGAGGGCTTCGGCGGAAGAAACCTTGCCGGAAAGCTTTGCCGGCAAGTGCTCTCGCGTCAATGTGGTGACCACATATGCCTCCATGTATCTCTGCCAACAGCTTTTGTCCATCTTCCCGGCAAATGCACTTCAATTTCACTCCGTTGAGTCTTCTTCTGTACAAGATGTTGTCAACAAACTGGTACATACTTGACTGCCGAGCTACTTTTTCCGCTTCTTCTTGCTCTTCGGGAAGTTCTCCTGTCTGAAGGAAATGGACGATTCTTTGCGCCCATCTTTGGAGCACGTGGCTCGACAACAAGGACCAAAGGCTCATCTACCACTGTGGGGACATTAGCTTCCACGGCAAGAACCTGTGGTTCTGCCGGAGCTTGATGATCCCCGGCAAGCTTGCCGGAGCCAAGCTTGTCGGGAGCGTCTGCTTCAACGAGACAAACCACAGGGTTTGTCGGAGCAGACTGCTCCTCAGTGACATTTGTATTGATTTTAGGGACCTTCTTGGCGGCGGCTCCAGGAGCTCTGCGGAAAGTAGTCGCCGGAAACCAATTTTCTCTTCTTGCTCTGTCCTGTTGACGGTGTTACGGTTGGCTGAGTCAGCTTGAGCACAAAAATTCCTGGTTCCACAGGTAACTTAATTGCGGCACATTTGGAGAGGCCATCAGCTATATCATTCTGAGCTCTTGGGACGTGTTCCATTTGCAGGCCTTCAAAGTGCTCTTCTAGCTTCCTCACTTCATCGACGTAGGCTTCCATCAACGGACTCTGATAATCTTTATTTACTTGGCGGACGACAAGTTGCGAGTCCCCCCTGACAATGAGCTTCTTGATCCCAAGGTCTACCGCAATCCTGAGACCGGCAAGCAAACCTTCATACTCTACAGTATTGTTTGTTGCTTGTTCCTTGGGAAAGTGCATCTGGACTATGTACTTGAGGTGCTCTCCAGTGGGTGCAATAAGCAAAGACGCCGCACCGGGCGCCTTTGCAGCGAGAAAGCACCATCAAAGTACATCAGCCACTCTTTATTTGCCTCTTTGACGGGGATGCTCGTCTCTGGAATTTCTTCGTCTTGCGTTGGCGTCCACTCAGCTATGAATTCTGCCAATGCTCTGCTTTGAATAGTTGAAGTGCTTTCAAACTTGAGGCCAAAGCTTGACAGTTCCAGTGCCCACTCGACAATTCTGCCTGTTGCTTCTGGATTTTGCAAAATCCTCTTCAACGGAAAGCGAGTGACAACTGTTATCTCATGTGCTTGGAAGTAATGGCGCAACTTTCTTGAGGCCATAAGGAGGCCGAAAAGCAGCTTCTGCAAACCAGAATACCTTGACCTAGCCCCCTGCAGAAGGGAACTGACAAAGTAGACTGGGCGCTGCACCATCTTTTTCTGTATCTTGTCGCAACCCTGCGCTGATCTGTCCTTGTTGGGAGGAGAGCTCGGCGGCGAAGCCCCCTGCTTGTCGCTGGATGCACCTGCCTCGGTTGCCGGCTCATCATCTGCCTCCCTCTCCGCTACTAACGCAGCACGAACCACTTGATTGGTTGCCGCTATATACAGCAGCAACTTCTCTTGTGGCCTAGGGGCGACAAGTATTGGAGCGGAGGACAGGTATCTCTTCAAGTCCTGCAGCGCCGCCTCCGCCTCGGGAGTCCATTTCACTGGACCTGCCTTTTTCAAAATCTTGAAAAATGGCAGGGCGTGCTCAGCAGACTTAGAGATAAACCTGCTGAGAGCAGCCACGCAACCGGCAAGCCTTCTGACATCCTTGACGCGCTTTGGTGCTTCAATCTGCTCAATGGCCTTAATCTTGTCGGGATTGGCTTCGATTCCCCGCTGAGACACAAAGAACCCGAGAAGCTTGCCGGAAGGGACTCCAAACACGCACTTCTCGTGGTTGAGCTTAAGGTTTATCTTGCGCAGATTTGGAAATGTCTCATCCAAATCTTGAATCAGAGTTGCTTTGTCCTTGCTCTTGACCACTATGTCATCCATGTAAGCTTCTACATTTCTGTGTATTTGTGGCTCAAAGGCATCGTGGACTACTCTTGCAAAGGTTGAACCAGCATTCTTTAAACCGAAAGGCATCCGTATGAAGCAGTACGTGCCACATGGTGTAATGAATGCGGTTTTCTCTTCATCCTATTCTGCCATGAAGATCTGATGATATCCTGAATATGCATCAAGAAATGAAAGCAGATCACATCCAGCCGTGGAGTCAACAATCTGGTCGATACGTGGCAGGGGAAATGGGTCTTTGGGACAAGCTTTATTAACATCAGTGAAGTCAATACAAAGTCTCCATTTCCCATTAGCCTTGCGTACAACTACCGGATTGGCCAACCACGTAGGATGGAGGACTCCTCTGACAAGCCCTGCTGCTTCCAACTTCTTGATTTCTTCTGCTATGAACTCTTGACGCTCCACTGCCTGTTTCCTAACTTTTTGCTTGACGGGCCGCGCGTGAGGACAAAAAGCTAGGTGGTGCTCAATTACTTTCCTGGGAACACCGGGAATGTCAGATGGTTGCCATGCAAACACATCGACATTCGCCCGCAGGAAAGCAACGAGCTCGTCTTCCTATTTAGGGTCAAGCGTGGCACTGATGGTGAAGGTACCACCAGTGCCGTCCTCCTTGGCGGGCACCTTCTTGGTCTTCGGCGGAGCTGTCATCGTCTTCTTGCACTTGCCGTTGGAGCTCGATGGTGCGTCCTCTACGGTAGCGCAGCACTCCGAAGAGGTGCGCTTGACGGAGTGGGCAACAGAGCTCTTGCCGGACTTGGTGGTCTTCTTCTTCCCCCCGGGAGCTTCAGCGGCAAGTGGTTCGCTATCCGTTGCGGCTGCTGCGTCCCGGTAAATCTTCTCGGCGCAGATAAGCGCATCCTTCTTGTCGCCATGGACAGAAATGACGCTTATCGGGCCGGGCATCTTGAGTAGGTTGTAAGCATAATGAGAGGCGGCCATGAACTTGGCGAGTGCTGGACGACCAAGTATGCCATTGTAGGGCAATGGGAAATCGGCAACGTCAAACGTGACCCTCTCAGTTCTGAAATTGAGCTCGCTGCCAAATGTTACCGGCAACGTGATCTTCCCTTTGGGCTTGCTCCTTCTGGGTTGATTCCTTGGAAAGTACCGGTCTCTTGAGCTCATTGTCGAGGATTTGAAGCTCGGAACACTGCAGAGGAGATCAAATTCAGGCCGGCCCCGCCGTCAACCAACATCTTTGTGACCTTGAGGTTGCGGATGGTTGGTGAGACCAACATCTGCAAGCACCCTACCGCAGTGATACGATCAGGGTGGTCCTCAATGTCAAAGATGATGGGCGTGCTGGACCACTTCAGAGGTTTGCGCGACTCTATGGATGGTTCTGCTGCATTGACCTCACGCATCCATTGCTTGAGTTGGCGGTGCGAGGTATGCAGAGAAGCACCACCGTCAATGCAAAGGACCTCCGTTGCCTTCTGGAACTCCTGCTCGTCAGCTTCATCGTCTTCCATGTCCTCGTCATCTTCATCTTCGTCTTCTTCCTTGTCGCGGCCGCGGGGAGGTCTGTCACCATGCCGCTGCTTGGCCTTGCCGCGGCGTCCTCCCCGGCCGGGTCTCTTCTTACTTGCTGCACATGCACCTTCCTGGGCCTTCTCCTTGTCTCGCCGCTCGTATTCAGCTTTATGTAGCTCAACAAGCTGCTCGACTTTCTTGCAGCTCTGGAGATCGTGGCCCTTGGTGCGGTGGATCTTCTGATCTTGCTTGTTGGAGCTGTCGGGCTTGTCGGGCCGCCACAGCTTGGCGGTCGGCGTCAGACAACTTCCTTGCCGGAGCCGCTTAGCCTTAGCCTTGCCGGCTCCACCTCCATTGCCGGACTGCTCGACAACTAGTACTTCTTGGTTTTCTTCTTTACATTGTTTCGCGCGGCTCTTCCTTGCCGGGCGATCCTCACCTTGTCGATTCTGCTCCCACATTCTCTCACAGGAGTCTTCTTCCTTCTTCAGCGTGCACACTTGTCGGCCAGGCGTGAGAGCTCACGACGTCTTTCACTTTGCACATCGCCATCTCCTCCTCATCCTGCGGTTTCGTACATTACGATGAAATGCACCGATCACCATGGCAGGGTGGACGTCTGGGATGTTGTAGTGCACTCGATGAATCTCTGGATGAACTTGCGCAGGACTCTCCCTCCTACAGGCAAGCAGGTGGAGGTCACTCTCAGCCATGAGGCTTGTGGCCGCTGTGAAGGCGCCAACAAACTGGTGGCACAAATCTTCCCAAGAAGAAATAGAGCCATCCGGCAAGTGCATGAGCCAAGATCTCGACGTTTGGCTTGAGCACCGTGGGGAAAGTAGTTGGCGAGGACCTTGTCGCCTCGCCCCCGCAGCCTGCACCGCGATGGTGTAGATCTTTGAGGAACTCCGATGGGTGTGTCCTGCCATCATACTTCTCCGCACATCTGGTTTGAAGTTTTTCTTGTCGGGCCACCGGACTTGCCGCTTGACGAGTGAAAGCAGGGCAACCCATCACAGACATAAGTCGCCTGGTTCCCCTGGCGCATGCATATCAACAGTGGGCCCGGCGCGCTGGTCGGATTGACGGCGCGCTTCTCTTCGGCGCTCGATACGGGTTCGAGCGTCTTCTTCTTGCCGTTCTCGAAGAACTTGGCGCTGGTCGCGTCGAGCTCGCGGATCCTACGACGCTGTGGAGTCGCTGTCGAGGTGGATCCGGCGAGTTGGCGATCTTGGCCTTCGGGAAGGGGAGTGCACGGTGGCTGCACCCCCGCAAGTCTCGTCGCCATCGGCTCGTGCCTTGTCGCCTTGCCGCAGTTGAGAGGCGCTTGGTTGCCGCGGAACGTCGCCGTTGGCAAAGCCGATGAGGCTCTGGATTGTGGCCCTCCATTCGTCGACCTTGGAGGTCGTTGGAGGGTAGTCTAGAAGTAGCTGTGCTCTTGCCAAGGCTTCTGCCGGTGTGGTGGGTGGCAATGGCGTACGTAGCGAGGAACGGGATGTGCTCGGACTCCTAACCAAGTTAGGAGGAACAGCATCCCGCCCAAGCGACCGTACTCCACTCGTACCGGCGTGCTGAGGTGCATGCGGGTCTCGAGGGCCTCGGGATCCTCCAGCTTGGCCTTGATCCAACGAGCGTATGGTGCCGCGAGCATCATGACGCTGTCGGTCTCGCGCCTCCTGAGAAGGGCGCGGTGCGGACTCGGACGCCGACGCCTGCGCTGCCTTGTCCTTGGACCTGGCGGCGTTGTGGGCTCTCTCGACGACACCGGTTCCTCCGCCAGCGTTTCCCCCACCACCTGACAGCTCCGGTGGTGGTGGGTTCGACGCGACGGCTTCGGCCGCCGAAGACTTCTTCTTCGGCGCCATGTTGACGAAGATGTTGATGAAGTTGCTCGTGTGACCGCCGGATCGGGTTCACACAGCTTCGACGCCCCCTACCTGGCGCGCCAAAGATGTCAGGGAAGCTGATCGTGGCCCACGAACACCTATGGGACCTGGGTCCCTTGTGGTTCGGAGGGGGGCGGAGATTGCACAAAGAGCAGATCGAGGCGATGCACACGAGCAGATTTACCCAGCTTCGGAGCTCTCCGGAGAGATAATACTCTCTTGCTGCTTTGTGGATTATATTGTGTTCTTGCTAGGGAGCAATGAGGGCTACAAAACCTAGCTCGAGTGTGTGTGTGAGTTGGATGAACTAAGCTGGAGTTGAACCGAACCCTTTCTACGTTGCACTTGGGCCTCCTTTTATAGGCACAAGGGGTCACCACATGTGGCAAGTAGGGAAGGGTAAGATAGTAAAAACATAGGTTAGTACACCGCTTTGTACAGTGTACAGTAATCTATACCTAACTCGACGGCAAGGGACAAGAGTCATCAATGCCCGTCTCGATCGCCCGAACGATGTAACAGGGACCGTCAAGTGCGCCTCCATTTGCCACGATGGTAGCTTGTCACGCCGCTTATCGCTGCTCCTCCCGGCCGCACAGCCCGTCGACACGCGTGCTTGGGAGAGCCCCGTGGTGACACGTTGGCGGGTGAGCTGGAGCGGAGATGAAGAGAGGTCACTTGCCGCGGCGAGTACCTTGCCGCGGCAAGGTTCTTGTCGCGCTCGGGAGCTTATCGCTCACCAAGCCTTCCCGGCAAGCTCCTCTTGACGGGGCCTTGTTTCCTTCGTGCCCTGAGTGGCCTTCCCGGCAAGCCCCTCTTGCCGGGGCCTTGATTACTTCGTTCTTGAATGGCTCCAAAGGATCCGCTGAGGATCTTGGCGGTCATCAGGCCAGGCCTGCCGCGGGGTGCTACAACTGCCCGTGCACGAGTTCGGGATACTAGGGTACCCCTACTCTAGTACACCGACACTATTAACGACTCTCAAAATAATCTAAGTGAAGCATGAGAGATCAAGTTTCTTTAAAACAAATCTACCACCGTGCTCTAAAATATCTAAGTGAAGCACTAGGGCAAAAATTATCACGCTCAAAAAGATATAAGTGAAGCACTATGAGCAAAACTATCAAGCTCAAAAGATATAAGTTAAGCACATAGAGTATTCTATCAAATTCCAATTCATGTATGGCTCTCTCAAAAGGTGTGTACAGCAAGGATGATTATGGTAAACTAACAAGCAAATACGCAAATAATACAAGACGCTCCAAGCAAAACACATATCATGTGGTGAATAAAAATATAGCTCCAAGTAAATTACCGATGGAAGTGGACGAAAGAGGGGATGCCTTCCGGGGCATCCCCAAGCTTTGACGTTTTGGTGTCCTTGGATTATCTTGGGGGTGCCATAGGCATCCCCAAGCTTAGGCTCTTTCCACTCCTTGTTCCATAATCCATCAAAAGAATTCACCCAAAACTTGAAAACTTCACAACACAAAACTCAATAGAAATCTCGTGAGCTCCGTTAGAGAAAGAAAACAAAAGACTACTTTAAGATATTGTAATGAACTCATTATTTATTTATATTGGTGTTAAACCTACTGTATTCCAACTTCTCTATGGATTTTAAACTATTTACTAGCCCTAGATTCATAAAAATAAGCAAACAACACACGCAAAACAGAATCTGTCAAAAACAGAACATTATGTAGTAATCTGTAACTAAATCAAACTTCGGGAACTCAAAAAAGTCTACAAAATTAGACGACCTGGACAATTTGTTTATTGATCATCAGAAATTTGAATCAGTATTTTATCACGTTCTGGTGATTTTTAACAATTCGGGCACTGAGCGCAAAGTTTCTGGAAATTACAGCAAGATCAAATAACTATCATCCAAGAAGATCCAATAGGTTTAACTTGGAACAAACACTAATTAAAAGATAAATCCACATCTAAACAGAGGCTAGATGGATTATTTATTCCTAAATAGAAGCAAAAAATAAAAACTAAAAATAAAATTGGGTTGCCTCCCAACAAGCGCTATCGTTTAACGCCCCTAGCTAGGCATAAAAGCAAGGATAGATCTAGGTATTGCCATCTTTGGTAGGCAATCCATAAGTGGCTCTCACAATAGATTCATATGGTAATTTTATTTTCTTTCTAGGGAAGTTTTCCATGCATTTCTTTAATGGAAATTGGAATCTAATATCCCTTCCTTCATATCAATAATTGCACCAATCGTTCTAAGGAAAGGTCTACCAAGAATAATAGGACATGAAGGATTGCAATCTATATAAAGAACGATAAAATCTACGGGCACACAATTCCTATTTGCAAAAATAAGAACATCATTAATTCTTCCCATAGGCTTTTTAATAGTGGAATCCGCGAGATGCAAGTTTAGAGAGCAATCATCAAAGTCACGGAAATCTAGCAAATCACACAAAGTTTTGGTAATAGTAGAGACACTAGCACCCAAATCACACAAAGCATGAAACTCATAATCTTTAATTTTAATTTTGATAGTAGGTTACCACTCATCATAGAGTTTCCTAGGGATAGAAACTTTCAACTCAAGTTTTTCTTCATAAGATTGCATCAAGGCATCAACAATGTGTTCGGTAAAGGCCTTATTTTGACTATATGCATGAGGAGAATTTAGCATGGTTTGCAGCAAGGAAATACAATCAATTAAAGAGCAATTTTCATAATTAAATTCCTTGAGATCCAATATAGTGGGTTTAGCAATATCTAGATTTTTATTTCTTTCAATGCCACTTTTATCAATTTCATCATCAAGATCTAAAAACTCCGAATTCTTAGAACGCCTTCTAGGTAAAGGAAGATCATATTAAGTTTCATCAAGATTCATATAGCAAAACAAAGATTTAATTGGGGACACATCAATAACTTTTAGATCTTCATCTTGATTTTCATAGGAATTAGAAGAACACGCTTTAATAAAGGCATCTTTTGTAGCACGCATCCTAGTGGTTCTTTCTTTGCACTCATCAATGGAAATTCTCATAGCTTTGAGAGACTCATTGATATCATGCTTAGGAGGAATAGATCTAAGCTTTAAAGAATCAACCTCAAGAGAAATTCTATCAACGTTCCTAGCCAAATCATCAACTTTAAGCAATTTCTCCTCAAGCAAAGCATTAAAATTCTTTTGTGAATTCATAAACTCTTTAACACTACTCTCAAATTCAGAGGGCATCTTATCAAATTTTCCATAAGAGTTGTTGTAGGAATTTCCATAATTATTAGAAGGATTACTAGGATAAGGCCTAGGATTAAAATTCCTCTATCTGGCGTTGTTACCAAAATTATTCCTACCAACAAAATTCACATCCATAGATTCATTATTATTCTCAATCAAGGTAGACAAAGGCATATCATTAGGATTAGAAGAAACACTCTTAGTAGCAAATAATTTCATAAGTTCATCCATCTTTCCACTCAAAACATTAATTTATTCTATCGCATGCACTTTTTTATTAGTAGATCTTTCAGTATGCCATTGAGAATAATTAACCATAATATTATCTAGGAGTTTAGTAGAATCCCCTAGAGTGATTTCCATAAAAGTGCCTCCCGCGGCCGAATCTAAAAAGATTTCTAGAAGCAAAATTCAATCCAAAGATAATTTTTTGTATAATCATCCACAAGTTCAAACCATGAGTAGGACAATTACATATCATTAATTTCATTCTCTCCCAAGCTTGTGCAACATGTTCATGATCAAGTTGCTTAAAATTTATAATATCGTTTCTAAGAGAGATAATCTTAGCTGGAGGAAAATACTTAGAGATAAAAGCATCTTTGCACTTGTTCCAAGAATCAATACTATTTTTAGGCAAAGATGAAAACCACGCTTTAGCACGATCTCTAAGCGAAAAAGGAAATAGCTTCAATTTAACGACATCATTATTGACATCTTTTTTTCTTTAGCATATCACATAAATCAATGAAGCTATTCAGATGAGTAGCGGCATCTTCACTAGGAAGGTCGGCGAATTGATATTTCATAACAAGATTCAACAAAGCAGTATTGATTTCACAAAATTCAGTATTGACAAGAGGAGCAATCGGAGTGCTAAGGAAATCATTATTATTGGTATTGGTGAAGTCACACAATTTGGTAGCATCTTGAGCCATCGCGACAAACAAGCAATCCAACACACGAGCAAACAAAAGGCAACGGGAAAAAGAGGAGGAGATTGGGAAAGAGAGGGCGAATAAAACGGCAAGGGTGAAGTGGGGAGAGGAAAACTAGAGGCAAATGGCAAATAATGCAATGCGAGAGATAGGGATTGTGATGGGTACTTGGTATGTTGACTTTTGCGTAGACTCCCAACAACAGCCAGAAATCCTTCTTGCTACGTCTTGAGCTTGCGTTGGTTTTCCCCGAAGAGGAGAGGATGAGGCAGCACAGCAGCGTAAGTATTTCCCTCAGTTTTTGAGAACCAGGGTATCAATCCAGTAGGAGGCCACACACAAGTCCTTCGTACCTGCACAAAACGATAGCTACTCGCAACCGACGCGATTAGGGGTTGTCAATCCCTTCACGATCACTTACTAGAGTGAGATCTGATAGAGATAATATTTTTGGTATTTTTGGTATAAAGATGCAAAGTGAAAAGTAAAAAGTAAAGTAAAAACAAATCAAGCATAGAAGTGATGGAGAGTGATATGATGAGAATAGACCCGGGGGCCATAGGTTTCACTAGTGGCTTCTCTCATGAGCATAAGTATTCTACGGTGGGTGAACAAATTACTGTTGAGCAATTGACAGAATTGAGCATAGTTATGATGTTATCTAGGTATGATCATGTATATAGGCATCACGTCCGAGACAAGTAGATCAAAACAATTCTGCATCTACTAGTATTACTCCACTCATCGACTTCTATCCAGCATGCATCTAGAGTATTAAGTTAAAAACAGAGTAACGCCTTAAGCAAGATGACATGATGTAGAGGAATAAATTCATGCAATATGATAAATACCCCATCTTGTTATCCTCGATGGCAACAATACAATACGTGCCTTGCAACCCTTTACATCCTTTGGGTAAGGACACCGCAAGATTGAACCCAAAGCAATGCACTTCTCCCATTGCAAGAACTACCAATCTAGTTGGCCAAACCAAACGGATAATTGAAGAGACTTGCAAAGATAACTCAATCATACATAAAAGAATTCAGAGAAGATTCAAATATTATTCATAGATAAGCTGGATCATAAACCCACAATTCATCGGTCTCAACAAACACACCGCAAAAAGAAGATTACATCGAATAGATCTCCATGAGAGAGGGGGAGAACATTGTATTGAGATCCAAAAAGAGAGAAGAAGCCATCTAGCTACTAGATATGGACCCGAAGGTCTGAAGCAAACTACTCACACTTCATCGGAGAGGCTATGGTGCTGATGTAGAAGCCCTCCATGGTGGATGCCCCCTCTGGCGGAGCTCCGGAACAGGCCCCAAGATGGGATCTCGTAGATACAGGAAGATACGGCGGTGGAATTAGGTTTTTGGCTCCTGTTCTGATAGTTTGGGGGTACGTAGGTATATATAGGAGGAAGGAGTACATCGGTGGAGCTTCGAGGGGCCCACGAGGCAGGGGGCGCGCCCTAGGGGGGGCGCCCCCCACCCTCGTGACCGCCTCTCTGGTTCCTTGGCGTAGGGTCCAAGTCTCCTGGATCCCGTTCGGTGAGAAAATCACGTTTTTGAAGGTTTCATTCCGTTTGGACTCCGTTTGATATTTTGTTTCTTTGAAATACTGAAAAATGCAAAAAACAGCAATTCTGGGCTGGGCTTCCGGTTAATAGGTTAGTCCCAAAAGTAATATAAAATTGGAAAATAAAGCCCATTATAGTCCAAAACAATAGATAAAGTAGCATGGAGCAATCAAAAATTATAGATATGTTGGAGACGTATCAGGCGACATCATGATCTTTCAATTGGTATCAGAGCCTCGTCTCTCCTTCTAGGGCTTAACTGCCTAGAGAGTAAGGATGTATACTAGGGGTTTAGGATTCTCTGACACTCTTAGTTTCGATGGCACAAATTTTGATGTTTGGGTAATTTGCATGCTTAATCTCTTTAGGGTCATGGACCCATATTTAGAGCGAATTGTGGTTTTTATCCTGCAAAGGATCCCAAAAGATTATCTTTAGAGGATGAGAAAAACTCTTATCTCAATACTCAAGCTTCTAATTTTCTTTTCAATGCTTTGAGCAATGTATTTATATTTCAACCCATGTTGTTCCGGGATGCTCATGATTTGTGGACAAAGCTTAAACATAAATATGGTGTGTCCAAGATTTGTGGGGATGATTGTTCTCCCTCCACCTCCGGCCATGTTGCCTTCTCAACTTCTTCTACTTCACCTACATGTGGATTGCCACAACGTAATTCTATGGTGAGTAGTTTTGGTCACTGCAATGACGATAGTGTTCTTGTTCTTGGTGATCCTTCATCATTATCTTGTTGCAATGGTTTTGAATTTAATACTCAGAGCACCTTACATATTTCACATGATTGTGTTGATAGTCCTTGCATATCATGTTGAAATTGCTTGCTCAAATCTCATGATGATATGCTTGTTATGACTTGTTGCCATGATAAAATTGTATCTATTTCCTCGAGTTGTTGTGCTAATAATGTAGAGGAAACTCAACACTCAATGGAACAAGATCTGGTCTTAAATGGTTCTTCAAGGGATCCTACATCATCATCTATTACTTTATGCCTTATGGCTAAGGCTTCAAAGGTACCTCCTACTTTGAACGCCAATATGTCTCTTGATGATGATGTTAAAGCTAATGATGATGAGGATAATGATGAAGAGAATGATAATGTTGCCTCCTTAGAAATTAAGGGGGGAAATGGTCTTTAAAGCTCTTCAGAAAAATAAAATTGCTCGTTCCAACTTCATGGAAATCATGTCCATTTACATTGAGGGCAATAATTTTATTGAGGAGTTGGAATCTCATCTTGAGGAGCATGAGGTCACCATTGAGAAAATGGAAGGTCATGAGCATGATTACGCTAATGAGATTGGAGACCCCTCTCAAGCTCTTGAACTTGAACAAACCACCAATGAAGCTCCTGAGGAGAGTTTAGCTCTAGAACTATCTAGAGTGAAGGAATCTCATGATAGATCTCTTGAGGTGGCCAATGATTTTGAAACTAAAAATGATAAGCTTGAAGTTGCGCATGCTAAACTCCTTGAGGAGTTTGGGCACCTCGAAAATGGCTCAAAGGTCATTAAGAGTGAGCTCATCAAACTCACCGAGTCTCATGCACAACTTAAAGCTTCATATTAAAAAGATCTTGCCAAGTTGCCTTCTCCTCTTGCTATTATTGATGGTGCTTGTGCTACTAACTCTATTACTTGTGAAGCATCCATTTTGAAGGACAATGTTGAGCTTTGGGCTCAACTTGAGTTGCTATCTAGCAATTTTGGGAAATTGGAAGAAATCCATGAAAAGCTCTCAAGATCTCTTGATGATCTTCTAGTATCCCATAATGTGCTAAAGATAGCTCATGGGGCCACTATTGCTAAGGTAACATCTAGTGAGCCTCATGTGCATACTTGCACTACTTTTGTCAAAATGCTATTTTGCCATGTGCTAGTCCTTGTAATTCATCTACTCACAATGCTGGTACATCTTGTGATTCCTTGCCGTGTTGCTCTAACGATGAAGCTTATACTTCCTCTAGTACTTCTGTTAAGACTAACCATGTAGAGGAAATCAAAGAGCTCAAGGCCCAAGTCACTTCTTTGAATAAAGACTTGGAAATGTGTCATGAAGGGAAATTCACACTCAAAAATATCTTGAGTGTGCAAAAATACCCCAATGACAAAGGTGGGCTTGGATTCAACTCCACTAAGAAGAAGAAGTCCAAAAGAAACAAGAAGAAGGACCAAGAACAACTCAAGAATTCGGCCAAGATTATTTGCTTCAAGTGAAAAGTAGAAAGGCATCATGTTAGATCTTGCCCATTGATGAAGAAGCCCATTAGTGATAAGAAACAAGGAAGCGGCCACAAGTTCACTCTCATGCTCAACCTCAAGTTGAAGAAAGGCCTCGTCACTAGAAAACTCAAGCTAATGCTTCCCAAGTTGAGAAATCAAGTGATAAGAAAGTGAAGAGTAGACGTTGCTAACTATGTCGTGAGAAAGGTCACGTTGCTTCTTCATGCACTAGTGGTAACTTATCTAACCCAATTATTATTGATGATATCTATTCTCTCGGGAAAGATAAGGTTGGCAATGTGTTTGCCAAAGTTGTTGGTACTCAAGGTAGTGTCAAGAAAAGAACCATTTGGGTAGCCAAGCCTATTGTGACTAACCTCTTAGGTCCCAACTTGGTTGGGGACCAACAATCTCAAACTTGATCAATAGGTGTTGTTACAGGGCATTGGAGACTTGGATACATTATGAAGAATTAAGGGGTCTTCATCATTCATATTGTCTCAAGCCAAGTCAGTTGGGTTATCAAGTTTCTATACTATATCCAATGTGCCTTCTTCAGGTAACTTGTACTTAAATTGCTTATATTGAAAGTTACTTGCCCCTTTGCATGTTTTGCTTTTGTTCCTTGCATGTGTTTGTATATGGTGTGTCTCCAAATTGCTTATCTTGAGTAATGAAGTATGTGTATGTTGGTTTGCACTTCATGTACATGTGTGTCGTTCGTTCAGCCTTTGTGCATATTGTTTGTATCTTTAGTTGGCTCTTGTGAGAGATTAATGGAATATCCCATTGTGGGGGAGTGATGTGCTTTGTACACCTCACAATACTATAAATGTGTGTACATGAGTAATACCATCTAGTATTGATATTACAAGATTATATAGTCGCTATGTGGTATGTCTTCTCATGAGAAATTCAAATTCTAAATAGTCCATCAATTCCCTTTTTGGTACTTAAATATGCTAGGTATCATTCGACATCAATAATTCCGTTTTTATAATTTACCTACTCGAGGACGACCAGGAATTAAGCTTGGGGATGGTTCATACGTCTCCAACGTATCCATAATTTTTTATTGTTCCATGCTATTATATTTTTTGTTTTGGCTATTTTATATGCGTTAATATGCTATTTTATATGATTTTCGGGACAAACCTATTAACCTAGAGCCTAGTGTCAGTTTCTGGTTTTTTCCTTATTATAGAGTTTCGCAGAAAAGGAATACCAAAAGGAATAAACCTTCTGCGATGATTTTTCTTGGACTAGAAGACACCCAGGAGACTTGGAGTGCAATTCAGAAGAGCCACAAGGTGGCCACAAGGGCGGAGGGCGCGCCTAGGGGGTAGGGCGCAACCCCTGACCTTGTGGGCCCCTTAGTGACCCCCTGACCTAGATCTTCCTCCTATATATTCTCAAATACTCCAAAAACTTCTATTGGATCCATGAAACCACTTTTCCATCGTTGCAACCTTCTGTACCCATGAGATCCCATCTAGGGGCCTTTTCCGGCATCCCGCCAGAGGGAGATTCGATCACGGAGGGCTTCTACATCAACACCATTGCCTCTCTGATGAAGCGTGAGTAGTTTACCGCAGACCTACGGGTCCATAGCTAGCAGCTAGATGACTTCTTCTCTGTCTTTGATTCTCAATACAAATTTCTCCTCAGTGTTCTTGGAGATCTATTCGATGTAATACTCTTTTGCGGTGTGTTTGCCGAGATCTGATGAATTATGGATTTATGATCACCTTATCTATGAATATTATCTGAATCTCCTCTAAATTCTTTTATGCAAGATTCGATATCTTTGCAAGTCTCTTCGAACTATCAATTTGGTTTGGCCAACTAGATTGGTTTTTCTTACAATGGGAGAAGTGTTTAGCTTTTGGTTCAATTTTGCGGTGTCCTTTCCTAGTGATAGTAGGGGCAGCAAGGCACGTATTGTATTGTTGCCATCAACGGTAAAAAGATGGGGTTTTCATCATATTGCTTGAGTTAATACCTTACATCATATCATCTTGCTTATGGCATTACTCTTTTCTTTATGAACTTAATAATCTGCATGCATGTTAGATAGCGGTTGATTTATGGAGTAGTAGTAGTAGACGTGGAATCGTTTCAGTCTACTTAATATGGTGTGATGCCTATATTCATGATCATTGCCTTAGATGTCTTCATAACTTTGCGATCTTCTATCAATTGCTCGGCAGTAATTTGTTCACCCACCGTAATAATTTCTATCTTGAGAGAAGCCTCTAGTGAAACCTACGGCCCCTGGCTCTATTTTCCATCATATAAGTTTCTGCTCTACAACTCTAGTTTCCTATTTAATTTCTTTTGCAATCTCTTACTTTCGTTCCACAAACCAAAAATACGAAAAATATTGCTTTACCATTTACCCATCTCTATCAGATCTCACATTGCAAATAACCGTGAAGGGATTGACTACCCCTTTATCGCGTTGGGTGCAAGTTGGTGTTTGTCTGTGCAGGTATTCGGCGGCTTGTTCTGTTGTCTCCTACTGGATTGATACCTTGGTTCTCAAAACCGAGGGAAATACTTACTCTACTTTGATGCATCACCCTTTCCTCTTCAAGGGAAAAACCAATGCAAGCTCAAGAGGTAGCAAAAACCAATTGTCATTTCCTTCTGCTCCTCGTTGGGTTTGACATCTTACTAATTGAAAGGACTATGATTGATGCCCTATACTTGTGGGTCATCACACTACAACTCGGGCACGGTAACGATCGCGACGCAACCCATTATGCATCTTCATATTAATCTTGGGTGTGCGTAGGCACATTTTTTTGTTTTCTACTATGTTTCCCAACACTTAGACGACATTTCATCTTGAGATTACCGTGATTGCCATAGGCACCTCGTAGTCGACCATAACATCTCCTCCTACTGAGGGCACATTGCTAGAAAAAAAATCCAAGAAAATGCAAGAACCAAGACTACATGATTGATTTGTTGGAAATGTTGGGAAATGTTGCATGCAAAACAAAAAAATTCTATGCACACACAAGATCTATGCAAGGATATGCATAGCAATAGGAGGGGAGAGTGCGTCTACGCACCATCATATAGCATAAGTGCAAGCATTTAGTAACGTGGTTGATGTGGTCGAACTTCTTCGTGATCCAACCGATCAAGTACCGAACATACGACACCTCCGCGTTCAGCACACGTCCAGCTCAGTGATGTCCTCGCCTTCTTCATCCACAAAGATGGCTAAGTAGTGGACGAGTTCCGGAAGCAGGCAGCATGGTGATGGTGGTGGTTATGCTATCTCCGCAGGGCTTCGCCTAAGCACTACAAAAATATGACCCAGGGATGAAACTGTGGAGAGGGGCGCCGCCCATGGCTAAGAGATTGTCGTGGGCTATGTGTGGAGCCCAGGAGGCATCCCAAGTGGGGTTGAATCCCACTTGAGCTTCTGCCCCTAGCGGCACCCCCTGCTATGTTTGTGCGCGTGGAGAAGGCAGGGGAGGTGGCACCCCCCTTTCGTTCCTTACACGAGGAGGGAAAGGCAAAAGGGCCCAACCCTCCCCCTTTCCTTCCCGTAGGGTGGCTGGCCAAGGATAGGGCACGCCAGTCCCCTTGTGGGCTGGTGTGTCCCTCCCCTTGGACCATTAGGCCCATAGACCTCCCCGGGGTGTCTAGAACCCCTTCCGGTGATTCGATGACTAACAGGTGCACTCTGAAACTCTTAAAGTGTCCGCATAGCATCATCCTATATATCAATCTTTACCTTTGAACCATTCTAGAGCTCCTTGTCATGTCCATGGTCTCATCCGGGACTATGAACAACATTCGATCACCAAATCATATAACTCATATAACATTATATCGTCAATGAAAGTTAAGCGTGCGGATCCTACGGGTTCAAGAACTATGTAGACATGACAGAGCCACCTCTACGGTCAACAACCAATATCGGAACCTGGATGCCCATATTGGTTCCTACATATTCTATGAATATCTTTGTCGGTTGAACCTTATGACAATATATGCAATTCCCTTTATATGTCGGTATGTTACTTGCCCGAGATTCGATCATAGGTATCTTCATACCTAGTTCAATCTCATTACCATCAAGTCTCTTTACTCGTTCATTAATACATCATCTTGCAACTAACTCCTTAGTCACTTTGCTTGCAAGGCTTCTTACGACGTGTATTATCGAGAGGGCCCAAAGATACCTCTCCGGTACAGGGAGTGACAAATCCTAATCTCGATCCATGCCAACTCAACAAACACCTTCGGAGATACCTGTAGAGCATCTTTATGATCACCAATTACGTCGTGATGTTTGATAGCACACAAGGTGCTCCTCCGGTATCCGGGAGTTGCATGATCTCATTGCCAAAGGAAGATGTATTTGACATTAAGAAAGCAGTAGCAATAAACTGAATGATCATATGCTAAGCTAACAGATGGGTCTTGTCCATAATGATGTGATCCCATTATCAAGTGATGACACATGTCTATGGTTAGTAAACCTTACCCGTCTTTGATCAACAAGCTAGTCTAGTTGAGGCTCACTAGGGACACGATATTCTTTTATGTATTCACCCATGTATTTAAGTTTCCGATCAGTACAATTCTAGCATGAATAATAAAATTTTATCATGAATAAAGAAATATATAATAACAACTTTATTATTCTTCCCTCTAGGGAATACTTCCTCCAGTCTCCCACTTTAATAATCTTGTTCACATCACCAGGTGATAAACACCCATAGCTCACATCGCCATGTGACTAATACCCAAAGAGTTTACTAGAGTCAATAATCTAGTTCACATCATCATGTGATTAACACCCAAAGAGTACTAAGGTGTGATCATGTTTTGCTTGTGAGAGAGGTTTAGTCAACGGGCCTACCAGATTCAGATCCGTATGTAATTTGCAAATTTCTATGTATACAATGCTCAATATGGAGATGCTCTAGCTCATTGCTCCCACTTTCAATAATTATCCAAATTGAAACTCAGAGTCATTTGAATCAGTGTCAAAGCTTACATCCACATTACCTTTTACGATGAAATCTTCATCACCTCCATAACCAAGAAACATTTCATTTGTCTTCTTAGGTAACTAAGGATAATTTTGACCACTATCCAGTGATCTACTCCTGGATCACTATTCAACCCCCTTGTCAAACTCATGGCAAGGCACACAACATGCCTGGTACACAGCATGGCATACTTCATAGAACCTATGGCTGAGCCTTAGGGAATGACTTTCATTCTCTCTCTATCTTCTGCCGTGGTCGGGTTTTGAGTCTTTCCGCAACTTCACACCTTGCAACACAGGACAGAACCCTTTCTTTGACTGATCCATTTTGAACTTCTTCAAATCTTCGCTAAGGTGTGTGCTTTGTGAAACTCATATTAAGCTACTCGATCTATCCCTATATATCTTGATGCTCATATGTAAATAGCTTCACTGAGGTCTTTCATTGAAAAAAATCTTATTCAAGTATCCTTTTATGCTATCCAGAAATTCTATATCATTTCCAATCAACAATATGTCATCCACATATAATGTCAGAAAAGCTTCAGAGCTCCCACTCACTTTCTTGTAAATACAGGCTTCACCTAAGTCTGTATAGAACCATATGCTTTGATCACCTCATCAAAGTGTATATTCCAATTGTGAGATGCTTGCACCAGTCCATAGATGGATTGCTGGAGCTTGCACACTTTCTTAGCACCTTTAGGATCGACAAACCTTCTGGTTGCATCATGTACAACTCATATTTGAGAAATCCATTAGGGAATGTAGTTTTGACGTCCATTTGCCAGATTTCATAATTATAAAATGCGGTAATTTCTAACATGACCCGGACTGACTTAAGAATTGCTGCGGGTGAGAAGGTTTGATCGTAGTCAACCCCTTGAACTTGTCAAAAATCTTTTGCGACAAGCCGAGCTTTGTAGACGGTGACATAACCATCAACGTCTATCTTCTTCTTGAAGATCCACTTATTCTCAATGGCTTGCCTATCATCGGGCAAGTCCACCAAAGTCCAGACTTTGTTCTCACACATGGATCCTATCTCAGATTTCATGGCCTCAAGACATTTATCTGAATCTGGGATCATCATAGCTTCTTCATAGTTCGCAGGTTCGCCTTGGTCTAATAACATGACTACCAGAATAGGATTAGTGTACCACTCTAGTGCGGATGGTGCTCTAGTTAACCAACGAGGTTTGGTAGGAACTTGATCTGAAGAGTCATGATCATTATCATTTGCTTCCTCTCTTGTTGGTATAGATATCACGGGAACAAATTTCTCTTATGTGCTACTTTCCAAGTCAAGAGAAGGAAAAATTACCTCATCAAGTTCTACTTTCCTCCCACTCACTTCTTTCGAGAGAAACTCCTTCTTTGGAAAGGATCCATTCTAAGAAACAAAGATGATGCCTTCGGATGTGTGGTAGAAGTTGTACCCAACTATTTCCTTAGGGTATCCTATGAAGACACACTTCTCTGATCTAGGTTTGAGCTTATCAGGCTAAAGCCTTATGACATAAGTGTCGCAATCCCAAACTTTAAGAAACGACAACTTAGGTTACTTCCCAAACCATAGTTCATAATGTGTCGTCTCAACGGATTTAGATGGTGCCCTATTTAACGTGAATGTGACTGTCTCTAATGCATAACCCCAAAACGATAGTGGAAAATTGGTAAGGGAAGCCATATAACGCACCATATCTAATAAAGTACGGTTACGATGTTGGGACACATGATTACGCTGTTGTGTTCCAGGTGGCGTGAATTGTCGAACAATTCCACATTGTTTTAAATGAAGGCCAAACTCATAACTCAAATATTTGCCTCCGCGATCAGATCGTAGAAACTTTATTTCCTTGTTACGATGATTCTCCACTTCACTCTGAAATTCTTTGAACTTTTCAAATGTTTCAGACATGTGTTTCATTAAGTAGATATATCCATATCTACTCAAATCATATGTGAAGTTTAGAAAATAACGATACTCGCCGCATGCTTCAACACTCATCAGACCGCATACATCGGTATGTATTATTTCCAATAAGTCATTGGATCGCTCGATCGTTCTGGAGAATGGAGTTTTAGTCATCTTGCCCAAGAGGCATGGTTCACAAGTATCAAATGATTCATAATCAAGTGACTCCAAAAGTCCATCTGTATGGAGTTTCTTCGTGTGCTTTGCACCAATATGACCTAAACAGCAGTGCCACAAGTACGTTGCACTATCATTATCAACTTTGAATCTCTTGGCATCAATATTATGAATATGTGTATCACAACGATCGAGATTCAATAAACCATTTACATTGGGTGTATGACCATAGAAGGTTTTATTCATGTAAACAGAATAACAATTACTCATCGACTAAAATGAACAACTGTATTTTCAATAAAGACGATCCAATCATGTTCATTCTCAACACATACACCAAATAACATTTATTTAGGTTCAACACTAATCCTGAAGGTAGAGGGACTGTGCAATGGTGATAATATCAAACTTGGAAATACTTCCAACACACATCATCACCTCGCCCTAAACTAGTCAACATTTATTCTACAACTCCTCGTTCAAGTCTTTACTCTTAGCAACTGAACCGGCATCAAATACCCAGGGGTAACTATGAACACCAGTAAGGTACACTTCAATAACATGTATATTAAATATACCTTTGTTCACTTTGCCATCCTTCTTATCCGCCAAGTATTTATGGCAGTTCCGCTTCCAGTGACCACTCCCTTTGCAGTAGAAGCACTCAGTTTCAAGCTTGGGTCTAGCTTTAGGCTTCTTCATGGGAGTGGCAACTTGCTGGCCTTTCTTTCCCTTGTCCCTTCCTTGAAAGTAGTGGTCTTTTTAACCATCCACACTTGATGTTCCTTCTTGATTTCTACCTCTGCGGCCTTAAGCATTGCGAATATATCAAAAATTGTTTTAGTCATTCCCTGCATTATATAGTTCATAATGAACCTCTAGTAGCTTAATGACAGTGACTAGAGAACTCTGTCAATCACTATCTTGTGTGGAAGATTAACTCCCACTTGATTCAAGTGATTGTAGTACCCCAGACATTCTGAGCACATGCTCACTGGTTGAGCTCTTCTCCTCCATCTTGTAGGCAAAGTACTCATCAGAGGTCTCATACCTCTCAACACGGGTATGATCCTAAAATACCCAATTTCAACTCTTGGAACATCACATATGTTCCATGGCATTCAAATCATCTTCGGATCCCAGATTCTAAGCCGTAAAGCACGGTGCACTGAACTATCAAGTTGCCATCATATCGAGCTTGTCAATAGTTCATAATGTCTGCATCAGCTCCTGCAACAGGTATGTCACCTAGCGGTGCATTAAGAAATAATTCTTGTGTGCAACAATGAGGATAATCCTCAGATCATGGACCCAGTCCACATTATTGCTACCATCATCTTTCAACTTAGTATTTTCTACGAACATATCAAAAATAGGGGAGCTATAAGGAAAACTATTGATCTACAACATAGAGATGCAATGCTATTAAGACTAGTTCATGGTAAATTTAAGTTCAATTAGTGAAATTAAGAATGAACCCCCACTTAAATCAGCATCCTTCAAGTTGTCTAAGTGATACATGATCCAAATCAACTAACCCATGTCCGATCATCATGTGAGATAGGGTAGTCATCGATGGTGAACATCTTCATGTTGATCATATCTACTATATGAATCATGTTCGGCCTTTTGGTCTCCAGTGTTCTGAGACCATGTCTGTACATGCTAGGCTCGTCAAGTTTAATCCAAGTATTCTTCATGTGCAACATTGTTTTACACCCGTTGTATGTGAACATAGAGTCTATCACACCCGATCATCATGAGGTGCTTCGAAACGATGAACTTTGGCAAAGGTGCATACTCGAGGAGAACCCTTTTATCTTGAAATTCAGTGAAGGTGTCGTCTTATAATGCCACCACCATTCTAAGCAAAATAAGATGCATAAAGGATAAACATCACATGCAATCAAAATATGTGACATGATATGGCCATCACCTTCTTGTACTTTTGGTCTCCATCTCCAAAGCATCGTCATGATGTCCATCTTCACCAGCTCGAAATCTTGATCTCCGTCGTTGCACCGGGGTCGTGTCACAAACTATTGCTTCTACAATTATTGCTAACTCATAGCGATAAAGTAAAGCAATTACATGGTGTTTGCATTTCATACATTAATTAAGAGACAACCCTATGGCTCCTGCCAGTTGTCGATATTACAAAATATGATTATCTCATACAACAACATATATTACATCACGTTTTGACCATATCACATCACAACATGCCGTGCAAAAACAAGTTAGACGCAAAACAGCATTCACCACTAGGTATGGTTTATATGAGTATACCGTCATGTCATTCGGATTGACTAATGCCCCTGCATACTTCATGAATTTGATGAACAAGGTATTTATGGAATATCTGGACAAGTTTGTCGTGGTGTTCATAGATGATATACTGATTTTCTCCAAGAGCGAGGAAGAGCATAAGGAACATTTGCGTCTAGTTCTGGAGAAACTCCGAGAACATCGATTGTATGCCAAGTTTAGCAAATGTGAATTTTGGTGAAGGAAGTCGGATTCCTCGGACATGTTATTTCAGGAGAAGGAATAGCAGTTGACCCGCCAAGGTTGTATCGATCACCGATTGGCGGTCACCCACCTCGGTCAAGGAGATCCATGATTTTCTCGGACTCGCAGGATATTATCGGAGGTTTATTGAGAATTTCTCGAAGATTGCCAAGCCCATGACTGAGCTGTTGAAGAAGGACGCAAAAGTACATTTGGACCGAGGATTGTGAGGCGGTTTCAGAATTGAAGAAACGTTTGGTTACAGCCCCAAGATCTGATTTTGCGGACATACACAAGGATTACGGTATATTGTGACGCTTCTCGTCGAGGACTCGGAGGAGTACTCATGCAGGAAGGAAAAGTTGTAGCTTATACCTCCGGACAGCTACGACCACACGAGATGAATTATGCCACACATGATTTGGAGTTAGCAGTAGTGCATGCACTCAAGACTGGAGACATTTCCTTATCGGAAACCGTTGTGATGTTTACAGATCATAAGAGCTTGAAGTATATTTTCATGCAGAAGAGTTGAACCTCAGGCAGAGGAGATGGCTAGAGTTAATCAAGGACTATGACATGAGATTGCATTACCACCCGTGAAAGGCTAATGTAGTAGCAGATGCTTTGAGCCGTAAGAGTTATGTGAATACTCTTATAGCGGGAGGATTACCCGAGGAGTTAGTCGATGACCTCGAGAGATCTTCGATTTGGAGATAGTTCCGAGAGGATATGTTGCAACTCTGGAAGTTCAGTCCACTTTGGCGAAGAATTCGTGAAGCCGGAAGACGGACAAGGAAATTGAGGAGATAAAGAAAAGGATGAATGAAGGAAAAGCTAAAGGGTTTCGTAAGGATGAATACGGAGCTATATGGTTCGAGGATCGTTTATATGTACCCAATGATCCCGAACTCAGGAAGCTAATTCTTCAGGAGGCTCATGATTCACCGTACTCGATTCACCCCGGTAACACCAAGATGTATCTGGATTTGAAGGAAAGTTTCTGGTGGACAGGTATGAAGAAGGATATTGCCGAGTACGTAGCGATGTCGATGTTTGCCCGGTGAGTAAAGGCGGAACATCGAAGCCAGCAGGGTTACTTCAACCTTTGCCGATTCCCGAGTGGAAATGGGAAAAACTTGGGATGGATTTTATCACAGGATTACCCAGGACCCGTTCAGGTTATGATTCCATCTGGGTAGTGGTTGATCGATTGACCAAGGTAGCTCACTTCATTCCCGTGAAGACTACCTATACCAGTGCTAAGTTAGCAAAGATATACATGACCAGGATCTTATGTCTGCATGGAGTTCCGAGGAGTATCGTGTCAGATAGAGGAACACAATTTACCTCAAAGTTTTGGAATCAATTGAATGAAACTTTTGGTACGAGACTGGAGTTCAGTACTGCTTTTCATCCGCAGACAGATGGACAGACCGAGAGAGTCAACCAGATCCTGGAGGACATGTTGAGAGCTTGTGCGCTAGACTATGGGTCTAGCTGGGATGATAATTTGCCATACGCGGAGTTCTCATACAACGACAGTTATCGAGACCCGATCCAAGATGGCCCCTTTCGAAGCTCTATACGGAAGGAGGTGCAGAACACCATTGCTGTGGGATGGTGTTGGAGATCGAAAACTTTTCGGTCCTGATCTTATCAGAGATTCCGAAGAGAAAGTCAAGCTGATTCGAGATAGGCTCAAGGTAGCTCAGTCGAGGCAGAAGAGTTATGCCGACAAGAACGCAAGGAAGTAACTTACGGCGGGAGACCAGCATATCTTCGTGTGTCCCACTTCGTGGAATCAAGAGGTTCGGTGTTAAAGGAAAGTTAGCACCCGGTTCATTGGCCCTAAAATCCTCGAGCGTCGTGGAGAAGTTGCTTACAAGTTGGAATTGCCAGAAGGATTGTCCGGAGTTCATGATGTCTTCCTTGTTTCTCAGCTGAAGAAATGCCATGCCGACATGGCCGATATTCCGTTGAGAGACACAGTGCCCCTAGAGTTCATACAGCTCGACAGTGATCTGACTTATGAGGAGAAACCCGTCCGAATTCTCGAGGCTATGACAGAGTCACCCGCAGCAAGATCATCAAGTTTTGCAAGGTCAGTGGAGTCATCACTCGAGGAGGAAGCCACACAGGAGCGAGAAGAAGACCTCCGCCGAGACCACCCGCACCTATTTGCTAGCCAACCCGAATCTCGAGGGCGAGATTCATCCTAAGGTGGGTAGGTTTGTAACATCCCAAATTTCCCATTTGGAATGTTTTACAATTATAGCTAAGAATCTATGCATATTTTTTGAATTTGAGTGACATTTGAAGTTTCAGAAGTTTTTGAGTTGTTGGAATTTGAATTCAAAATTTGGCAGTTGAAATTTATTTCAAAGAGTGCTTGATAAATACTTGAGAAAAAGTATGAGAGGATTAAACATGACACTCCAAAAATATCAGAGGAAAAACTTTGCCTAAAAGTTTGAATTCAAATTTTGATTTTATTTGGGATTTTAGAAAAATGATTTTTTATAAAGTTTGAGTTTTGCCCCTGGAAAAATGTTCAAATTGTAGGGAATATTCCCCTGATCATTTTGATATATATATGTTATATATAAAATATATATATTTAAAATATTTTCTCTCTCTCTCTTTAATTCAAAAAGGGAAAAGAAACCCCAGGCGCCAGCCAACTGCCCAAATGGCCGAGGCGGCCACCCAATGGGCCAAGCCACGGGCAGGCAGCCCACAGGCGCAGCCCAGCGCCCGACCGAGCCGGCCCACGCCCGAGCCCCCCCCCCTCCTTCTTCCCCTCGCCCAAGTCAACCCGCGCCGCCGCTCGCCGGAATCCCGAGGATCCCGGGATTGCCTCCCCCGATCCGCCCCCTCGTCCAAGTCGGTGCCCCCCTATATAACCCCCCCCCCCTCGCCCCGTTCCCCCACTTCCCCCCTCGCCCGACCCTCTCCCCTCGCCGCAATTCATCGCCGGAGTCCGACGCCGCCGCCGCCCCATTGTCCCCGTTCCGGTCGCTCCGAACCACCCCGAGCTCCACCGAGGGAACCACCGAGCCCCCCTTGCTCCGCCGCACCCGCAGGAGGTCTCCGCCGTCTTCCCCGACCACCGGAGCCGCCGCACCGTCGTCGCCCGAGCCGCCGTCGACCACCGCGGTGAGTCACCGGAACATCTCCCCACCGTCCGATCTAGGACCAACGCTTTAGATTAGATCCCCCGAAGGGGTACGGATTATTTAGGTTTAGTTTAAAGATCCGGTTTTAAGTTACGGTTTTTATTAGACCGGCCCGACTCGGTTTAATCCCTCCGGCGCGTTTTAGCTATATTACGCCCGATGCGTTAGATAGGCCCATTAAGCGCGGATTTCTTTTTAGTTATTTTTTTTCGTTTCTGTTTTTAACAGAATAGTTTCGATTTTGTAAAATTCATATCTTTTAATCTACTTAATATTTTTAATTGATTCTTTTTGTTGGTTTGCAAATTTTTTGTAGTTTCTGTAGAAAATATGTTTATTCATGTTAAAATTATTATAAATTGTTTTATTTTAGATTTAGACAGATTAGTAATTCTGTTATAAAGTGAGTTAGAATTATTTTATTTTAGTGATTCTTTTTGTCACTACTTTGTTTTGACCTTGCCTAACCGTAGGAATTTATTTGGGTATTTTAGATTTAATAAAAAAATAGTTTTAATCAGAATCATGTTGTTCCTATTTATTTAACTAGCTACTGTTTTCCTATTGTTTTATTTAGCAAATAATTTTATTTTTCCTATGTGATAGTTTATTTTAGGTTAGTTTCTGTAACTTTAGATCAGGAACTTTTATTTATAATAAATAAAAATTTTATTTTATTTTTCCTTGCTAGGATTGTTATAGGCATAATAGGAGTTTTATAATAGCTTTTAATGTGATTCTTTTTGCTCCTAGTTGCATGATGTTTTCTTTTCTGTTAGTTAGCAAAAACCCATGCTTAGGTTCTGTTAAGAAAATTTTGGTTGTGTAAAACTATTTCTTGGTTACTGTTTGATGTGGTGAAAACATCGATTTGGATTTCTTGAACTTTCTTTGGGTTTTGGTTCGATTGTTTTGTGTGTTATGTTAGCATGCTGTTATGTTAAGTGATCATATGTTTGTATGCTTATATGATTGTTATTTGCCTCGGTAGAATTTCCGGAGTGCGAAGCTTGCTACCACGAGTCCCTAGCTTTCGAAGATCGTCAGCAAGGCAAGTCATTTGACCATGTTTACTTTACAATACCTATGATTTTATTGCATTAGAATTATACCTCCCCACCATGCATGCAGTAGGAGAATTTGAAGTTATGTTCTTGAGTAGTATCATGAGGTAGGATGAACCCAATTCCCCTTGTTACCATTGCGGGGACGAAGTAGTTTATTTTGTTATGCTCGTGAAGCGGGGTTGGTAGAGTGATTCATAAGGGAGATGTGAGAGTCAAGATGATGACAACCCCATGACTTCAAGCTCAAGATGGACTTCAAAATTCACTCTTTGGGTGGAGGACGGTTGTGGGCACCTGGAGAAAACCGGTGGTTGGCGGGATGCATGGAGAAGCGCCATGACATCTTGCGGAAAGCTTCACCCAGCCACGAAGAGGCGGATGTATAACCATTGACGGAAGCTTACATGCAGCCGCAAGCCATTATGGGCTCTGGCTTGGTCAACCCTAGTTGTGACTCTGGCCGGACGGTGCTACGAGATGTATAAGAACGGTAGGATTGGATGGGTACCGGCAGTGGCCAGAGGAACTCTTCGGAAGACCCTGTTTCGTTCGTCCCGTCTGCAAACACCATGAAGTGCGAAGACTTAAAGGAGGGAACGATTCTTGCAGGTAAAGTGCGCAAACCTCTGCAGAGTAAAGATCTAATCGATTAGCCGTGTCCCGATTCTGGACAATTTGAGCCTCTGGAACTTGGAAGTATTTCGGATATCTCAACACCAAACTTAATAAATTAATTGAGGGGGTTATTATTTAATAATTGGGAATGAGACATTGGTTGGCGGAACCATCTCAATAATTACCAACATTTCGTACTAATTGCAAACAAGTCCTTATTGTAGGAAAAAAACTGGCTTTTTCGCAAAACAATGAAACTTAGAGCCCCACAGCCAAATTGCATATAGTGTTAGTAATTATTATTATTATTCTCTCTTCATGACTTGCCGGCATATTCAAAATGCTAACCTACACGGCTGCAACGTCTTATGTTGCAGAGGATTATTCCGATCAGGAGTGAGGCTACGATCCGCGCTTGGCGATTGCCCTTTGGAGTCGGATGGACTCGCTATTCTTCTACGCTTCCACAGCTTTATTTAGTTTATTTCTCATGAGTTGGCCTTCGGCCGAATTTATTCTATTGTAATAAAGACTCGATATGAGAATTGTGTAATAAATTCAGGTGTTATTGAACTTTGATTTTTTTCATTAATGTACTGTGTGTGCCAGCATGATCTTGGGATGGTACAGCTACACAGAGACTTGGCCGATTTTGGGTCAGGTCACTACAGAGATGGTATCAGAGCACACGCTGACCGTAGGAAGTAACCCCTAGGATCGGAAAGCCATAGAAAGAGACTATTTATTTTATGTCCTTATCATTTCGTAATTCTCCCCTGTTCATTTCTGACTTCTCTCCGATTTTCAACATTCTAGATGGTCACGAGTTCACCCCGGTTTTGCTACGGAGTTTTGCCACCAGATGAGACGATGCCTTCCGCAAGAAGCTGGTCCAGATCGTGAAGAAGCTGAAGATTGCTCTGCCCTCAATCACCGGAAGCCTACCAATGCACTTCCGACGGATACCCGCTACAGGATTGAGGTGCACATTCCAGGGAGGACCTTCGGAGGACATTCAGAGCCTATTGACTTTGAGTTTACCGATTTCAATTGGATCCTCGGAAGAGACATGGCGATTTACCGTGCACTTGGACATCTCCGAGAAGAGTACAGGGCCGAGCTCGACCCATCAGACCTCGCCATGATTTCTCGCAGAGCTAGGAATGGAGATATCATCCGTACCGTGAGAGGACGACTCCATTCTCTCATATGTCCAAGACTTGGAGTGTCTCCTCAGAAAACGGGAGATCCAGACTCGCCGTAACTCGAAGGTACACAGGAGGCTGTTGTTCCGTGAACTGGAACTGGAGGAGAAAGCACACGCAGACTTCCTTGACCATGAAGAAGAAATCAAGGATTTCATGGAGAGAGTCGACAAGCTGAAGATGGATGTTGCCGCATTAGAGGAGAAGATGGACTTGGGAGAGGACCTTTTTCCGAGTGGAGATGACGGACCTCTCGTGAGCAATGACCAGGATTATGAAGAGAGCTCCACCAAGAAAGTCATAAGAGGAGGCGCCAGATCGAGGACGCCACACCGGAGGACGCCGCACTGGAAGGACGCAAGGATAATTGATGAAGACATTTAGTCGACCGCCATGTTATTTTATTTTTCCGTCGATCAGTTAGGCCGTTATTTTCGATTAGTCGTGAGAAATTGTAATCCGAGATTGAAACATGTTTGAGTTGATTGAATAAATGATTGGTGTGATTATGATTGTGCATGCATTTGGGTAGTGATATTTTCTCATTAGACCCTTGTTCTATTCTAATTTTCTCATCCACTCCAAAACACCAGATGCCTCCGAGACGTGACCCCGGTCTCAACTTTCCGCGGAGCTCACCCGGTGATTCAGCAGCAGAATGCCCTCATGCAGATGCTCATTCAGAACTGAACAACAACAACAACAACAACAACAATCCACCGCCACCACCCCTGTTGACAACTTGACCCGCTTCCTAAGGCTGAATCCGCCTTGTTTTCTAGCAACACTGAGCCGATTGTGGCCGATGATTGGCTCCGCAAGGTCGGAAGGGAGTTAGCCACTGCTGGATGCACAGATGCAGAGAAGGTGCGCTTTGTCGCACATCAACTTGATAGACCTGCAGCCTCTTGGTGGGAGAACTACACCGCCACTTATCCCATCGCCACCATCACGTGGGATCAGTTCCAGCAGGCTTTCCGCACCGCTCATGTTTGATTGGAGCCATGAGTGCGAAGAAGCATGAGTTCCGCAACTTACGCCAGGGGAACCGTACTGTGGGGCAGTACGTGGATGAGTTCAGCAAGTTAGCTTGCTATGCCCCGGATGATGTGGCCACAGATGCCGCAAAGCAGGAAAAGTTTCTCGAGGGACTCAATGACGAGCTAGGAATGCAGCTAATGGTGGCTACCTTCAACAACTACCAGGAGCTGGTAGACAAGGCCACCATACTTGAAGGCAAGCAGCAGCAGATCGATAGCCGCAAGCGGAAGTATGGCCTGGGAAAGTACAACTCTGGAGCTCAGCAGAAGCTCCGTTATGCCCCATACTCGGGAGGGCATACCCATCATAACCATGGAGGACATAACCATGGAGGAAATGGGAACAACCGCAACCAGGACAACAAGACAGGAAATGGAAACGGCAATAGAAACGGCAATGGCAACCAGCATCGTCCTGCCCCGGTTCAGAAGGATCTGAGTCACATCACCTGTTTCAAGTGCCAGAAAACAGGGCACTATGCCACCGACTGCCCGGAGGCCAAGCAGAGGAATGGAAACAGCAACGGAAGCTCAACAAAGAAGCCCAACCCTTTCCCTCGTGCTCAGGTGAATCACATTGACGTGGAGGACGTCTATGATCAGCCAGACACTGTGGTTGGTAAGTTTTTATTAAATTCATATCCAGTATTGGTACTCTTTGATTCTGGTGCAACGCATTCATTCATATCAAGGGTAGTTGTGGAAAAGTACGGGTTGCCCACTAGAACCCTTAGAAGCCCTCTTCACGTCAGTTCGCAGAGGAGAAATGATGGCGGGCTTAGGCTGTCATGCAACCCTCAACGTCGGAAACCATAAATTTCCGCAGACCTCATAGTATTGGAAACCCGGACCTTGGATGTAATCCTAGGCATGGATTGGTTGACGAAGTTTGAAGGAAACATAGATCGTGCCCACAAGTCGATTACGCTCACCACTCCGAGCGTAAGAGGATCAAGTATGTATCCAGACGTATCCCGATGAAGAATCAGTGCATTCCCTCACGGGAGTTGTTCAGAGGAAGTGCGATGGTGCAAGATTTTCCCGATGTATTTCCGGAGGAATTACCAGGAATGCCACCGGACAGATACATTGAATTTCTGATTGAGTTATTACCCGGCACAGCCCCAACATCCAAGAGACCCTATCGGATGCCCCCGAACGATTTGAAAGAGATCAAGAATCAAATTAAAGAGCTATTGGAGAAAGGATATATTCGGCCAAGCTCGTCACCTTGGGGAGCCCCAGTCCTTTTGGTAGAGAAGAAGGATGGAACCCTGAGAATAGTTGTGGATTATCGTTCGTTGAACGACGTGACCATCAAGAACAAGTACCCTCTACCAATGATTAATGACCTATTTGATCAGCTAGTTGGAGCCAAGGTATTCTTCAAGATCGATCTTCGATCAGGGTATCATCAGTTGAAGATCCGTGAAAAGGATATACCCAAAACAGCATTCACCACCAGATATGGTTTATATGAGTATACCGTCATGTCATTCGGATTGACTAATGCCCCTGCATACTTCATTAATTTGATGAACACGGTATTTATGGAATATCTGGACAAGTTTGTCGTGGTGTTCATAGATGATATACTGATTTTCTCCAAGAGCGAGGAAGAGCATAAGGAACATTTGCGTCTAGTTACGGAGAAACTCCGAGAACATCGATTGTATGCCAAGTTTAGCAAATGTGAATTTTGGCTGAAGGAAGTCGGATTCCTCGGACATGTTATTTCAGGAGAAGGAATAGCAGTTGACCCCGCCAAGGTTGTATCAGTCACCGATTGGCAGTCACCCACCTCAGTCAAGGAGATCCGCAGTTTTCTCGGACTCGCAGGATATTATCGGAGGTTTATTGAGAATTTCTCGAAGATTGCCAAGCCCATGATGAGTTGTTGAAGAAGGACGCAAAGTACATTTGGACCGAGGATTGTGAGGCCAGTTTCCAAGAATTGAAGAAACGTTTGGTTACAGCCCCAGTACTGATTTTGCCGGACATACACAAGGATTACCAGGTATATTGTGACGCTTCTTGTCAGGGACTCGGAGGAGTACTCATGCAGGAAGGAAAAGTTGTAGCTTATACCTCCAGACAGCTACGACCACACGAGATGAATTATGCCACACATGATTTGGAGTTAGCAGCCGTAGTGCATGCACTCAAGACCTGGAGACATTTCCTTATCGGAAACCGTTGTGATGTTTACACAGATCATAAGAGCTTGAAGTATATTTTCACGCAGAAATAGTTGAACCTTAGGCAGAGGAGATGGCTAGAGTTAATCAAGGACTATGACATGAGATTGCATTACCACCCAGGAAAGGCTAATGTAGTAGCAGATGCTTTGAGCTGTAAGAGTTATGTGAATACTCTTATAGCGGGAGGATTACCCTAGGAGTTAGTCGATGACCTCAGAGATCTTCGACTGGAGATAGTTCCGAGAGGATATGTTGCAACTCTGGAAGTTCAGTCCACTTTGGCCGAAAGAATTCGTGAAGCCCAGAAGACGGACAAGGAAATTGAGGAGATAAAGAAAAGGATGAATGAAGGAAAAGCTAAAGGGTTTCGTAAGGATGAATACGGAGCTATATGGTTCGAGGATCGTATATATGTACCCAATGATCCCGAACTCAGGAAGCTAATTCTTCAGAGGCTCATGATTCACCGTACTCGATTCACCGGTAACACCAAGATGTATCTGGATTTGAAGGAATGTTTACGGTGATGGTATGAAGAAGGATATTGCCGATGCGTAGCGATGTCACGATGTTTGCCCCGAGTAAAGGCGGAACATCGAAGCCAGCGAGGTTACTTCAACCTTTGCCGATTCACGAGTGGAAATGGGAAAAACTTGGGATGGATTTTATCACAGGATTACCCAGGACCCGTTCAGGTTATCATTCCATCTGGGTAGTGGTTGATCGATTGACCAAGGTAGCTCACTTCATTCTCGTGAAGACTACCTATACCAATGCTAAGTTAGCCAAGATATACATGACCAGGATCGTATGTCTGCATGGAGTTCCGAGGAGTATCATGTCAGATAGAGGAACACAATTTACCTCAAAGTTTTGGAATCAGTTGCATGAAACTTTGGGTACGAGACTGGAGTTCAGTACAGCTTTCCATCCGCAGACAGATGGACAGACCGAGAGAGTCAACCAGATCCTGGAGGACATGTTGAGAGCTTGTGCGCTAGACTATGGGTCTAGCCGGGATGATAATTTGCCATACGCGGAGTTCTCATACAACAACAGTTATCAGACCAGTCTGAAGATGGCCCCTTTCGAAGCTCTATACGGAAGGAGGTGCAGAACACCATTGTTGTGGGATGGTGTTGGAGATCGAAAACTTTTCGGTCCCGATCTTATCAGAGATTCCGAAGGGAAAGTCAAGCTGATTCGAGATAGGCTCAAGGTAGCTCAGTCGAGGCAGAAGAGTTATGCCGACAAGAACGCAAGGAAGTAACTTACGAAGCGGGAGACCGGTCATATCTTCGTGTGTCACCACTTCGTGGAATCAAGAGGTTCGGTGTTAAGGGAAAGTTAGCACCCCGGTTCATTGGCCCCTACAAAATCCTCGAACGTCATGGAGAAGTTGCTTACAAGTTGGAATTGCCGGAAGGATTGTCCGGAGTTCATGATGTCTTCCATGTTTCTCAACTGAAGAAATGCCATGCCGAGATGGCCGATATTCCGTTGAGAGACACAGTGCCCCTAGAGGCCATACAGCTCGACAGTGATCTGACTTATGAGGAGAAACCCGTCCGAATTCTCGAGACTGCGAACAGAGTCACCCGCAGCAAGATCATCAAGTTTTGCAAGGTGCTGTGGAGTCATCACTCCGAGGAGGAAGCCACCTGGGAGCGAGAAGAACACCTCCGCCGAGACCACCCGCACCTATTTGCTAGCCAACCCGAATCTCGAGGGCGAGATTCATCCTAAGGTGGGTAGGTTTGTAACATCCCAAATTTCCCATTTGGAATGTTTTACAATTATAGCTAAGCATCTATGCATATTGTTTGAATTTGAGTGACATTTGAAGTTTCAGAAGTTTTTGAGTTATTGGAATTTGAATTCAAAATTTGGCAGTTGAAATTTATTTCAAACAGTGCCTGATAAATACTTGAGAAAAAGTATGAGAGGAGTAAACATGACACTCCAAAAATATCAGAGGAAAAACTTTGCCAAAAAGTTTGAATTCAAATTTTGATTTTATTTGGGATTTTAGAAAAATGATTTTTTATAAAGTTTGAGTTTTGCCCCTGGAAAAATGTTCAAATTGTAGGGAATATTCCCCTGACCATTTTGATATATATATGTTATATATAAAATATATATATTTAAAATATTTTCTCTCTCTCTTTAATTCAAAAAAGGGAAAAGAAACCCCGGGCGCCCGGCCAGAACCAGCCAACTGCCAGCGCCGAGGCGGCCACCAATGGGCCAAGCCACGGGCAGGCGCAGCCCAGTGAGCCTTGACCGAGCCGGCCCACGCCCCCCCCCTCCTTCTTCCCTCGCCCAAGTCAACCCGCACGCCGCTGAATCCCGAGGATCCGGGTTTGCCTCCCGATCCGCCCCTCGTCCAAGTCGGTGCCCCCTATAACCCCCTCGCCCGTTCCCCACTTCCCCCCTCGCCCGACCCTCTCCCTCGCTGCAATTCATCGCCGAGTCCGACGCCGCCGGCCATTTTTCCGTTCCGCCGCCTAACCACCCCGAGCTCCACCGAGGGAACCACCGAGCCCCCCTTGCTCCGCCGCACCCGCAGGAGGTCTCCTCCGTCTTCCCCGACCACCGGAGCCGCCGCACCGTCGTCGCCCGAGCCGCCGTCGACCGTCGCCGCCGTCGACCACCGCGGTGAGTCACCGGAACATCTCCCCACCGTCCGATCTAGGATCAATGCTTTAGATTAGATCCCCCGAAGGGGTACGGATTATTTAGGTTTAGTTTAAAGATCCGGTTTTAAGTTACGGTTTTTATTAGACCGGCCCGACTCGGTTTAATCCCTCCGGTGCGTTTTAGCTATATTACGCCCGATGCGTTAGATAGGCCCATTAAGCGCCGGATTTCTTTTTAGTTATTTTTTTTTTCGTTTCTGTTTTTAACAGAATAGTTTCAGTTTTGTAAAATTCATATCTTTTAATCTACTTAATATTTTTAATTGATTCTTTTTTGTTGGTTTGCAAATTTGTTGTAGTTTCTGTAGAAAATATGTTTATTCATGTTAAAATTATTATAAATTGTTTTATTTTAGATTTAGACAGATTAGTAATTCTGTTATAAAGTGAGTTAGAATTATTTTATTTTAGTGATTCTTTTTGTCACTACTTTGTTTTGACCTTGCCTAACCGTAGGAATTTATTTGGGTATTTTAGATTTAATAAAAAAATAGTTTTAATCAGAATCATGTTGTTCCTATTTATTTAACTAGCTACTGTTTTCCTATTGTTTTATTTAGCAAATAATTTTATTTTTCCTATGTGATAGTTTATTTTAGGTTAGTTTCTGTAACTTTAGATCAGGAACTTTTATTTATAATAAATAAAATTTTTATTTTATTTTTCCTTGCTAGGATTGTTATAGGCATAATAGGAGTTCTATAATAGCTTTTAATGTGATTCTTTTTGCTCCTAGTTGCATGATGTTTTCTTTTCTGTTAGTTAGCAAAAACCCATGCTTAGGTTCTGTTAAGAAAATTTTGGTTGTGTAAAACTATTTCTTGGTTACTGTTTGATGTGGTGAAAACATCGATTTGGATTTCTTCGAACTTTCTTTGGGTTTTGGTTCGATTGTTTTGTGTGTTATGTTAGCATGCTGTTATGTTAAGTGATCATATGTTTGTATGCTTATATGATTGTTATTTGCCTCGGTAGAATTTCCGGAGTGCGAAGCTTGCTACCACGAGTCCCTAGCTTTCGAAGATCGTCAGCAAGGCAAGTCATTTGACCATGTTTACTTTACAATACCTATGATTTTATTGCATTAGAATTATACCTCCCACCATGCATGCAGTAGGAGAATTTGAAGTTATGTTCTTGAGTAGTATCATGAGGTAGGATGAACCCAATTCCTTGTTACCATTGCGGGGACGAAGTAGTTTATTTTGCTATGCTCGTGAGCGGGGTTGGTAGAGTGATTCATAAGGGAGATGTGAGAGTCAAGATGATGACAACCCCATGACTTCAAGCTCAAGATGGACTTCAAAATTCACTACTGCGTGGAGGACGGTTGACGGGCACCCTGGAGAAAACCAGTGGTTGGCCGGGATGCATGGAGAAGCGCCATGACATCTTGCGGAAAGCTTCACCCAGCCACGAAGAGACGGATGTATAACCATTGACCGGAAGCTTACCTGTGCAGCCGCAAGCCATTATGGGCTCTGGCTTGGTCAACCCTAGTTGTGACTCTGGCTGGACGGTGCTACGAGATGTAGAAGAACGGTAGGATTGGATGGGTACCGGCCGTGGCCAGAGGAACTCTTCGGAAGACCCTGTTTCGTTCGTCCCGTCTTCAAACACCATGAAGTGCAAAGACTTAAAGGAGGGAACGATTCTTGCTGGTAAAGTGCGCAAACCTCTGCAGAGTAAAGATCTAATCGATTAGCCGTGTCCCCGGTTACGGACAATTTGAGCCTCTGGAACTTGGAAGTATTTCGGATATCTCAACACCAAACTTAATAAATTAATTGAGGAGGTTATTATTTAATAATTGCGAATGAGACATTGGTTGGCGGAACCATCTCAATAATTACCAACATTTCGTAGTAATTGCAAACAAGTCCTTATTGTTGGAAAAAAACTGGCTTTTTCGCAAAACAATGAAACTTAGAGCCCCACAGCCAAATTGCATATAGTGTTAGTAATTTTTATTATTATTCTCTCTTCATGACTTGCCGGCATATTCAAAATGCTCACCTACACGGCTGCAACGTCTTATGTTGCAGAGGATTATTCCGATCAGGAGTGAGGCTATGATCCGCGCTTGGCGATTGCCCTTTGGAGTCGGATGGACTCGCTATTCTTCTACGCTTCCGCAGCTTTATTTAGTTTATTTCTCATGAGTTGGCCTTCGGCCGAATTTATTCTATTGTAATAAATACTCGATATGAGAATCGTGTAATAAATTCAGGTGTGATTGAACTTTGATTTTTTTCATCAATGTACTGTGTGTGCCAGCATGATCTTGGGATGGTACAGCTACACAGAGACTTGACCGATTTTGGGTCGGGTCGCTACACCCGATCATCATGAGGTGCTTCGAAACGATGAACTTTTGCAAAGGTGCATACTCGGGGAGAACCCTTTTATCTTGAAATTCAGTGAAGGTGTCTTCTTATAATGCCACCACCATTCTAAGCAAAATAAGATGCATAAAGGATAAACATCACATGCAATCAAAATATGTGACATGATATGGCCATCACCTTCTTGTACTTTTGGTCTCCATCTCCAAAGCATTGTCATGATCTCCATCTTCACCAGCTCGAAACCTTGATCTCCGTCGTTGCACCGGGGTCGTGTCACAAACTATTGCTTCTACAATTATTGCTAACTCATAGCGATAAAGTAAAGCAATTACATGGTGTTTGCATTTCATACATTAATTAAGAGACAACCCTATGGCTCCTGCCAGTTGTCGATATTACAAAATATGATTATCTCATACAACAACATATATCACATCACGTTTTGACCATATCACATCACAACATGCCGTGCAAAAACAAGTTAGACGCCCTCTACTTTGTTGTTGCAAGTTTTACGTGGTTGTTACGGGCTTCTAGCAAGAACCATTCTTAACTACGCAAAACCACAATGGTGATTTATTAAGTTTGTTGTTTTAACCTTCTTCAAGGACCGGCCATAGTCAAATTTGATTCAACTAAAGTAGGAGAAATAGACACCCACCAACAACCTTTATGAAAACAAGTTGCATGTTAGTCTGTGGAACCGGTCTCATGTGCGTGCACATGTAAGGTTCGTCTGGGTCGCTTCATCCCACAATACCGCCGAATCAAAATAAGATGTTGGTGGTAAGCAGTATGAATATCACCGCCTACAACTCTTTGTGTTACGCTCGTGCATATCATCTACGCATAGACCTGGCTCGGATACCACTGTTGGGAAACATTGCATGGAAAACAAAAAAATCTACGCACATGCAAGATCTATACAAGGAAATGCATACTAACTAGAGGGGAGAGTCTTTCTATGTACCCTTATTGACCGTATGGGGAAGCGTTTATTAACACGGTTAATGTAGTCAAACTTCTTCATGATCCAACTGACCAAGTACCAAACGTGCGACACCTCCGCGTTCAGCACACGTTCAGCTCGGTGATGTCCTCGCCTTCTTTATCCAGCAAGACAACGAAGTAGTGGGGCAGCACGACAGTGCAATGACGGTGGTGGTTATGCTGTCTCCGTATACCTTTGCCTAAGAACTATGAAAATATAACCGAGGGACAAAACTGTGGAGAGGGGCGCCGCACACGGCTACGAGATTGTTGTGTGCTATGTGTGCCGCCCCCTCCCACATATATATAGATGGGGGAGAGGGGAGAGGATTCTAGGAGGCACCTCAAGTGGGGCTGAATCCCACTTGAGCTCCTGCCCCTAGCCGCCCCCTGCCATGTTTGTGTGCTGGAGGAAGGCATGGGAGGTCCCCCCCCCTTTCATTTCTCACATGCGGGAGGAAATGCGGGAGGGGCCAACCCTCCCCCTTTTCTTCATGTAGGGCCGGCGGCCACAGAGAGGGTACGCCAGTCCCCTTGTGGGCTGGTGTGTCACTCCTCTTGGCTCGTTAGGCCCATAGACTTCACGGGGGTATCCGGAACCACTTCCGGCGATCCGATGACTACCCGGTGCACTCTGAAACCCTTCCGGTGTCTGAATAGTATTGTCCTATATATTAATCATTACCTCCGGACCATTCCGGAGCTCCTCGCCATGTCTGTGATCTCATCTAGGACTCCAAACAACATTCGGTCACCAAATCATATAACTCATATAACACTACATGGTCAACGAACGTTAAGCGTGCGGACCCCACGGGTTCGAGAACTCTGTAGACATGACCGAGGCACCTCTCCGGTTAATAACCAATAGTGGAACCTGGATGCCTGTATTGGTTCCTACATATTCTACGAAGATCTTTATCAACCAAACCTTATGACAACAAACGTAATTCCCTTTGTGTGTCGGTATGTTGCATGTGTGAGATTCGATAATCGGTATCTTCATACCTAGTTCAATCTCGTTACCAGCAAGTCCTTTACTCGTTCCTTAATACATAATCTTGTAACTAACTCCTTAGTCACTTTGCTTGCAAGGCTTCTTATTATGTGTATTACCGAGAGGGCCCAGATATACCTCTCTGATACACGGAGTGAAAAATCCTAATCTTGATCCATGCCAACTCAACATACACCTTCGGAGATACCTATAGAGCATCTTTATTATCACCCAGTTACGTTGTGACATTTGATAGAACACAAGGTATTCCTTTAGCAACTGGGAGTTGCATATCTCATAGTCAAAGGAATATGTATTTGACATTAATAAAGTAATAGAAATAAATTGAACGATCATATGCTAAGCTAACGGATGGGTCTTGTCCATCACATCACTATCCTAATGATGTGATCCCGTTATCAAGTGACAACACATGTCTATGGTTAGGAAACCTTAACCATATTTGATCAACGAGCTAGTCAGGTAGAGGCTCACTTGGGACACATTATTTGTTTATGTATTCACACATGTATTTAAGTTTATAATCAATACAATTCTAGCATGAATAATAAACTCTTATCATGAATAAGGAAATTTAAAACAACAACATTATTATTGCCTCTAGGGCATATTTCCTTCACGTCCTCCTAACTGTGTAGCCACCGATTGGTTCATGACGGTGCGAGTAATTCTAAGGGAGTAATTCTATCATGGGAGTGTCTACGATTCATTTAGATCTAACAGACTTACGTCCCATCTAAGGTGCTTTTTTCCATTGTTGTCTTTATTCTTTTGCTTCCCTTGTCTAGGCCACTGGAATATGAGGTCCTACCCATTTTGCAATTTGAACAGTAAAAGTCTCCAAAATTTAAGGGCACACATGATGTCCTTCTTATCATCCCGCCCGGCTAGCCACATGAGATGATTATATTTGATGGCCAACAAGCAACACAGACCATAAAAGGAGACATATGCAGTGATAGATCTAAGATATTTCTTGAACCTTAAAACCATGATGTTATTAATACAAAATGGATATTTCTGGAACGTGGATCTTCTGAAAAATTATAAATATGTTTTCGTAAGGATGAAAAAACAATCATAACATGTAACATGGTGAACAATTTCTCGAACAAGGTGTAAATTGTTGGGGAATGTAGTAATTTCAAAAAAATTCCTACGCACACGCATAGCAACGAGAGGGAAGAGTGTCGTCCACGTACCCTCATAGACCATAAGCGGAAGCATTATGACAATGCGGTTGATGTAGTTGTATGTCTTCACGATCGACCAATCCAAGTACCGAACGTATGGCACCTCCGCGATCTACACACGTTCAACTCGGTGATGTCCCATGAACTCACGATCCAGTAGAGCTTTGAGGGAGAGTTCCATCAGCACGACAGCGTGATGATGGTGTTGATGAAGCTACTGACGCAGGGCTTCGCCTAAGCACCGCTACAATATGACCGAGGTGTCTTATGGTGGAGGGGGGCACCGCACACAACTAAAGATCAATGATCAACTTGTGTGTCCATGGGGTGCCCCCTTCCCCCATATATAAAGGAGTGGAGGAGGGGGAGGGCCGGCCCTCAACTATGGCGTGCCCTGGGGAGTCCTACTCCCACCGGGAGTAGGATTCCCCCCACCCTCCATGTACTAGGAGTAGGGGAGAAGGAAAGGGAAAAGAGAAGAGAAGGAAGGAGGGGGCGCAGCCCCTCCCCCTAGTCCAATTCAGAGTAGGCCTTAGGGGGCGTGCAGCCTCCCCTCTCTCTTTCCCCTATAGCCCAATAAGGCCCATATACTCCCCGGCGAATTCCCGTAAATCTCCGATACTCCGATAAATACCCGAATCACTCGGAACCTTTCCTATGTCCGAATATAGTCATCCAATATATCAATCTTTACATCTCGACCATTTCGAGACACCTCGTCAGTCCCCGATCTCATGCGGGAATCCAAACTACCTTCGGTACATCAAAACACATAAACTCATATTACCGATCATCACCAAACGTTAAGCGTGCGGACCCTGCGGGTTCGAGAACTATGTAGACATGACCGAGACACATCTCCGGTCAATAACCAATAGCGCAACCTGGATGCTCATATTGGCTCCTACATATTCTACGAAGATCTTTATAGGTCAAACCGCATAATAACATACGGTGTTCCCTTTGTCATCGGTATGTTACTTGCCCGAGATTTGATCTTGGTATCTCAATACCTAGTTCAATCTCATTACCATCAAGTCTCTTTACTCATTACGTAATGCATCATCCCGCAACTAACTCATTAGTCACAATGCTTGCAAGGATTATAGTGATGTGCATTACCGAGAAGGTCCAGAGATAACTCTCCGATAATCGGAGTGACAAATCCTAATCTCAATCTATGCCAACTCAACAAACACCATCGGGGACACCTGTAGAGCACCTTTATAATCACCCAGTTACGTTGTGACATTTGGTACCACACAAAGTGTTCCTTTGGTATTCGGGAGTTGCATAATCTCATAGTCAAAGGAACATGTATAAGTCATGAAGAAAGTAATAGCAACATACTAAATGATCAAGTGTTAAGCTAAAGGAATGGGTCAAGTCAATCACATCAAAACTAAGAGTGTCAGAGAATCCTAATCCCCTAGTCAACATCTTTACTCTCTAGGCGGTTAAGCCTATCAAAGAGAGACGGGGCTCTGATACCAATTGAAAGATCGTGGATGTCGCCTAGAGTGGGGGGTGAATAGGCGCTTTAAAATAATTATGGTTGAGGCTTGAAAAAATGCGGAATAAACCTAGCGGTTAATTTGTCAAGCACAAAACCTACAACAACTAGGCTCACCTATGTGCACCAACAACTTATGCTAAGCAAGAAAAACTACTTAGGTGATAGCAAGATATATGAAAAGAAACAATATGGCTATCACAAAGTAAAGTGCATAAGTAAAGGGCTCGGGTAAGAGATAATCGAGGCACGCTGGAGGCAGCGATGTATCCCGAAGTTCACACCCTTGCGGATGCTAATCTCCGTTTGGAGCGGTGTGGAGGCACAATGCTCCCCAAGAAGCCACTAGGGACACCGTAATCTCCTCACACCTCGACAATGCAAGATGCCGTGATTCCACTAAGGGACCCTTGAGGGCGGTCACCGAACCCGTACAAATGGCAACCCTTGGGGGCGGTCACCGAACCCGTACACTTTGGCAACCCTTGGGGGCGGTCACCGGTACCCGTCAAATTGCTCGGGGCTATCTCCACAACCTAATTGGAGACCCCGACGCTTGCCCGGAGCTTTACACCACAATGATTGAGCTCCGAACACCACCAACCGTCTAGGGCGCCCAAGCACCCAAGAGGAACAAGCTCAAGGGCACCAAGCACCCAAGAGTAATAAGCTTCTCAACTTGTAACTTCCACGTATCACCGTGGATAACTCAAACCGATGCACCAAATGCAATGGCAAGGGCACACGGAGTGCCCAAGTCTTTCTCTCTCAAATCCCACCAAAGCAACTAATGCTAGGGAAGAAAATGAGAGGGAGAACAAGAAGGAGAACACCAAGAGCTCCAAGATCTAGATCCAAGGGGTTCCCCTCACATGGAGGAGAAAGTGATTGGTGGAAATGTGGATCTAGATCTCCTCTCTCTTTTCCCTTAAAAACTAGCAAGAATCCATAGAGGGATTGAGAGTTAGCAAGCTCGAAGAAGGTCAACAATGGGGGAAGAATAGGAGCTCAAAGGATAAGGTTCGTTGGGGAAGATGACCCCCTTTTATAGGTGGGGAAAAATCCAACCGTTATGCTCACAGCCCGCACCGAGCGGTACTACCGCTAGCGCGGTAGTAGCCCTTTGAAACACAGCAGCGAGGAGGCAAAAAAGGCCAGAAGAACCGTCGGAGCGGTAGTACCGCTTGACCTCACGGTACTACCGCTAGGGGTAGCGGTACTACCGCTAAGGGTAGCGGTACTACTGCTTGCGAGCGGTACTAAAAAATTACATCTGTGCCTACCACCGTTGGACTTGTGACGAGTTTTCGGTCCCGAGTGGAAGTAGCCACGGAAGTAGCCGCAGTAGTACTGCTCCAAGCGGTAGTACCGCTCCCAAGAGCGGTAGTAAAAAATTACTTCCGCTCCTGTCCGCGGTAGTACTGCTGCAACCTTTTCAGAACACCAAAACTGACACAACTTCTGCAAAGGGACTCCGAATTCGACGAAACCAAGTTTGTTGGAAAGCTAGCGACAAGGTCTAACACAATATTTATAGAAATATTAATAAGAAGCAAATGAGAAAAGTCCCAGAATAAAATGGTGAGAACCCTTCCTCGGATAAGACTGGTAAAACCTCCAACACCGAAAACATCATAGAAGATACATGCAAACTCCGTTTTCGTTGAACTCAAGCTTGTCATCTAGATGACCATAAGCTCTACGACTCACAAAGATAACCAAACAACAACCAAGAAACATGATGCAAGGATGCAATGGTTTGAGCTCTCGACGAACGATACAATCAAGCTACTCACTTGAGAGCCCCCCTTGATAGTACGGCTATCGGTCCTATAACCCGGTCTCCCAACTACCACCATGAGACCGGTAAAATAGAAAACCAATCAAGGACAAACCTTTGCCTTGCACATGATCCACTTGAGCTAGATGATGACGATCTTGTCCTCCTCAAGATGGACCACCTTTCTTGATTGCGTTGGGTCGATGGAGACTAGATGATTGCTCCCCATACTCCACTATGGGTGAGCCACTCTTCGGCACATCTTCACAAGTCCATTGACACCAAATTGGATGGCAAGTTTCAAGCACTTGATCTCTTCGTGATGCTCCACTTGAACTTGCACACAGCAATCTTGATGACGATCACCACTTGATGTCATCCTCTCCATGGGTTGAGTGATATCCTCCTCTTGACGCAAGCCCATGAACACGTACCTAACCCCACATAGAACTCTCACATAGACCATGGGTTAGTACACAAAGCACAATGGACAATGCTTACCATGCCATGGGATTACTTGATCCCTCTCGGTACATCTTCTATGCTTTGTGAGTTGATCAACTTGATTCACTGTTGACTTAGTCTTGATCAACCTTGAATCTTTCCAACTCTCTTCATTTGGATGATGTCTTGAAGGTAAACATGAATGATCACACAATCTTCTTCTTCAAGACATGCTTGCAATAAGCTCAACTCTCACATGACCAATCTTTGGATAATTCCTTAATAGCACCTTGGTCAACACAAACTCTCCTTCAAACCAACACATGTACTCCAAGAAAAGCCTATGGACAAAACCTTCAAATATAACTCAAGGCAACCATTAGTCCATAGAGATTTTCATCAATTACCAAAACCAAACATGGGGGCACCGCATGTTCTTTCAGCCCTTGCCAAGTAGAAGGGCAGTTCTTCCACTCCCAGTGCATGCACACCATGCTGCCAAGCATCCCCGGGAAGCCCCTGCTGGCATTCATCGCCAACAAACGGGTTGTATCTTCATATGTAGGCTCTCTCAAGTACTCAGGGCCAAACACAGCAATCACGGCCTTGCAGAACTTATACAGAGACTCTAGGCATGTAGACTCGCTCATATGGACGTACTCGTCAATGAGATCACTGGGCACTCCGTATGCAAGCATTCGGATGGCGGCAGTGCATTTCTGATAAGAGGAGAAATCAATCTTGCTGATAGCATCCTCTTTGCACTCGAAGTAGTCATCATAGCCGACCACTCCCTCTCTACTATGGTTGAAAACATGCCTACTCATACGAAACCGGCGGTGGAATTTGTGATGTTTGAACAACGGATTTCTTGTATCAAAGTAGTCCTTCCAGAGAAGGAAATGCCCACTCTATCGGTTGTGATTCAATGCCGGTAGGTGGCCCAGAATGGAGCCATGGAACAACGACCGCTGGTTGTTGAGGTCGTGATGGACCAACACGGCAGCCAATATCTCCTCCTCCTCCTCGGACAACAAATCGTCGGAGTCGCAAAGGAAATTGTGGAAAAAGAACTCGTCGGCAGAGTCCATTTTCGTACCTTGGGCCGTCGAACACCTTGCGGGCATCGAAGAAGGAGACGGCCGGCGAGCGGAGATGCGGCGCCCACAGACCAGCTAGCTGCCCGGCCGGCGTCCGACGTGTGTGACGGCGTCTGACGAGTGTGCCGGTCGGATGTGGCGGGGGAGGCGAGGCGTCTTGTTCATCGCGGGCGGCTGTGCGGTGGGGGAAGCGGCGATGGGAACCAGTTTGCTCCCCGTCGGCAAAATGGCGGCGTCGGCCGACTAGGGGCAGGGGATGCATTGCTAGGAGAATGTGGAGGCGGCGGCAGCTGGAAGAGTCACCGGCAAAAATGGGCGGCGGCGTCGGTGACGAAGGAGGCGTGGCAAGGGTTGCTTGTTCGGCGGGGGGTGAGAGGGGATGCCAATGTGCCACAGACCAGCGGGCCCGGGGACAGGAGTAGGCGCGCGCGCGTCCGTCTCGTGTCCGCGCCGACGTAAATCCGACTCAAAATTGGGCCGGAAATGGGTCACCCGCGGACAAAAAACGGACGCGCGTCCGTTTGGGTCGGCGCGTTGGGCCGCCTTTTCTGTCCGCGCCGACCCAAATGAACGGCCGCGGATGAAATGGCCATTGGAGTTGCTCTAAAGACCAACAATAAACAACATGTTAAGTACTACTTAGGGCATCCAAAGTGTGATGCTTTTGTGCCTCTAAGGATTTCTAGTCTGCCTCTATACACTGCACGATTTCGTTTGTCCGCGTCGCCTCTAGGCAACCTCCAAGTGAATAAACAAATGAAAGAAAAGAATAGAGGAGGAAAGAGACCTGCATCCTGATGAAGGTAGTAAGTTGGATTTTTTTATTTCTTGTAGTCTTTCGGTGGGCTCCACCTTGGAGGCATGTTGCATCCCCACCCACCCGGACCCCCACCGACCGACACACCACGCACACACACCCCGGTCCTCCCTCCCTGGAAGATTCTCCACAAACGAGTAGGTGGGCGACGCCGTCTTCTCTGGTCTACGGTTAACTTTGGTGGCGGATCTTCTTACTCCTCTTCTCTGAGCTGACCAGTGCCCTCTCCCCGCTCCTACCATGGCTGTAAGTAATAGCATACCCTACTTCCTTTTTCTTAGATCTGTGAGCATGTGGTATATTTAGACTTTTAGAGTAGATGTGCAGATAGTATGATAGGTCAATGTAGTATTACAACAGATCTGTCAACATAGTATGCTGGTGTTGCGGTTTTGGTGGTCTGGTTTGTCATGTTTTTTGGGGGGGTGGGGGGGGGTTGGAGACTCGCCTGTGATGATGTGAGTCGGAGGCCATCATCCTTGATGGCCCTGAGAAGTTGCTGCAACTGACCACGCTCCTGTTCCTGAGAAGAGGAAGAGTGGTGCCTTGAAGGAGGAGGAGCTGAGCGTGTTTAGCACCATGACCGAAGCCGTCAAAGGAGGCGGCATCCGTCAACCGCCATCAGGGAGAGCAAGCCTGTCGGCGTGCATCCTGACCTTAACACTTGACAGCGCCGTCATGACATCACTGGCTTCAGTGAGGCCGTGAGCCTGGCTTCTTTTGGTGCCTTGAAGGAGGAGGAGATGAGCGTGTTTAGCAACATGACCGAAGCCGTCAAAGGAGGCGGCATCCGTCAACCGCCATCAGGGAGAGGAAGCCTGTCGGCGTGCATCCTGACCTTAATACTTGACAGTGCCATCATGACATCACTGGCTTCAGTGAGGCCGTGAGCCTGGCTTCTTTTGGTGCCTTCAAGGAGGAGGAGCTGAGCGTGTTTAGCAACATGATCGAAGCCGTCAAAGGAGGCGGCATCCGTCAACCGCCATCAGGGAGAGCAAGCCTGTCAGCGTGCATCCTGACCTTAACACTTGACAGCGCCGTCATGACATCACTGGCTTCAGTGAGGCCGTGAGCCTGGCTTCTTTTGTTTCAGGTTCGCTTGAATTTTAATCACATTGGATTCGCTTTAGTGGCAACACTGATTCTGCGAATCAAAGTGTACTTCCGTGGCAAAGCTAATTCTGCGAATCAGCTTCGCAACCGAAGTACACTTTGAGTTGCTTCAGGAAATTGCACTCTTAAAATGGATTCAGCTTCACTGGCAAAGCTGATTTCAAATAGTTATTTGTTTCAGATTCCAGATTCAGCTTCACTGGCAAAACTGAATCTGGTCCCATGTGGTGGGCAACAGACAACATAGACAACAGGGCACATGGTATCGGGGTTTGTTCATATTGTGGTGGGCAGCTTTAAAACTCTTGTTGGCCCGTTTATGTTGTTGCTCATGTAGTATTAATACCGGTAATGCTACACCTAGAAATTTGTGGTACGTGTCTAACATAATCAACCAGCTGGTGGATTAGAATTGGAGGATAGGGGAGGAAGGGGCCCACCCCGTTGAAAATAAGGGGGAGAAGAGTTAGGGGTGTTTGTTTGGACTTTTTTGTGTAGGGACTAGAAAAATTCCCTCTTTGAGACTTTTTTACCAAACGGGAGGGACTTTTTAGGGACTAAACTAGGCATTTGGGACACTCAAGGAGAGTCTTTTTGGGACTTTCCGGGACTTTTCCAACAATGCCCCTCCATGCACCCATTGGCCGACCACCCCATGGTGTTGTTTGATTGTTATTTTTCTATATACTAGGGGCAACATGGTCATTTAATAACCTCTAGGAAGGAACAAACAGGGAGAGACTATGGACTTTTTAGTTGGGACTAGAAAAAGTCCTAGGACTAGAGAACCAAACACCACCTTAGTTTAGATGTTTTACGTAGATGCAGCATTATCGTACTAATAGTAACCCCTCACATGGTGATGCCGAGCTTGTACCACTAGTAATTACACCCTCTTTAATGTGGTGAACTGGTGCTACGATGACACGAGCCTCACCAGCCTGTAGATTCCCCGTAACCCTCTGTATCTCTAGCATTACTCCACGACCATCCTATATATGTCTTTTCTGAGAAATGACGTGCCCATAGTAGTCGGAACGAACTTCTGCTGCTTTTTGGGTGTATGATCATGCTGCTTCTGGTTCATATGTCGTGTTGCTCTGCCTTTTGGTTGAACTTTTGTTCTTCTGTCTCGGTAGATGAAGTGGTATGTGGTGTACTCTGGGAGGATTCCGGGAGTGTATGATTCATGGGTGACATGCGTTGAACAAGTGAACGGTTACAAGAACTGCTGCTTTAGAGGGTTTGAGACTAGAGAGGAGGCAGAGCATGAGTACTTCAAGTTAAATCGGGGAAGAGAAGGCAGTGGATGAGTACTTCAAGTTCGCCAGCAAAGAGAGGAACAATCATGTAGTGGACAAGGATGCAAGTCAGCTAAGTGGGCTGAAGAACTACAATCATGCAGTGGGCAAGGGTGCAAGTCAGCTAAGTGGGCTCAAGAACTTGATTCTCTTCGTCCAGTTCATCGTCATTTTGGGTTTGATCGTATGTAACATGTAGCGATCATGACCACACCTGTAGCGTGTTATTATGATAAAAGACTGAAGCTCTGCAGGATGATATAATCTGTTGTTGCGGCCCGATCTTTCATGGCACTCCTTCTGTACCTTAGAATCTCCCTGCTTAGGTGCTGTGTTTAGGGAGATTAAATTTTAATTGCAAGTTGGCCTATCTGATGTACTCCTGTGATTTTATCCTTTTTGTGAATTCCTATTTTATTTTAAATATATTTATTACTCCCTCTGTGAAGAAAATATAAGAGCATTTACATCATTAAAGTAGTGATCTTAGCGCTTTTATTAGAACCTTGCGGTTCAGCACGAGATAAGTAGAAACATCAATCTAAGCAGCGCATGCGCATGAAAGCACGACAAGCATTTTTAAAGCTTCCTCGGGTACCTGAGTATTAAATTGCGAACTTCAAATTATATAACCAACCACCATATAAAGGACAAAACTAGCATGTACGTAAAGCAAGCCTGTCTGTATTTAATCGATCAGTTTTGCTAAAGCTCATCTAGATTTGCTCCAAGTCTCCTCATATGCATCTACCCTAGTTTATGTGGATGAAGTTTGTGGATTATTTAAGCTTGCAGGATGAAGTTAAGAAGTTTTTACCTTTATCTCTGGGGGTTGGGGAGCATTGACATGGTATGGGCTATGTGATGATTTTGGAGTTTGGAACTGGAATCAATTGAAATTGGAATTTCGTCAAAAGTTCTATTCTATGCATATAGTTCATCGTGATCAGAGTTATATATATAATTTTTGGCCTCACAAAGGAGAAAGTATCACTCAAGCACTGGGGAGGTTTAAATACATGATCATGTATACATGCCCCAATCATGAGATCTCAAAGAAATTATCTTACATAATTGTTATGCTCGGCTTTCTCATGATAATCAAACCATGCTTGATACTTCTTCGACTGGCTCTTTTATGTAGGAAACTATTAAATTTAGATGGAACCTTCTGGAAAGAATTAAACACAAAACTCCGAAGATTGGAAACTCGACAAAGGTAATGAGCAGCAGGTATGACACGTAAGTTTGATTGTATTAAATCTTTTATGGATACCGATGCTTTTCACAAGGTTAGCACTGAATATGGACTTGACTCTGAGATAGTAGCCTCCTTTTGTGAATCATTTTCTACTCAATACTCATGTAGATCTCCCTGAGGAGAAATGGTTTAGATCTTATCCACCTGTTAAAAACAGGTTGAGGGGCCAATTTTAGTTAAAGATGAAACTATCGTTTACAATGTTGATCCAATTGTTCCTACTACTCATATATTCTTGAAAAACCACCTTTCTCTGTAAGGATAATTGAACATGCTAAGGTTTCAACCGTGGTTAACAAAAGTAATATTAGAGCACATAGACCCCTCTGAACAAATTAAAGTAGAACCTTGTAATGTTATGGTTAAAGATTCAACTGTGGTTAACAAAAGTAACACTAGAGCACGTAGACCCCTCTGGAGAAATTAAAGTGGAACCTTGTATTGTTATGGTTAAAGATCTCTTGGTTGATAATACTGATGGGCAGGTTACTTATTTCTATGATGAAGCTGCTAGAATTGCCAAACGAGATACTGAGGATAAGAGTAAACATATTGTGGGCATGGATGTTGTCTCAGTTAAAACATGAGATCATTGTTTCATGGCTTATGTGATTTGGGTGCTAGTGCTAGTGTTATCCCTTTAACAACCTCCGTCTAGGTGTATAAGTCATCTTTGGCTGTGCACTGCGAAAAAGGAGGAGGGGAAAACGAGAGAACTAGATGTTTTGTTGCTAATTAATAGCATTGCATGCAATGAACTAACCACTACATATCATGTTTGATAGTCTCAAGTCAAGTAAGACTTAAAGCCCGACCACGGCAGAATAGAGAGAGAGAATGAAAGTCATTCCCTATGTCTCAGCCATAAGTTCTATACGATATGCCATGCTGTGTACCACACCTGCTGTCTGTCTTGCCACTTATCTAGCAAAGAGGGTACAAGAGTGATCTGGAGTGGACCACTAGACACCGGTGAAAATTATCCTTAGGTGCCTTAAAGAGGACTAAGGAAATATTTCTCGGTTATGGACGTGATAAAGAGTTCGTCGTAAAGGGTTACATCGATGTAAGCTTTGACACTGATCTAGATGATCCTAAGTTTCAATCTGGATACATATTGAACGTGGGAGCAATCAGCTAGAGTAGCTCCATGCAGAGCATTGTAGAAATAGAGATTTGCAAAATACATATGTATCTCAATGTGGCAGACCCGTTGACTAAACTTCTCTCACAAGCAGAACATGATCACTCCTTAATACTCTTTCGGTGTTAGTCACATGCAATGTGAACTAGATTATTTACTCTAGTATATTATTTGGGTGTTGGTCACATGGCGATGTGAACTATGGGTTTTAGATCATATGGTGAGGTGAACTAGATTATTTACTCTAGTGCAAGTGGGAGGTTGAAGGAAATATACCCTAGAGGCAATTATAAAGTTGTTGTATTATATTATATTTCCTTATTCATGATAAATGTTTATTATTCATGCTAGAATTGTATTGATCGAAAACTTAAATACATGTGTGAATACATAAACAAATATTGTGTCCCTAGTAAGCCTATACTAGACTAGCTCATTGATCAATGATGGTTAAGGTTTCCTTACCATAGATATGTGTTGTCATTTGATAATGGGATCACATCATTAGGAGAATGACGTAATGGAAAATACCCATCTGTTAGCTTAGCATGATGATCGTTCAGTTTATTGCTATTGCTTTCTTCATGTCAAATACATATTCCTTCGACTGCAACTCCCGGATACCGGAGGAATACCTTGTGTGCTATCAAACATCACAACATAACTGGGTGATTATAAAGATGCTCTACGTGTATCTCCTAAGGTGTTTGTTGAGTTGGCATAGATCGAGATTAGGATTTGTCACTCCGAGTATCAGAGAGGTGTCTCTAGGCCCTCTCGGTAATACACATCATAAGCTTGCAAGCAAATGACTAAGGAGTTAGTCACAAGGTGATGTATTACGGAACAAGTAAAGAGACTTGCCGGTAACAAGATTGAACAAGGTGAATATACCGATGATGGAATCTCGGGCAAGTCACATACCGATGGACAAAGGGAATTATGTATGTTGTCATAACGGTTCGACCGATAAAGATCTTTTTAGAATATGTAGGAGGAAGTATGGGCATCCAGGTTCGGCTATTGGTTATTGACCGGGGAGGTGTCTCGGTAATGTCTACATAGGTCTCGAACCCATAGGGTCCGCACGCTTAACGTTCATTGACGATATATTGTTATATGAGTTGTATGTTTTGGTGACTGGATGTTGTTCGGAGTCCTGGATGAGATCACAGAAATGACGAGGAGTCTCGAAATGGTCGAGAGCCAAAGATTGATATATATGACGATGGTATTTGGACACGGGAGTGTTTCGGGACGTACCAGGAAGGAATCGGGTCACCGAAAGGGGTTCAGGGCACCCCCCCCCCCCCCCGGCAGTTATGGGCCTTATGGGCCAAAGAAGGGGGCAGACCAGCCCTCAAGGGACTGGTGCGCCTCCTCCCTTGTTTGGCCAGCCCTAGGAAAGGAAAGAGGGGGCTAGCCCCTCCCGCCTTTCCCTCTCACGGGAGGAAGGAAAAGGAAGAGGGGCACCCTCCCCTGCCTTTCCCCGCACTCCAAATGAGGAAAGGGTGGGCGTGGCTTCGTAGGGACCCCAAGTAGGATTCCTCCTACTTGGGCGCCTTTTGGCTGCTCGTCCCTCCCACTGTTGGGTAACATAGCATGCAATTTCAAAAAAAATCCTACGCTCACGCAATATCTATCTAGGAGATGCATAGCAACGAGAGGGGGAGAGTGTGTCCATGTACCCTCGTAGACCGAAAGCGGATGCGTTTGACAACGCGGTTGATGTAGTCGAACTTCTTCTTGTTCCGACCGATCAAGCACCGAACATACGGCACCTCCGAGTTCTTCACACGTTCAGCTTGATGATGTCCCTTGAACTCTTGATCTAGCAAAGTGTCGAGGGAGAGTTCCGTCAGGACGACGGCATGGTGAAGTGATCCGTGCAGGGCTTTGCCTAAGCACTACGTGAATATGACCGGAGGCGCAAAGTGTGGAGGGGGCACCGCACACGGCTAACAATGTTTGTTGTGTGTTATAGGCGCCCCCTCCCCACATATATATAGGTAGGAGGGGAGGGGGACAACCATGGGGCGCCCCAAGTAGGAGGAATCCTACTTGAGGGCCTTTTCCAATTCGGTCCCCCCTTACCATCTTTTCCGGAGAGGGAAGGAAAGGGGAGAGGGGAGGGAAGTAAGGGGGAGGCCGAATTGCCTCCCCTTCCTTCTCTCTTCCCCTTTCCTCTCCCCTTCCTATTCGGCCAGCAATGGGGGCGTAGCAGCCCATGCTGGCTGCTGTGTTCCCCTCTTGGCCCAATAGACCCATATAGTTTGTAGGGGTAGCCCGGAACCCCTTCGGGTTACCCGATACGTACCTGATACCCCCAGAACACTTCCGGTGTTCGAATTCTATTGTCCTATATATGAATCTTTACCTATTGACCATTTCGAGACTCCTCGTCATGTCGGTGATCTCATCCGGGACTCTGAACAACATTCGGTCACCAAATCACATAACTCATATAATACAAATTGTCATCGAACGTTAAGCATGCGGACCCTACGGGTTCGAGAACTATGTAGACATGACCGAGACTCATCTCCGGTCAATAACCAATAGCGGAACCTGGATGCTCATATTGGCTCCCACATATTCTACGAAGATCTTTATCGGTCAAACTGCATAACAACATACATTGTTCCCTTTGTCATCAGTATGTTACTTGCCCGAGATTCGATCATTGGTATCTCAATACCTAGTTCAATCTCGTTACCGGCAAGTCTCTTTACTCGTTCCGTAATGCATCATCCTGTAACTAAGTCATTAGTCACATTGCTTGCAAGGCTTATAGTGATGTGCATTACCGAGAGGGTCGAGAAATACCTCTCCGACAATCGGAGTGACAAATCCTAATCTCGATCTATGCCAACTCAACAAACACCATCGGAGACACCTGTAGAGCATCTTTATAATCAACTAGTTACGCTGTGACGTTTGATAGCACACTAAGTGTTCCTCCGATATTCGAGGGTTGCATAATCTCATAGTCATAGGAACATGATAAGTCATGAACAAAGCAATAGCAACAAACTAAACGATCATAATGCTAAGCTAACGGATGGGTTTTGTCCATCACATCATTCTCCTAATGATATGATCTCGTTCATCAAATGACAACACATGTCTATGGTCAGGAAACATAATCATCTTTGTTTAAGGAGCTAGTCAAGTAGAGGCATACTAGGGACACTCTAGTTTGTCTATGTATTCAAACATGTACTAAGTTTTCGGTTAATACAATTCTAGCATGAATAATAAACATCTATCATGATATAAGGAAATAAAAAATAACTTTATTATTCCCTCTAGGGCATATTTCCTTCAGTCTCCCACTTGCACTAGAGTCAGTAATATAGTTCACATCGCCATGTGTTTTAACACCAATAGTTCACATCACCATGTGATTAACACCCATAGTTCACATCGCCATGTGACCAATAGTCAAAGGTTTTAAATCTAGTTCACATTGCCATGTGATTAACACCAAAAGGGTACTAAGGTGTGATCATGTTTTGCTTGTGAGAGAAGTTTAGTCAACGGGTCTGCCACATTCAGAGCCATATGTATTTAGCAAATTTTCTATGTCTACAATGCTCTGCATAGAGCTACTTTAGCTAATTGCTCCCACTTTCAATACGTATCCAGATTGAGACACACAGTCATCCGGATCGGTGTAAAAGCTTGCGTCGACGTAACTCTTTATGATGAACTCTTTATCACCTCCATAATCGAGAAATATTTCCTTAGTCTTTTTAGGTGACTAAGGATAACTTTGACCATTGTCCAGTGATCCACTCCTGGATCACTATCGAACCCCCTTGCCAAACTCATGGCAAGGAACACAATAGGTCTAGTACATAACATATCATACTTTATAGAACCTATGGCTGAGGCATAGGGAATGACATCCATTCATTTTATATTTTCTGCCATGGTCGGGTTTTGAGTCTTACTCAACTTCACACCTTGCAATACACGCAAGAACTCTTTCTTTGACTGTTCCATTTTGAACTATTTCAAAATCTTATCAAGGTATGTACTCATTGAAAAATCTTATCAAGCGTCTTGATCTATCTCTGTAGATCTTGATGCCTAATATGTAAGAAGCTTCGTTGAGGTCTTTCTTTGAAAACTCCTTTCAAACACTCATTTATGCTTTCTAGAAAATTTTACATCATTTCCGATTCACAATATATCATTTACATATACTTCTCAGAAAGGCAGTAGTGCTCCCACTCACTTTCTTGTAAATACAGGCTTCACCGCAAGTCTTTATAATGTTGGGGAACGTAGTAATTTCAAAAAAAAATCTTACGCACACGCAGGATCATGGTGATGCATAGCAACGAGAGGGGAGAGTATTGTCTATGTACCCTCGTAGACCGAAAGCGGAAGCGTTATCACAACGATGTTGATGTAGTCGTACATCTTCACGATCCGACCGATCTAGTACCGAACACACGACACCTCCGAGTTCAGCACATGTTCAGCCCGATGACGTCCCTCGAACTCTGATCCAGCTGAGTGTTGAGGGAGAGTTTCGTTAGCACGACGGTGTGGTGACGATGATGATGTTCTACCAACATAGGGCTTCGCCTAAGCTCCGCTACAGTATTATCGAGGTGGACTATGGTGGAGGGGGGCACCGCACACGGCTAAAAGATCAAACAATCAATTATTTTGTCTCTAGGGTGCCCCTGCCCCCGTATATAAAGGAGCAAGGGGGGAGGTGTGGCCGGCTAGGAGGGGCGCGCCAGGAGGAGTCCTACTCCCACCGGGAGTAGGACTCCCTCCCTTTTCCTTGTTGGATTAGGAGTGGAGGGGGAAAGAGGAGGGAGAGAGGAAAGAAAGGGGGGCGCCGCCCCCTATCCTTGTCCTATTCGGACTAGGGGGGAGGGGCGCGCGGCCCTGCCATGGCCGCATCTCCTCTTCTCCACAAGGCCCACTATGGCCCATTAAGCCCCCGGGGGGTTCTCGTAACCCCTCGGTACTCCGGTAAAATCCCGATTTCACCCGGTACACTTTCGATATCCAAATATAGGCTTGCAATATATCAATCTTCATGTCTCGACCATTTCGAGACTCCTCGTCATGTCCGTGATCACATCCGGGACTCCGAACAACCTTCAGTACATGAAAACTCATAATCTCATAATATAACCATCATCGAAACTTTAAGCGTGCAGACCTTACGGGTTCGAGAACTATGTAGACATGACCGAGACACGTCTCCGGTCAATAACCAATAGCGGAACCTGGATGCTCATATTGGCTCCCTCATATTCTACGAAGATCTTTATCGGTCAAACCGCATAACAACAAACGTTTGTTCCCTTTGCCATCGGTATGTTACTTGCCCGAGATTCGATCGTCGGTATCTCAATACCTATTTCAATCTCATTACCGGAAAGTCTCTTTACTCGTTCTGTAATACATCATCCCGCAACTAACTTATTAATTGCAATGCTTGCCTGGCTTAAGTGATGTGCATTACCGAGTGGGGCCAGATATACCTCTCCGACTATCGGAGTGACAAATCCTAATCTTGAAATACGCCAACCCAACAAGTACCTTTGGAGACACCTGTAGAGCACCTTTATAATCACCCAGTTACGTTGTGACGTTTGGTAGCACACAAAGTGCTCCTCCGGTAAACGGGAGTTGCATAATCTCATAGTCATAGGAACATGTATAAGTCATGAAGAAAGCAATAGCAACATACTAAACGATCAAGTGCTAAGCTAACAGAATGGGTAAGTCAATCACATCATTCTCCTAATGATGTGACCCCGTTAATCAAATGACAACTCATGTCAATGGCTAGGTAACATAACCATCTTCGATCAACGAGCTAGTCAAGTAGAGGCATACTAGTGACACTCTGTTTGTCTATGTATTCACACAAGTATTATGTTTCCGATTAATACAATTATAGCATGAATAATAAACATTTATCATGATATAAGGAAATAAATAATAACTTTATTATTGCCTCTAGGGCATATTTCGTTCAGTCTCCCACTTGCACTAGAGTCAATAATCTAGATCACATCGCCATGTGATTTAACATCAATATTTCACATCTTTATGTGGTTAACACCCATAGTTCACATCAATATGTGACCAACACCCAAAAGGTTTACTAGAGTCAGTAATCTAGTTCACATCGCTATGTGATTAATACCCAAAGAGTACTAAGGTGTGATCATGTTTTGCTTGTGAGGTAATTTTAGTCAACGGGTCTATCACATTCAGATCCTTAAGTATTTTGCAAATTTCTATTTTAACAATGCTCTGCACGGAGCTACTCTAGCTAATTGCTCCCACTATCAATATGTATCCAGATTGAGACTTAGAGTCATCTGGATCGGTGTCAAAACTTGCATTGACGTAACCCTTTACGATGAACCTTTTCGTCACCTCCATAATCAAGAAACATATCCTTATTCCACTAAGGATAATTTTGACCGTTGTCCAGTGATCTACTCCTAGATCACTATTGTACTCCCTTGCCAAAATCAGTGTAGGGTATACTATAGATCTGGTATACAGCATGGCATACTTTACAGAACCTATGGCTGAGACATAGGGAATGACTTTCATTCTCTTTCTATCTTCTGTCGTGGTCGGGCTTTGAGTCTTACTCAATTTCACACCTTGTAACACATGCAAGAAACTCTTTCTTTGACTGTTCCATTTTGAACTACTTCAAAATCTTGTCAAGGTATGTACTCATTGAAAATAATTATCAAGCGTCTTGATCTATCTCTATAGATCTTGATGCTCAATATGTAAGCAGCTTTACCAAGGTCTTTCTTTGAAAAACTCCTTTCAAACAATCCTTTATGCTTTGCAGAATAATTCTACATTATTTCCTATCAACAATATGTCATTCACATATATTTATCAGAAATGTTGTAGTGCTCCCACTCACTTTCTTGTAAAAACAGGCTTCACCACGAGTCTGTATAAAACTATATGCTTTGATCAACTCATCAAAGTTTATATTCCAACTCTGAGATGCTTGCACTAGTCCACAGATGGATCGCTGGAGCTTGCACATTTTGTTAACACCTTTAGGATCGACAAAACCTTCTGGTTGCATCATATACAACTCTTCTTCCAGAAATTCATTCAGGAATGCAGTTTTTACATCCATTTGCCAAATTTCATAATCATAAAATGCGGCAATTGCTAACATGATTCAGACAGACTTAAGCATCGCTACATGGGAGAAGGTCTCATCGTAGTCAATCCCTTGAACTTGTCGAAAACCTTTTGCAACAAGTCGAGATTTATAGACAGTAACATTACCGTCAGCGTCAGTCTTCTTCTTGAAGATCCATTTATTCTCAATGGCTTGCCGATCATCGGGCAAGTCAACCAAAGTCCATACTTTATTCTCATACATGGATCCCATCTCAGATTTCATGGCCTCAAGCCATTTTGCAGAATCTGGGCTCACCATCGCTTCTTCATAGTTTGTAGGTTCGTCATGGTCAAGTAACATGACCTCCAGAATAGGATTACCGTACCACTCTGGATCTCACTCTGGTTGACCTACGAGGTTTGGTAGTAACTTGATCTGAAGTTACATGATCATCATCATTAGCTTCCTCACTAATTGGTGTAGGAGTCACAGGAACAGATTTCTGTGATGAACTACTTTCCAATAAGGGAGCAGGTACAGTTACCTCATCAAGTTCTACTTTCCTCCCACTCACTTCATTCAAGAGAAACTCCTTCTCTAGAAAGGATCCATTCTTAGCAACGAATATCTTGCCTTCGGATCTCTGACAGAAGGTGTACCCAACAGTAACTTTTGGGTATCCTATGAAGACGCACTTTTCCGATTTAGGTTTGAGCTTATCAGGATGAAAAAATTTCACATAAGCATCGCAACCCCAAACTTTAAGAAACGATAGCTTAGGTTTCTTGCCGAACCATAGTTCATACAGTTTCGTCTCAACGGATTAGACGGTGCCCTATTTAATGTGAATGCAGTTGTCTCTAATACATAACCCCAGAACGATAGTGGTAAATCTGTAAGAGACATCATAGATTGCACTATATGCAATAAAGTACGGTTATGACGTTCGGACACACCATTATGCTGTGGTGTTTCAGGTGGCACGAATTTTTGAAACTATTCCACATTGTTTTAATTGAAGACCAAACTCGCAACTCAAATATTTGTCTCCACGATCAGATCGTAGAAACTTTATTTTCTTGTCATGATGATTTTCCACATCCCTCTGAAATTCTTTGAACTTTTCAAATGTTTCAGACTTATGTTTCATCAAGAAGATATACCTATATCTGCTCAAATCATCTGTGAAGGTCATAAAATATTGATACCCGCCGCGAGCCTCAACACTCATCGGATCGCATACATCAGTATGTATTATTTCCAATAAGCCAGCTTCTTGCTCCATTGTTCCGGAGAACGAAGTTTTAGTCATCTTGCCCATAAGGCATTGTTAGCTAGCATCAAGTGATTCATAATCAAGTGATTCCAAAATCCCATCAGCATGGAGTTTCTTTATGCGCTTTACACAAATATGACCTAAACAGCAGTGCCACAAATAAGTTGTACTATCATTATTAACTTTGCATATTTTGGCTTCAATATTATGAATATGTGTATCACTACGATCGAGATCCAACAAACATTTTCATTGGTGTGTATGACCATAGAAGGTTTTATTCATGTAAATAGAACAACAATTGTTCTCTAACTTAAATGAATAACCGTATTGCAATAAAGATGATCAAATCATATTCATGGTCAACGCAAAACACCAAATAACACTTATTTAGGTTCAATACTAATCCCGAAAGTATAGGGAGTCTACGATGATGATCATATCAATCTTGGAACCACTTCCAAAGACACATCATCACTTCACCCTTAGCTAGTCTCTGTTTATTCTGCAACTCCCGTTTCGAGTTACTAATCTTAGCAACTGAACTAGTATCAAATATTGAGGGGTTGCAATAAACACTAGTAAAGTCACATCAACAACATGTATATCAAATATACCTTTGTTCACTTTGCCATCCTTATCCGCCAAATACTTGTGGCAGTTCCGCTTCCAAAGGACCAGTTCCTTTACAAGAGAAGCACTTTCGGTCTCAGGCTTAGGTCCAGACTTGGGATTCTTCACTTGAACAGCAACTCGCTTGCCGTTCTTCTTGAAGTTCCCCTTCTTCCCTATGCCCTTTTCTTGAAACTAGTGGTCTTGTCAACCATCAACACTTGATGGTTTTCTTGATTTCTACCTTCCTCAATTTCAGCATCACGAAGAACTTGGGAATCATTTCCTTTATCCCTTGCATATTATAGTTCATCACGAAGTTCTAGTAACTTGGTGATAGTGACTAGAAAACTCTGTCAATCACTATTTTATATAGAAGATTAACTCCCACTTGATTCAAGTGATTGTAGTACTCAGACATTCTGAGCACATGCTCACTAGCTGAGCAATTCTTCTCCATCTCGTAGGCAAAGTAATTGTCAAAATCTCATATCTTTTGACATGGGCATGAGTATGAAATACTAATTTCAACTCTTGAACATCTCATATGCTCCATGGCGTTCACAACGTCTTTAAAATCCCGATTCTTAGCCGTAAAGCATGGTGCACTAAACTATCAAGTAGTCATCATATCGAGCTTTGCCAAACGTTCATAACGTCTGCATATGCTCCTGCAATAGGTTCGTCACCTAGCGGTGCATCAAGGACATAATTCTTCTGTGCAGCAATGAGGATAATCCTCAGATCACGGACCAAGTCTGCATCATTGCTACTAACATCTTTCAACATAGTTTTCTCTAGGAACATATATAAAACATAGGGAAGCAACAATACGAGCTATTGATCTACAACATAGATATGCTAATACTACTAGGACTAAGTTCATGATAGATTTAAGTTCAGTTAATCATATTACTTAAGAACTCCCTCTTAAATAGACATCCCTCTAATCCTCTAAGTGATCACGTGATCCAAATGAACTAAACCATGTCCGATCATCACGTCAGATGGAGTAGTTTCAATGGTGAACATCACTATGTTGATCATATCTACTATATGATTCGGCCGACCTTTCGTTCTCCGTGTTCCGAGGCCATATCTGTTATATGCTAGGCTCGTCAAGTTTAACCTGAGTATTCGCGTGTGCAACTATTTTGCACCGTTGTATTTGAACGTACAGCCTATAACACCCGATCATCACGTGGTGTCTCAAAGACGAAGAACTTTCGCAATGGTGCATACTCGAGGAGAACACTTATACTTTGATAATTTAGTGAGGGATCATCTTATAATGCTACCGTCAATCAAAGCAAGATAAGATGCATAAAAGATAAACATCACATACAATCAATATAAGTGATATGATATGGCCATCATCATCTTGTGCTTGTGATCTCCATCTCCGAAGCACCGTCATGATCACCATCGTCACCAGCGTGACACCTTGATCTCCATCGTAGCATCGTTGTCGTCTCGCCAATCTTATGCTTCTATGACTATCGCTACCACTTAGTGATAACGTAAAGCATTACAGAGCGATTGCATTGCATACAATAAAGCGACAACCATATGGCTCCTGCCAGTTGCCGATAACTCAGTTAAAAAACATGATTATCTCATACAATAAAATTTAGCATCATGTCTTGACCATATCACATCACAACATGCCCTGCAAAAACAAGTTAGACGTCCTCTACTTTGTTGTTGCAAGTTTTACGTGGCTGCTACTGGGCTTAGCAAGAACCGTTCTTACCTACGCATCAAAACCACTAAGATAGTTTATCAAGTTGGTGTTGTTTTATCCTTCGCAAGGACCGGCGTAGCCACACTTGGTTCAACTAAAGTTGGAGAAACTGACACCCGCCAGCCACCTATGTGCAAAGCACGTCGGTAGAACCAGTCTCGCGTAAGCGTCTGGCGTAATGTCGGTCCGGCCGCTTCATCCAACAATACCGCCGAACCAAAGTATGACATGCTGGTAAGCAGTATGACTTATATCGCCCACAACTCACTTGTGTTCTACTCATGCATATGACATCTACGCATGAAACCTGGCTCGGATGCGACTGTTGGGGAACATAGTATTTTCAAAAAAAATCCTATGCACACGCAGGATCATGGTGATGCATAGCAACGAGAGGGGAGAGTATAGTCTACGTACCCCCGTAGACCGAAAGCGGAAGCGTTAGCACAACGCGGTTGATGTAGTCGTACGTCTTCACGATCCGACCAATCAAGTACCGAACGCACGACACCTCCGAGTTCAGCACACGTTCAGCCCGATGACGTCCCTCGAACTCCGATCCAGCCAAGTGTTGAGGGAGAATTTCGTCAGCACGACGGCGTGGTGACGATGATGATGTTCTACCGACACAGGGCTTCTCCTAAGCACCGCTACAGTATTATCGAGGTGGACTATGGTGGAGGGGGCACCGCACACGGCTAAAAGATCAAACGATCAATTGTTTTGTCTCTAGGGTGCCCCATGCCCCAATATATAAAGGAGCAAGGGGGGAGGTGTAGCCGGCCAGGAGGGGCGCGCCAGGAGGAGTCCTACTCCCACCGGGAGTAGGACTCCCTCCCTTTTCTTTGTTAGACTAGGAGTGGACGGGGAAACAGGAAGGAGAGAGGAAGGAAAGGGGGGGCGCCCCCCTCTCCTTGTCCTATTCGGACTAGGGGGAGGGGCGCGCGGCCCTGCCTTGGCCGCCTCTCCTCTTCTCCACAAGGCCCACTATGGCCCATTAAGCCCCCGGTGGTTCCGGTAACCCCTCGGTACTCCAGTAAAATCCCAATTTCACTTGGTACACTTCCGATATCCAAATATAGGCTTCCAATATATCAATCTTCATGTCTCGACCAACCTTCGGTACGTCAAAACTCATAAACTCGTAATATAACGAGTAAAGAGACTCCTCGTTATGTCTGTGATCACATCCGGGACTCCGAACAACCTTCGGTACGTCAAAACTCATAAACTCGTAATATAACCGTCATCGAAACTTTAAGCGTGCGGACCCTACGGGTTCGAGAACTATGTAGACATGACCGAGACACGTCTCCGATCAATAACCAATAGAGGAACTTGGAAGCTCATATTGGCTCCCACATATTCTACGAAGATCTTTATTGGTCGGACCACATAACAACATATGTTTTTTTCCCTTTATCATCGGTATGTTACTTGCCCGAGATTCGATCGTCGGTATCTCAATACCTAGTTCAATATCGTTACAGGCAAGTCTCTTTACTCGTTCGTAATACATCATCCCGCAACTAACTCACTAGTTGCAATGCTTGCAAGGCTTAAGCGATGTGCATTACCAAGTGGGCCCAGAGATACCTCTCCGACTATCGGAGTGACAAATCCTAATCTTGAAATAGGCCAACCCAACAAGTACCTTTGGAGACACCTGTAGAGCACCTTTATAATCACCCAGTTAGGTTGTGACGTTTGGTAGAACATAAAGTGTTCCTCCGGTAAACGGGAGTTGCATAATCTCATAGTCATAGGAACATGTATAAGTCATGAAGAAAGCAATAGCAACAAACTAAACAATCGAGTGCTTAGCTAACGGAATGGGTCAAGTCAATCACATCATTCTCCTAATTATGTGATCCCGTTAATCAAATGACAACTCATGTCAATGGATAGGAAACATAACCATCTTCAATCAACGAGCTAGTCAAGTAGAGGCATACTAGTGACACTCTGTTTGTCTATGTATTCACACGAGTATTATCTTTCCGGTTAATACAATTCTAGCATGAATAATAAACATTTATCATGATATAAGGAAATAAATAATAACTTTATTATTGCCTCTAGGGCATATTTCCTTCATATAAACCTATATGCTTTGATCAACTCATCAAAGCGTATATTCCAACTCCGAGATGCTTGCACCAGTCCTAGATGGATTCGCTAGAGCTTGCACACTTTGTTAGCGCCTTGATAATTGCCAAAACCTTCTGGTTGCATCATATACAACTCTTCTTTAAGAAAACCATTAAGTAATACAATTTTGACATCCATTTGCCAGATTTCGTAAAATGTGGTAATTGCTAACATGCTTCGGACAGACTTAAGCATCACTACGAGTGAGATCTCATCGTAGTCAACACCTTGAACTTGTCGAAAACCCCTTTTTCTACAATTCAAGCTTTGTAGATAGTAACACTACTATCAGCGTCCGTCTTCCTCTTGAAAAACTATTTATTCTCAAAGGCTTGCCGATCATCGGGAAAGTCAACCAAAGTCTACACTTTGTTCCCATACATGGATCCTATCTTAGATTTCATGGCCTCAAGCCATTTCACGGAATCTGGGCTCATCATCGCTTCCTCATAGTCCGTGGTTCGTTGTGGTTTAGTAATATGACTTCCAGAACATGATTACCGTACCACTCTGGTGTGGATCTTACTCTGTTTGACCGATGAGGTTCGCTTCCTCACTAATTGGTGTAGGAATCACTGGAACTGATTTATGTGATGAACTACTTTCCAATTAGGGAGAAGGTACAATTACCTCATCAAATTCTAGTTTCCTCCCACTCACTTCTTTCAAGAGAAACTCCTTCTCTAGAAAGGATCCATTCCTAGCAACAAAGATCTTGCCTTCGGATCTGTGATAGAAGGTGTACCCAACATTTTCTTTTGGGTATCCTATGAAGACGCACTTCTCTGATTTGGGTTCAAGGTTATCAGATAGAAACTTTTTCACATAAGCATCTGAAAGGACATGCGGCGCCCCCATGTGTGGTTTTGGTAATTGATGACATTCTCTCTGGACTAATGGTTGCATTGAGTTATATTTGAAGGATTTGTCCATAGGCATTTCTTGAAGTACATGTGTTGCTTTCAAGGAGTTTATGAGTTGACCAAGGTGCTATTAAGGAATTATCCAAAGATTGGTCATGCGAGTATTGAGCTTATTGCAAGCATGTCTTGAAGAAGAAGATTGTGTGATCATTCATGTTTACCTTCAAGACATCATCCAAATGAGGAGAGTTGGAAAGAGTCAAGGTTGATCAAGACTAAGTACAGAGAGTGATTCAAGTTGATTATAACACAAAGCGTAGAAGATACACCGAGTGGGATCAAGTGATCTCACAGTTTGGTAAGGATTGTCCATTGCGCTTTGTGTACTAACCCATGGTCTTTGTGAGAGTTCAATGTGGGGTTAGGTTTGCTTCCATGGGCTTGCGTCAAGAGGAAGATCACATACAACCCATGGAGGATGACATCAAATCAAGGTTGTGTTGTGCAAGTTCAAGTGGAGCATCACGAAGAAATCATGTTTGTAGCTTGCCGTCCATTATGGTACCAATGGACTTGTGAAGATGTACCAAAGAGTGTCTCACCCATAGTGGAGTATGGGGAGCAATCAACTAGTCTTCATTGAGCGAACACAATCAAGAAAGGTGGTCCAAGTTGAGGGGGTCAAGATCGTCTTCATCTAGCTCAAGTGGACTTCATGCAAGGCAAAGGTTTGCCCTTGATAGGTTTTATAGTTTACCAGTCTCATGGTGATAGTTTGGAGACCAGGTTATAAGATCGATAGCCGTACTATCAAGGGGGGCTCTCAAGTGAGTAGCTTGATTGTATCGTTCATCGAGAGCTCAAACCATTGCATCCTTGCATCATCTTTCTTGGTTCTTATTGGTTTTGTCTTTTGAGGTTTTATACCTTGTTGTTATCTCCGTGAAAAGCTCTAGTACTTCGAAAACGGATTTCATATGCCTCTTCTATTGCATTTTCGGTGTTGGAGGTTTTATCGGTCTTATTCGAGGAAGGGTTCTCACCATTTTTATTGGGCCTTTTCAAATTTCATTCTTATTTTTATTTCCATCAAGATTGTGTTTTCCCTTGTTGCTAGATTTCCAACAAACTTGGTTTCATCGAATTCGGAGTCCGTTTACACAAGTTGTGGCGGTTTTGGTGTTACGAAAAGGTCAGCGGTACTACCGCGGACAGGAGCGGATGTATTTTTTTACAACCGCTCCAGAGCGGTACTACCACGGCTACTACAACGGTAGTTCCGATCCGGACCAAAACCTCATCACAAGTCCAGCGGTGGTAGGCACGGATGTATTTTTTAGTATCGCTCGCAAGCAGTAGTACCACTACCCTTTGAGGTAGTGCCGCTACCCCTAGAGGTAGTACCGTGAGGTCGAGCGGTAGTACCGTCTATGCGGGCTGTGAGCATAACAGTTGGATTTTTTCCCATCTATAAAAGGGGATCTTTTTCCCCAATGAACCTTATCCTTTGAGCTCGTGTTCTTCCCCATTGTTGACCTTCTTCGATCTTGCTAACTCTCAATCCCTCCAATGATTCTTGCAAGTTCTTGAGGGAAAAGAGAGAGGAGATCTATATCCATGTTTCCCCAATCACTTTCTCCTCTAAGTGAGGGGAACCCCTTGGATCTAGATCTTGGAGCTCTTCGTGTTCTTCTTTCGTACTTCCTCTCATTTTCCTCCCTAGCATTAGTTGCTTTAGTGGGATTTGGGAGAGAAGGACTTGGGCACTCCGTGTGCCCTTACCGTTGCATTTGGTGCATCGGTTTGAGTTCTCCACGATGATACATGGAAGTGAAGTTTGAGAAGCTTATTACCCTTGGGTGTTTGGTCACCCTAGAGCTTGTTCCTCTTGGGTGCCTTGGTGCCCTAGACGGTCGATGTTGTTCGGAGCTCAATCATTGTGGTGTAAAGCTCCGGGCAACGTCGGAGTCTCCAATTAGGTTGTGGAGATTACCCCGAGCAATTTGACGGGTACCGGTGACCACCCCCAAGGGTTGCCAAAGTGTACGGATTCGGTGACCGCCCCCAAGGGTTGCCATTTGTATGGGCTCGGTGACCTCCCTCAAGGGTCCCTTAGTGGAATCACATCATATCTCTTACCTGAGCCCTTTACTTATGCACTTTACTTTGTGATAGCCATATTGTTCTTTTCCATATATCTTGCTATCACATAGTTACTTATCTTTCTTAGCATAAGTTGTTGGTGCACATAGGTGAGCCTTGTTGTTGTAGGTTTTGAGCCCTTTACTATCATTATCTACTTTGCATCTTTTGGCATCAATATTATGTGTATCACTACCATTGAGATTCAGTAAACCATTTATATTAAGTGTATGACCATAGAAGGTTTTTGAGGGAGTCCCGGACTAGGGGGTGTCCGGACAGCCGAACTATCATCATCGGTTGGACTCCAAGACTATGAAGATAGAAGATTGAAGACTTCGTCCCGTGTCCGGATGGGACTTTCCTTGGCGTGGAAGGCAAGCTTGGCGATACGGATATGTAGATCTTCTACCATTGTAACCGACTCTGTGTAACCCTAGCCCTCTCCGGTGTCTATATAAACCGGATGGCTTTAGTCCGTAGGACGAACAACAATCATACCATAGGCTAGCTTCTAGGGTTTAGCCTCCTTGATCTCGTGGTAGATCTACTCTTGTAACACACATCATCAATATTAATCAAGCAGGACGTAGGGTTTTACCTCCATCAAGAGGGCCCGAACCTGGGTAAAACATCGTGTCCCTTGTCTCCTGTTACCATCCGCCTAGACGCATAGTTCGGGACCCCTACCGAGATCCGCCGGTTTTGACACCGACATTGGTGCTTTCATTGAGAGTTCCTCTGTGTCGTCGCAATCAGGAAGGATGTCTTTTCCCGTCTTCAAAGACGGCGCCGTCGTCAAGGGAGCTTTGGCCGCCAGTCAAACTATCCGGCTAGGTGGTTTTCTTATGACCGCCTGTTCGGCCACCGCTCCGACGATGACCTCTCAGGTCATCAAAAGCGATCTTCACGTCAGCTCGGAATTCGCCGAGCAGCTAGATCCGATGGAGCTCTCCTCCATAAACGAGCTCTTGGATCGCATCGCCGCCCTGGGAGTCGCTACTAACTACGATCAGATCGGGCTTAAAACCGATCTGAGAGAAATTAATTCTCCCCAGGCTACCCACCATGTTGTTGTGGTAGAGGAACAATGCGGCGACTTTTCTTCTATGTTAAAAACCAGCTATGTCCGGATTCCCGATCCCTCCACGCCGGATTCCCGCGGAGGGACGGACGTCAATCAAATACTGAACCTAAAGTCAGGCATCAGACCAGATTCGTTGGAAAACATCCAACAAACCAAGCTTCCAAATCCGGAAACTTCTTGGCCTTTAAGCCTCAGATCGGTCGGGGTTACGGACTTAATTCCACCCGCCCACCCAAACATACGCGATCTATCTCAAATACATCAAGAGCCCGATGAAACAGTACATCATTACTGGGCCAGATTCCTCCTGGTTATGAACAGGATAAAGGACTGGCGTGAAAGAAGCGCAATTTTAATTTTCTGCAACAATTGCAAGGACAAGGGAATCATAAACGCCATAAGTCGTCGCGAAGTTGCACGCTTCGCCGACCTAGCGACCATTGTACAAAAATATTGTGCAATGGAGAGTGCCTGGAAAACCGAAACCAGGCTTTGGGACAATCCGGCCCTTAATACAACCCCAGTCCGAAACAAGAGGGTGCGTCATACTCAAGCACCTGGGTTAAAAACCGAAAATAAAAAACCCCCTAAAGGGCACGGAACAGTACTGGAGGGATGGCTCAACGGACCCTGCAAAATCCACAGTACGGAGGGCGCCACTCCAACACATAGCCTTCGAGCATGTTGGATACTACGGCAAGTGGCCAAAAGTGGCGAAGGCTTTCTAGCCCCGGGCAACCAGCCCAGCAGTACCAGTATGGTATTCACAGTCTTCGAGACTTTTGCTTCAAATAACATGTGGAAACGAACAATCCGCAGCCTCGCCGAAGTCTACCAAGCAGCAACAACAAATCCATGGAGCGACACGGCTATCACCTTCAATGCCAGCGACGAGCCTAAATTCCGAACAGCTCGAGCACCAGCCGCATTGGTCCTCAGTCCGATAGTGGACGGCTTTCGTCTTACCAAGGTACTCATGGATGGCGGCAGCGGATTAAACCTCATTTACGAGGAAACCCTTCAAAAAATGGAAATTGACTGGAGCCGCATTGAGCGAAGCAGCACAACCTTCCGGGGAATAATCCCTAGTCGAGAAGTACGCTGCACAGGAAAAATCACACTAGATGTGGTGTTCGGCCCGCCGAACAATTACAGGTCCGAAGAGGTCACGTTTCAAGTGGCCCCATTCAGCAGCGGAAATCACGCCTTGTTAGGGCGAGAGGCATTCACAATCTTCCAAGCTATACCCCATTACGGGTACATGAAGCTCAAAATTCCTAGTCCCAATGGAATAATCACTCTCGTCAGTGATCCAGATATAGCACTCCACGCTGAAAATAAGACAGCCGCACTGGCCTTAGAGGCATTATCCGAAGCCCTAGCGGCAGAGGAACTGACTACGCTGTGCTCCACGGTGGATCGGGATGATGTGATACTCGATAAGAGGTCCAAGTCCACCTCTTTTAAACCAGCAGACGAAATAGTCAAATTCCAGGTCCATCCAACGGACCCCACAAAGACGGCCTCCATTGGGGCACAATTAAATCCTGATGTAGAAGCCAGACTACGAGAATTCCTTCGGAAAATTGGGACATTTCTGCCTGGCACCCTTCAGACATGCCAGGAATCCCACGCAGGCTGGCAGAGCACAGCCTAAATATCCTAAAAGGATTCAAGCCAGTCAAACAAAATCTTCGGCGATTTTCCGAACCCAAAAGACAGGAAATGGGAGAGGAGCTAGCCAAACTCTTAGAAGCCGGATTCATTAGAGATATAAAACATCCGGACTGGCTAGCCAACCTAGTAATGGTACCAAAAAAGGACAAATCCTGGCGCCTTTGCGTCGATTTCAAAGACCTTAACAAGGCATGTCCAAAGGACCCTTTCCCTCTCCCCGCATCGACCAAATCATCGATGCTACCGCAGGGCACGATTCATTGTGCTTCCTCGACGCATACTTCGGATACCATCAAATCAAGATGGCGGAAAAAGACCAGGCCGCAACGGCATTCATTACTCCATATGGGCCATTCTGCTTCAACACAATGCCCTTCGGACTCAAAAACGCCGGCGCAACATATCAGCGCATGATTCAGACATGTCTGGCTACCCAGATAGGCAAAACAGTAGAGGCATACGTAGACGTTGTGGTCGTCAAGACCAAACACGTCGAAACTCTAGTAGACGACTTGAGGGTGACATTCGACAATCTCCGAGCATATGACATCAAGCTCAACCCGGAGAAATGTGTCTTCGGTGTACCAGCCGGAAAGCTATTGGGCTTCATTGTATCCGGTAGAGGAATTGAAGCAAACCCAGCCAAGATCCGAGCTCTGTCACAATTGGATATCCCAAAAGACCTCAAGCAAATACAAAAACTAACTGGATGCGAACCAGCTCTAAGACGCTTCATCTCCCGTTTAGGAGAAAAGGCACTGCCCCTCTACCGCCTCCTCCGGCGCACCGAACACTTCGAATGGACGGATGCTGCCACGGCCGGACTCGAAGAAATTAAGGCCATACTGGCAACAAATCCGGTCCTGGCCGCGCCCAACCTGGGCGAACCTATGTTATTATATATCGAGCAACACATCAAGTTGTCAGCGCGGTATTCGTCGTCGAACGAGAAACAGAAGGGCACAGATTCCCTCTTCAAAAACCAGTGTACTACGTATCCACTGTCTTGACGCCATGCAAGTCCCGGTACCCACATTATCAAAAGATAGCGTATGCGGTGTTCATGGAATCCCGGAAGCTGCGACACTACTTTCAAGAGTGTTCCATAACGGTGGCCTCCGAAGTACCTCTCAACGATATTATAAACAATCACGACGCTACGGGCAGGATTGCAAAATGGGCCATTGAGCTCTTACCATTTGACATAACCTACAAACCACGGCGAGCTATAAAGTCGCAAGTGCTGGCTGACTTCGTCGCTGAATGGGGACCGAAGCCGAACTCCCTAAAGAGTACGGCGCATACTCCAATTGGATCATGCATTTCGACGGCTCCAAAATGTTGGCGGGCTTGGGGGCTGGCGTCGTCTTGACGTCCCCAACCGGAGACACAGTCCAATACGTACTTCAAATAATGTACATGGACTCCAACAATGCAGCCGAATACGAGGCCCTTCTACATGGCCTCCGGATGGCAATCTCCATGGGTATTCAACGCCTAGAGGTGCGCGGGGATTCAAACCTCGCAATATCCCAAATAAATGGAGACTTTGACGCCAAGGATCCGAAAATGGCAGCCTACCATAACGATGTGCTAAAAATGTCAGCCCGGTTCGAGGGACTCGAATTCCACCACGTAGCCCGGGATAATAACCAGGCAGCAGACGTGCTGGCACGTATCGGCGCAAAACGCGACGTCGTCCCTCCAAACATCTTCCTGGAACGGCTCTTTAAGCCATCCGTATTATTGGAAGGGGAGTCCGGAAATAACAACCCGGAACCAATTGCACCACCCGACACAAAACATTCTGACACAATCGGTGGCTCAGCCAATGAAATAACACCTTCAGCCACGAAATAATGGCAGTAATTGCCCCGTGGATGGAACCATTCCTAGCCTACCTAATCAGGCAGAAACTTCCCGAAGACCAAAATGAGGCCCGTTGCATAGTTCGCCGATCTAAAGCTTACAAGGTCCATGAGGGAGAACTTTATAAGAAAAGCACAACCGGAGTCCTTCAAAGGTGTATCACCGAAGAGGAAGGGCGAAATCTCCTGGCTGAAATTCACGCCGGACTCGGCGGGCACCACGCTGCAGCCCGGGCCCTTGTAGGCAAGGCCTTCCGTACAGGATTTTATTGGCCGACAGCCCGGGCAGATGCTCAGGACTTAGTCCAACGATGCGTTGGCTGCCAGCTCTTTGCTAATCAGAGCCACATGCCACCCACCGCCCTCAAAACTATACCCATCACTGGCCGTCATGATCCGGGGCTTGACATGGTTGGACCCCTTAAAGGGGAACCCACAAGCACAAATACTTATTGGTCATGGTGGACAAATTCACCAAATGGATAGAGGCCAAGCCGGTTAAAACGGCAGAATCCGGACCTGTGATAGACTTCATATTCGGGGTAGTACACCGTTTTGGCGTCCTCCATAGCATCATCACTGATAACGGCATGAATTTCACGGCCGACGAGATTAAACTCTGGTGCAAAAACATGGGCATCAAGCTCGACTACGCTTCAGTCTACCACCCCCAAACTAACGGTCAAGTGGAACAAGCAAATGGTCTAATCATGAGCGGCATCAAACCCAGATTAGTGCGGTCCCTCACGGAATCTAACACGCACTGGGTAGAGGAGCTCGACTCCGTACTCTGGGGGCTGCGGACCACGCCAAACCACACAACCAGATTCACACCATTTTTTATGGAATACGGCGCTGAGGCAGTTTTGCCCTGCGACATAATTCATGACTCACCTCGCGTGCGCATGTACGAGGAAAGAGAAGCCGAGTTAGATCGGCAGGACAGTTTGGACGCTTTAGAGGAGGAGCGCGACGTGGCAAAATCCCGTTCCGCATTCTATCAACAGCAGGCTCGAAGATATCAAAGCAGAGAAGTACGGGCCAAAACTTACAATGTTGGCGAGCTAGTTCTACGCCTACCGGACAAGAAAAAGGACAAACTTAAACCTAAATGGGAAGGTCCCTTCATCATCGACCAAGTCCTTACCGCGATGCATGCCGTCTACGCAACGCATCTGACAACCGACTCGAGCCAAACCCATGGAACGCAACCCATCTCCGAAGATTTTACACCTAGCGCCGGACTCAGGGTTCGTCTCCTTCCTCCGTCCACCTTTCATATTTTTTCGCTGTCTTTGTTTTCCCTCCTTTCTCCTCCCCCTTCTTCAGTACAAACCTCTTGAGGGCTGATCTGCGCTTTGTTCGCACTCACTCGATGTGCTACTCGCACTCGTTATACCTGGGGGCTTCTTTAACAGAAGCTTATTTATATGGGCTTCATGCCCAACACATGTGTCACACTTCCGCATGTACCTTTTGATCACCATTGTATGCATCGATATGACTTAAGTTTTGGCCAAGCCGGGTTGCCTGACTCCTGTGCTTACCCCTACGTTCCCGATTGTTCGGCTAGGAGGTAAAGGGAGCACCTCTGCGATTGTTACTGCCGGGTCAGCCGGATGTGTACCTCAGACTGGGTGAAGCCGAAGGCTAGCGTTCTTAAGGGAATATTCGGTCGGTGACCTGAAAGATGATTTATTACTTACTTATTTATCTGCCCCCAGATGTTTTTTCTGCTATTTTCGCAGTCCGGACATGCACTTTAGGGCATGCCTCCCAGGGAAAGGAACCCTTAACGGAACTATTCTCCCTGGAATATGTTTCTTACTACCCATGTAATATAACATAGCTAGTTGGGCACTTGTCGGATAAAGAAATTATGACCCCTACGCCTTGTCTCCATGCATGCCCCGGTTCTTTTATAACCGCAAGGGTATTCGGACACATTCCGGACTGTTGGGTCCCGAGGTTGAAGCAAAAGGGTCCGCAAAGACAAACGATCTACAATCCGGCTAGAAGGCATTTTACATGTCATTTTAAAATTTACATCATCAAACTGACTGATTGTACTCCTCTTCAATCCCATCTAACAGGCTGTCTAATTTACAGTCCTGTTGGGAATATTTCGCGGCCAACTCTACTTGGCCGTACATCAGGCTCATAGGGATCTCCTTCCCATCAGGCCCCACAGGTCCGACCTCGGCCATGTGGTTTGGGTCAGCCTTCGGGTACCGCGTCTTCACCATGGCCCAGGCTTCCCTGGCGCCTTGACGGCAGGCCGATATCTTCCACAGACGAAGACGCCACCGTACTCCCTGAAGCTTCTCGGGAAGCCCTACAAGACCCTCGGGTAGGGAGACGGAAGGCCATAAGGCCTGAACGACGCCGCTCATTGCCTGCCGAACACGTTAAATGCGATTGCAGCAACTTCGGGAAGAGGGTCTCCCGCGGAACCAGGCATCTCCTCTGCCGGACGACCCGTGAGCACACCTATGGACACATTTCTGTCAACTGACTTCCTCGCCGAACTTTTTTTCCAAATAAAGTTTGCTCAAGCACTTACTATAAATGTCGCGACGAAGCCGCCGATTCTCCTTTACGGAATTAGACAGCTGGACCCGAACATCTTTTAGTTCCTCCCCCAGCTGGGTCATGGCATCTTGGAGTTTATTCCTCTCCTGCTGCACCCTCATAAGCACCCTCTCGCCAGCCTTCACCTGGCGCAGCAGTTGTTGCCTGTCCGGATCTAGTCCGGCACCCTCTGCAATATTATTGTCAGACTATACAAACAAGCCGCAAACTAATTCTCTTTTTGAAATATGAATTACCAGAGGGGGTCTCCGTGGCTCCCCCGGCAGCAGCTAGTGCGGCCTCAAGTTGGGCCTTGCATTCTTGGAGCTCCTGGGACAGGTGGGTATTCTTCTCTGTAAGATCCTACATGACAAATGATCCTTAAATCAGTTAGTTTAACTATTTTAAGTCTCGGGGGCTACTGGCATATATAACTATTAAAATTCCTTACTCGTATGTCCTTTACATACTGCTCCGTGGCTCTGGTTAAACCATCTTGAGCGACACGAAGGTGCGCGTCTCCCGTATTAAAGGCATTCAACGCCTCTGGGGAGAAACACGCGTCACGAAGGACTGTCCGACGGCGCCTGTGATTCATGGCGCTCTCCACCTCAGACCTGGTGGCGGACAACCTGTCAGCATCCTCCGTTGGAGGAGCATCCGGCTCACGCCTTGCGCTCGCCTCCCCCTCCGGACCAGGCGTTGGAGCCTGGCTGGTGAAGGCTTGGTCGGCACCCTCTCCGGATTTAGTCCGGCGAGCGCTCTTTCTCCTGGAGGAATCATGAGCATTAATATGCTTCCCAGGAGTCTTTTCCTTAAAAGACTGTGGTGCACTATACCTTTGCGGTGACGTTTTGATTCATGTCGCACTCCTCTTCCGCCTGCTAGGCCGCACTGACCTCGTTTGGTCAGTCGTCGCAGGCTCGGCTTCCCGCCGTAAAGGCACCTCCTGCAAAGCACCATTGGTACACGGTGGTCAGAAATAAGCATTTAAGAAGTAACGGTGTCAAGACTTCGGTCGTACTCACCTGGGAAGCCGGACATAAACCGGGGTAGTCAGCCGTAATGGCGACTAAAGCATTGTCTATGCTGAGCTGGTGGAACACCCCGTCAATCAATTCCACCTTTATGTCCGGATCCTCTTCGGAGGCCGGATCAAGGGATCTTCCCGGATCCTCCAGTTGTGGAGTTGGGCTATTTATGCCTTCCACATCCCGACGCAGTTCCTGCGTCGAAATCATAAAGTAAGACACTTATCTTTGAAAGCACGGATCAGATATATAAGCGTCCGCTTACCCAGCTCCGAGGGTTATTCATGGAAAATCCATTCAATGGATTCGTGCGGAGGAAGTCCTCCTCCTCCCCCTTGTACAAGCCGGACAGGATCTTCACCAGATCGGCGGACGATCCCGGCCCCGTGCGGCCATGACGGGTGGCGTCATTCTCCCCGTTGAAATCCCACATGGGGTGGCCCCTATATTGGAGCGGCTGCACCCCTCGCATAATGCATGTGGCTATGACTCCGATCATGGTTAATCCGGAATGGGCTAGTAACCGTATCCGGCCCATCAGATAGTGGACGCTCCCGTCATCTTCCCGTCGAGGGCTCCGTGGGCGCCAACTCAGGCGTTTCTTCATAGGAGCGTTGCTAAACTCCGGGAGGCCGATCCGAACTGGATCCGGTAGTGGGGCGTCTTCCATATAGAACCACTCCGAAGGCCAGTCTTCGGACGCCTTCTTCGGGGTTCCGGATAGATATCCGGTCCCGGCGATGCGCCATATTTCGGCTCCGCCCACTTGATATATCAACCCCTCGTAAGAGTGGGGTACGAGGCAAAATAGCCTCTTCCACAATGCAAAATGGGGCTCGACGCCCAAGAACATCTCGCAAAGAGCTACGAAGCCCGCGATGTGCAAAATCGAGGCAGGCGTGAGGTGGTGAAGTTGGAGTCCATAGAACTCCAGGAGCCCCCGGAGAAACGGATGTATGGGAAATCCAGGTCCCCTTATTAAGTAGGGGACGAAGCATACCCGCTCTCCTTTGGAGGGATTGGGGATGCTCTCCGCCTGCTTCCCACCCTTGTAGGTGGCCAGTCCGGCTCGAACCGGAACCATGAAGGCTGGGGGAAGATATCCCTCTGCTTGGAGCGTCACTAATTCGCTATGCGGGACTGAGCATCTCCTCCAATCTCCCGGCTGAGGACTGGGAGCGCGAGAAGAGGAGCCGCGTCGGCTATCCATGTTGGAATGGATTTTTTGTCAGATGCGCCTCGATGAGTACTTGCGGAAGGAGGATGGTATGATTTGGATCTGGATCCTCGCCTCTCTTATAGGCGGCTTATTCGCGCAGCTAGGGGGTGAAACGTAAGAATACCCTGGCTTTTCGCATTCGTGCAACACGTGGAAAAAGGCCATTATTGGACGTGGAAGCCAAGGAGGGCAACATTTATGAAGCCACCGGACACTATCCGGCAAACACATGGAACATGAAGGAGAACCCGCCTTGCAAACGCCGAAGACAACGTACGCGTCGGACTCGTCGTCATTGAAGCCTGGTTCGGGGGCTACTGAGGGAGTCCCTGTAACATCCCAAATTTCTAAATTTTGGAATGTTATATTAAATAAATAACTATGCTTGTTTGTTTGATTGTTGTGTAACTGATTGTGTGAAATTGAGTGAAATTTGAAACATTTTGAAAGTTTACTGAGAGGGAATGAAATGACATTCCCAAACTTTCACCTTGCATTTATGATCTCCATGAATTCAAATTCAATTCAAACACAAAACCCTAGAGAGAAGATGATATGACTTCTTCCATTTAAATAAATGAAAAGGGTTTTGAAAAGATTTGTATTCCATTTGGAAATATTTCAATTCTGAAACTTTATGCAACTCAATGATTTTCACGAGAGAAGATAAAATGACTTCTTCAAATTAAATGAAATATGAGTTGGGAGTTTTAAAAGAATTAAATCCAAAGTTCTTTGAATTTATTTCCAATTTGGAGTTATTTGAGTTTTATTCAAAATATTTTTCTCCAAAAACAAAATATATGGAAAATAGGGTAACATGATTCCCTACATCAGAAAATTGGAGAGAAATTAATTTGAAGTCATTTTGGTATTTTAAAAATGATTTTTGTTGGATTTTATTGGACCAGAAGCACTCTTTGCTTTATTTAAATTTGTGTATATTTTATTTAATGCTAAAATAATGTTCATCATGTAGGAAATCTTTTTCTGAAAATTTTGATATATTATATGCCTATATAATATTTTCATTTTATTTTGTTTTATCATTTTGTTTTCCTCTCTGTTTGTTAAAAAAAAATATTCGCAGCGCCTTGGGCCAAAGGCCCAAGCTGCCAACCAGCCGGCCGGCCAAGGCCAAGGCCATCGCACGCACGCACCTAGGGAGCCAGGGAGCCAAGGTTTCCTATTCTTTTACAAATCCTAGTAGGATTTGATCCCGTTTCGTTATTCCGTTTTTATTCCTAGGATTCCTAATCCTACTCTAATTCTTGTCCCCTACTCCAAGCAAAAAACCCTCCCCTCCCCACTATAAATACCCAAGCACCCCCCCCCCCCCTCCAACACATCAAACCAACACCTCTCCTCTCCTCTCCGCAGCAGCAGCTGTGCACCACCACCGCCGCCGCCAAGTGCCGCCGCCGCGCCCTCGACCTCTCCTGAGGTTTATATGATCTCCTCTCCACCGTCCCGTGATCTCCTTTCCTCTAGGATCAACCGCAACATCGGATCCGATCTTCTTCCCCAACTCCGACGACTACTCCGGTGAGATCCACGAAATCCCGTAATTCATTTTTTTCAGAAAATAGCAATCTTAGAAAATTCATATCTTTTAGAGTTTTTAGTATTTTTGAGTGATTCCAATTGCTATGTGTCACAAATTTGCTGAAGTTTCTGTTAGTGTCTCTGGATCTCAAATTTGAGTAGTTTAAATTTGAATTTGATAATTTTGTTCAGATTAGTATTTTGGCCATAACTTGAGTTTAAAAATAGGTTTTTAATTAATTCTTTTTGCTCCTGGTCACTTGTGATATTGTTTTTGCTGTAGGATTTAGTTTGGTAATGTTGGAGTATTTTAAATTAGATTTTTAGTAAAAACAGTACTGTTTTGCTTATATAGTTGTTTTAGTTATGTAATTATTGTTTTTAATTATTTTAGTTCATTCCTTTTGTAGATTTTCACTTGTTGTTATATGTTTATGTTTAGCTACAGTAGATAAATTTTTGTAGTTATTTATTAGTGTTTAGCTACTGTTTTTGTAATTGCTTGTTTAGTTCATAGTGATAGTGGATAAAAATAGTTTTATTAGTTTTAAAAGTAATTCTTTTTCCACTTCAAGTTATATTGTTTTGTTTCTGTTATTTGTGAACACATTAGTTGTTATATTTATTTAGTATAGTTTATTAATGTTTTAATAAATGATTTGCTGTTATAGTTGTCTTAGTGTTTTGCTAGTTGCTATATTTGTTCTAGTATTCACTAGATGGTTATAGTAGTTTTATATTACTTCTTTTTGTTAGTTAGTAAATTAGTAATTTATTTGCTGTTATTTTATTAGATTTATATTTTCTTTGCTGTAGAAAAAAAATATTAGAATAATTTAGTAATGTTATGTTAAGATTTGTGTGAGTTGGTCACCACTAGTTTTTCCTTGAATTTTTCTTTTGAAGTTTTTCCTTTGGTTTTCGACTTGGTTTTCTTGTTGCTTTTATTTTGATTGAGTATTGTTATGATTGATAGAATTGATTGCTAGGATGATTGCTTATATGATTGTCTGTGTAATATAGATTTTCAAAGGAGTGACGAATAGTTCTACCAAGTCTTTATTCGAGAGCGTTATTATCTTCATCAAGTAATACCTGCAAGTTCACTTTGACCATGTTTTTCATACCTATGTGTTTTATTGCATCTAGTGTCATCTTGGCAACAAACCCTCCAATAGTGATATTGAATTCTTGTAGTTGAGTAGTATGCATGAGGTAGGAACCCATCACCCTGTTACCAAGCCTGGGACGATATTTTATTTTAATGCTACGCTATAGTAGACGGGGTTTGGTATGAGTGCACGAGAGTGGTGTGAGAATGGAAGATCTACGTCAATGACGACAACTCCATGATGGAATCTGCAAGGACTGCATCTTCAAGCCCTCAAGACTTCAAGACTCGAGACAAGAATTCAATACACACTACTGGGTGAAGGATGGTTGACGGGCGCCCTGGAGAATCCAGTGGTTGGCCGGGATGCATGGAGAAGCGCCATGACATCTTGCGGAAAGCTTCACCCAGACTCAAAGAGACGGAAGAATACTTCATGCCCGGAAGCTTACCCGTGCAACCGCAAGTCACTATGGGCTCTGGCTTGGTTGACTTTAGTTCTGACTCTGGCTAGGACGGTGCTAGCAGATGTAGAACTACGGTAGGATTGAATGAGCACCGTACAGCTTGTCGGGGAACTCTTGAAGACCATGTTTCGGTCATCTTGTTCTCAAACACCACGAAGTGCGAGAACGTAAAGAGAGGGATCGAATCTTGCGGGTAAAGTGTACAAACCTCTGCAGAGGGTTAAAACCTAATCGATTAGCCGTGTCCCGATTTACGGACAATTTGAGCCTCTGGACTTGGATCTATCTCTAACTCTCAACACCGGATTGATAACTTAATTGTGGGCAACTTATGATGATTTTGGGCTATGAGACATCGGTTGGCGGAACCATGTCATGATAGAAAACTCCATAGTACAGACTTCATTTATTCCTTTGATGTAGGGAAAATAAAACCAGCTTTTACGCAAACAAAACTCAGACCCGAGCCACAAAGCCAAATTGCATATAGTATAGTTTTACCATCTGCTTTTCTCATGTTGTGATCTTGCCGATACATTCAATGTCTTGACCTACACGGCTGCAACGTATCATGTTGCAGATATTTCCTCGACGAGTAAGAGTTACGATACAGGTTACGGTCTACACTCAACTTGCCGATGGCGTTGATGGGAATCCACACCCGATTACTTGATTCCGCTGAGAATTATGAGATATATATAAGTATTAAGATAAATTAAAAATGTGATTGCACTTTGATAAATACATTGAATTACTGTGTGTGCCAAAGATATCGATCCGTGGATGGCACAAAGAACACGTAGGCTTGACCGTCTGAGGTCGGGTCGCTTCTGATCCCCGGACTAGGGGTGTCCGGAAGCCGAACTATCATCATCGGCGGACTCCAAGACTATGAAGATACAAGATTGAAGACTTCGTCCCGTGTCCGGATGGGACTTTCCTTGGCGTGGAAGGCAAGCTTGGCGATACGGATATGTAGATTTCCTACCATTGTAACCGACTTTGTGTAACCCTAGCCCTGTCCGTTGTCTATATAAACCGGATGGCTTTAGTCCAGAGGACGAACAACAATCATACCATAGGCTAGCTTCTAGGGTTTAGCCTCCTTGATCTCGTGGTAGATCTACTCTTGTAACACACATCATCAATATTAATCAAGTAGGACGTAGGGTTTTACCTCCATCAAGAGGGCCCGAACCTGGGTAAAACATCGTGTCCCTTGTCTCCTGTTACAATCCGCCTAGACGCACAGTTCGGGACCCCCTACCCGAGATCCGCCGGTTTTGACACCGACAGTTTTATTCATGTAAACAGTACAACAATTATTCTTTGACTTAAATGAATAATTGTATTGCAATAAACATGATCCAATCATATTCATGCTCAACACAAACACCGAATAATATTTATTTTAGGTTCAACACTAATCCCAAAGGTAAAAGGAATGTGCGATGGTCATCTTATCAACTTTGGAATTATCTCCAACACACATCATCACCTTGTCCTTAACTAGTCTCTGTTCATTTTGCAACTTGTGCTTCGAGTTACTACTCTTAGCAACTGAACCAGTATCAAATACCGAGGGGTTGCTATAAACACTAGTAAAGTACACATCAATAACATGTATATCTATTATACCTTTGTTCACTTTGCCATCCTTCTTATCTGCCAAGTATCTAGGGCAGTTCCACTTCTAGTGACCATTTCCTTTGCAGTAGAAGCACTCAGTTTCAGGCTTGGGTCTAACTTTGGGCTTCTTCATGGGAGTGGAAACTTCCTTGTCATTCCTTCTGAAGTTTACCTTTCTTTCCCTTGCCCTTTATCTTGAAACTAGTGGTCTTGTAAACCATCAACACTTGATGCTTTTTCCTGATTTCTGCCTTCGCCCATTTCAGCATCCCGAAGAGCTTGGGAATCCTTTCTGTTATACCTTGCATATTATAGTTCATCATGAAGTTCTAGTAACTTGGTGATAGTGACTAAAGAACTCTGTCAATCACTATCTTATCGGCAATATTAACTCCCACTTGATTCAAGTGATTTTAGTACTCAAACATTCCGAGGAGATGCTCACTCATTGAGCTATTCTCCTCCATCTTGTAGTCAAAGTAATTGTCAGAGGTCTCATACCTCTCGACATGGGCATGAGACTGAAACATTAATTTCATCTCTTGGAACATCTCATATGCTCTGTGGTGTTCAAAACGTTTTATAAATCCCGGTTATAAGTCGTAAAGCATGGTGCACTAAAATATCAAGTAGTCATCATACCGAGCTTGTCAAACATTCATAACGTTTGCATGTGCTCCTGCAATAGGTCTGTCACCTAGTGGTGCATCAAGAACATAATTCTTTTGTGCAGCAATGTGTATAATCATCAGATCACGGACCGAGTCCACATCATTGCTACTATCATCTTTCAACTTATTGTTCTCTAGGAACATATCAAAAATAAACGGGGAACTACATCACGAGCTATTGATCTTCAACATAGTTATGCAAAAACTATTAGGACTAAGTTCATGATAAATTAAAGTTCAATTTAATAATATTACTTAAGAACTCCCACTTAGATAGACACTCCTCTAGTCATCTAAATGATCACGTGATCCATATCAACTAAACCATGTCCGATCATCACGTGAGATGGAGTAGTTTTCAATTGTGAACATCACTATGTTGATCATATCTACTATATGATCCACGCTCGATCTTTCAATCTCAGTGTTCGAGGCCATATCTGCATATGCTAGGCTCATCAAGTTTAACTCAAGTATTTTGCGTGTGCAAAACTGGCTTGCACCCGTTTTATGTGAACGTAGAGCTTATCACACTCGATCATCATGTGGTGTCTCAGCACGAAGAACTGTGGCAACGGTGCATACTCACGGAGAACACTTATACCTTGAAATTTAGTGATGGATCATCTTATAATGCTATCGTCGTACTAAGAAAAATAAGATGTATAAAAGATAAACATCACATGCAATCAAAAATATGTGACATGATATGGCCATCATCATCATCTTGTGCCTTTGATCTCCATCTCCAAAGTACCTTCATGATCTCCGTCATCACCGGCATGACTCCATGATCTCCATCATCTTGATCTCTATCTACGTGTCGTCACATGGTCGTCTCACCAACTATTGCTTTTGCAACTATTGCTATCGCATAGCGATAAAGTAAAGCAATTATATGGCTATGGCGCTTGCATCTTATGCAATAAAGAGACAACCATAAGGCTCCTGTCAGTTGCCTATAACTTTAACAAAACATGATCATCTCATACAACAATTTATATCTCATCACGTCTTGACCATATCACATCACAACATGCCCTGCAAAAACAAGTTAGACATCCTCTACTTTATTGTTGCAAGTTTTCATCGATGCTATGGGCTTAGCAAGAACCATTCTTACCTACGCATCAAAACCACAACGATTTTTCGTCAAGTGTGTTGTTTTAACCATCAACAAGGTCACACTCGATTCAACTAAAGTTGGAGAAACAGACACCCATTAGCCACCTATGTGCGAAGCATGGCGGTAGAACCAGTCTCATGAACGCAGTCATGTAATGCCGGTCTGGGCCGCTTCATCCAACAATACCGCCGAATCAAAGTCTGACATGCTGGTAAGTAGTATGAATATTATCTCCCACAACTCTTTGTGTTCTACTCGTGCATATAACATCTACGCATAGACCTCGCTCTGATGGCACTGATGGCGAACACAACATTTCAAAAAATTTACCAACGATCATGCTAGATCTACCTATGTGATGCATAGCAATGAGCGGGAGATCATGTCCATGTACCCTCGTAGACCAAAAGAGGAAGCGTTAAGTAACGCGGTTGATGTAGTCGAACGTCTTCGTGATCCAACCGATCAAGTACCGAACACCTCCGTCATCTGCACACGTTCAGCTCAGTTAGTCCCCCAATCTCTTGATCCAGCTGAGGGAGAGTTTCATCAGCACGATGGTGTGATGACGGTGATGATGAAGTTACCGATGCAGGGCTTTGCCTAAGCACTACAACGATATGACTGAGGTGGAAATCTATGGAGGGGGGCACCGCACACGGCTAAAACAATCAACTTGTGTGTCTATAGGGTACCCCCCTCCCCCGTATAGGGGAGGAGGGGGCCGGCCGGCCTCATGGTGCGCCCCCAAGGGGGGGGGGGATCCTACTCCTACTAGGAGTAGGTTCCCCCCTTTCCTAGTCCTGCTAGGAGGGGGAGGAAGGGGAAGAGGAGAGGAAGGAAAGGGGGGTCGGCCCCCCTCCCAATTCGGATTGGGCTTGGGGGGGATCCTCTTGGCCTTCTCCTCTCTCTTCCACTAAAGCCCATGTATGCCCATTAAGCCCACAGGGGGTTCCGGTAACCCCTGGGTACTCTGGAAAATGCCCGAACTCATCTGAAACCTTCTTGGTGTCCAAACATAGCCTTCCAATATATTGATCTTTATGTCTCGACCATTTCGAGACTCCTCGTCATGTGCAAGATCATATTCGGGACTCCGAACAACCTTTGGTACATGAAAACACATAAACTCATAATACTGATCGTCATCGAACGTTAAGTGTGCGGACCCTACGGGTTCGAGAACTATGTAGACATAACCAACAGCGGAACCTGGATGCTCATATTGGCTCCCACATATTCTACAAGATCTTTATCGGTCAAACCGCATAACAACATACATTTTTCCCTTTGTCATTGGTATGTTACTTGCCCGAGATTCGATCGTTGGTATCTCAATACCTAGTTCAATCTCGTTACCGGCAAGTCCCTTTACTCGTTTCATAATGCATCATCCCGTAACTAACTCATTTGTTGCATTGCTTGCAAGGCTTATTGTGATGTGCATTACGGAGAGGGCCCAGAGATACCTCTCCGACAATCGGAGTGACAAATCCTAGTCTCGATCTATGACAACTCAACAAACACCATCAGATACACCTGTAGAGCGTCTTTATAATCACCCAGATTGCCAGTGACGTTCGATAGCACACTAAGTGTTCCTTTGGTATTCAGGATTTGCATAATCTCATAGTCATAATAACATGTATAAGTCATGAAGAAAGCAATAGCAACAAACTCAATGATCATAATGCTAAGCTAATGGATGGGCCTTGTCCATCACATCATTCTCCTAATGATGTGACCCCGTTCATCAAATGACACATGTCTATGGCCAGGAAACATAACCATCTTTGATTAACGAGCTAGTCAAGTAGAGGCATACTAGGGACACTGCTTTTGTCTATGGATTCACACATGTACTAAGTTTACGCTTAATACAATTCTAGCATGAATAATAAACATTTATCATGATATAAGGAAATAAATAATAACTTTATTATTGCCTCTAGGGCATATTTCCTTCGGTCGTATCGCCAACTATTGCTTCTACAACTATCGCTACCTCATAGTGATAAAGTAAAGCAATTACATGGCGTTTGTATTTCATACAATAAAGCGGCAACCTTAAGGCTCCATCCAGTTGCCAATAACTTTTACAAAACATGATCATCTCATACAATAATGTATATCACATCATGTCTTGTCCATATCACATCACAACATGCCTTGCAAACAAGTTAGATGTCCTCTACTTTGTTGTTGCAAGTTTTACGTGGCTGGTACGGGGTTCTAGTAAGAACCGCTCTTACCTACTCATCAAAACCACAACGGTATTTTGTCAAGTTTGTTGTTTTTAACTTCAAAAAGGACCGGCCGTAGTCAAATTCGGTTCAACTAAAGTTGGAGAAACAGACACCCGCCAGCCACCTTTATGCAAAATTAGTTGCAAGTCTGTCGGTGGAACCGGTCTCACGAACGTGGTCATGTAAGGTTGGTCCGGGCCGCTTGATCCAACAATACCGCTGAATCAAAATAAGATCATTGGTAAGTAGTATGACTATCACCGCCCACAACTCGTTGTGTTCTACTCATGCATATCATCTACACATAGACCTGGCTCGAATGACACTGTTTGGTAACATAGCGTGCAATTTCAAAAAAAAATCCTAAGCTCATGCAAGATCTATCTATGAGATGCATAGCAACGAGAGGTTGATGTAGTCAAATTTCTTCTTGTTCCGACCGATCAAGCACCGAACGTACGACACCTTTGAGTTCTGCACACGTTCTGCTCGATGACGTCCCTCAAACAATTGATCCAGCAAAGTGTTGAGGGAGAGTTCCGTCAGCACGTTGGTGTGTTGACGATGATGGTGATGTGATCTACGCAGGGCTTCACCTAAGTACTGCGTGAATATATCTGGAGGCATAGACTATGGAGGGGGGCGCCGCACACGGCTAACAATATTTGTTGTTTGTTCTAGGCGCCCCCTCCCCACATATATATAGGTAGGAGGGGGAGGAGGACAACCATGGGACCCCCCAAGTAGGAGGAATCCTACTTGGGGGCCTTGTCCAATCCCCCCCCCCCCCACCATCTTTTCCATAGAGGGAAGGAGGAAAGGGGAAAGAGAAGGGAAGGAAGGGGGGCCGAATTGTCTCCCCTTCCTTCTCTCTTCCCCTTTCCTTTCCCCTTCCTATTCGGATAGCAAGGGGGGTGCAACAGCCCATGATGGCTGCTGCATTTCCCCTCTTGGCCCAATAGGCCCATATAGTTTGCCGGGGGTAGCCCGAAACCCCTTCTAGTGACCCAATACGTACCCGGTACCCCCAGAACATTTTTGGTGTCTGAATACTATCGTCCTATATATGAATCTTTCCCTCTCGACCATTTCGAGACTCCTCATCATGTCTATGATCTCATCCGGAACTCCGAACAACATTTGGTCACCAAATCACATAACTCATATAATACAAATCGTCATCGAACGTTAAGCATGCGGACCCTACGGGTTCGAGAACTTTGTAGACATGACCGAGACACCTCTCCGGTCAATAACCAAGAGCGGAACCTGGAAGCTCATATTGGTTCCTACATATTCTACGAATATCTTTATCAGTTAAACTATAATGACAACATACCTTATTCCCTTTGTCATCGGTATGTTACTTGCCCGAGTTTCGATCATCGGTATCTTTATACCTAGTTCAATCTCATTACCGGCAAGTCTCTTTACTTGTTCTGTAATGCATCATCCGCAAATAACTCATTTTTCGCATTGCTTGCAAGGCTTATCATGATGTGCATTACCGAGAGGGGCCAGAGATACCTCTCTGATACTTTGAGTGACAAATCCTAATCTCGATTTATGCCAACCCAACAAACACCTTCGGCGATACCTGTAGAGCATCTTTGTAATCACCGAGTTACGTTCTGACGTTTGATAACACACAAGGTATTCCTCCGTTATCCGGGAGTTGCATAATCTCGTAGTCAAAGAAATATATATAAGTCATGAAGAAAGAAATAACAATAATACTTAACGATCATTATGCTAAGCTAACGTATGGGTCTTGTCCATCACATCATTCTCCTAATTAAGTGATCCCGTTCATCAAATGACAACACATGTCTATGGTTACAAAACTTAACCATCTTTGATTAACGAGCTAGTCAAGTAGAGGCATACTAGGGAAACTCTCTTTTTCTGTGTATCCACACATGTATCAAGTTTCAAGTTAATACAATTCTAGCATGAATAATTAACATTTATCATGATATAAGGAAATATAAATAACAACTTTATTATTGCCTCTAGGGCATATTTCTTTGAATTGATATATACGACGATGGTATTTGGACATCAGAAGTGTTTCAGGACGTACTGGGAAGGAATCGGGTCACCTGAAGGGGTTCCTGGCACACCTATTTCCCCAGCCAAGTTATGGGCCTTATGGGCCAAAGGAGGGGACATACCATCCCACAAAGGGGCTGGTGCGCCCCCTCCCTTGTTTGGCCAACCCTAGCGAAGGGAAAGGGGGACGGCTAGCCCCTCCTACCTTTCTCTCTCATGGGAGACAGGAAAGGGGTGGGGGTCGGGGCACTACCCTCCCGTGTCTTTTCCCACACTCCAAATAAGGAATGGGAGGGCGCAACTTGGGAGAGACCCCAATTAGGATTCCTCCTACTTGGGCGCCTCCTTTGGCTGTTCCTCCCTCCCTCCCACCTATATATGTGGGGAGGGGGCACCATAAAAGGACACAACATTGTCTTAGCCGTGTGCGGGGCCCCCCTCCACAGTTTACACCCCCGGTCATATTCTCACGGTGCTTAGGCGGATGTGTAGGAATGTTTCGACGGGAGAAAGGCATCCCATGTGGAGCACTCCCTTTTAAGTCGGTCAAAGCAACCAATAATCCTACATATAGGTAACCACCTACATAACCTTACTTAATGTTTCTACTTAATGCTCTCCCTCACTGAAAATGATATTCACACCTAGAGTATATTGAACTCCCGCTAAAAATGGCATTCACACCTATAGAGAATGTTGGACCCCACTAAAAATGACATTCCACCCCCTACGAAGAAAGACATCCCATGTGAAGCACTCATTTTTAAGTCGGTCAAAGCAACCAATAGTCCTACAGGGTGGGGCCGAACCAACGTTCTTCTGTAGCTTTACGTGGAATAACAAAGTTACCAAAGCAACACGGTTGCAAATTTTGTTAAGTCATGCGAGTGACCCGTCGGTGTCGACGGGAGAAGCGAGTCACATCTGCTCCCATGCGAACCGCCCACGTCGTTCCTTTCTTTGCTTTCTGCCGCCGGTGACTCCATCTCGTCTGCCACAGACAGACACGGTCGATGGGAGAGCAGGTCTCCGAAACCTCGTCTCTTCGGTTCCTGTACGGTAGAGAGGCGTATAGGTTTTTGGGAAGCGACTACGCGACTGCTCGCCTCCGTCGTCTACTTCCTCTACGTTTGTGTCGCCCTCATCATTACCTTGTCCACGATGCCGAACGTGCCGCCGCCGAGAAAGTTGAAGCTGACAAGAAGGTTGCCGAGGACGCCGCTGCCACCACCGCCGCCGCGGCCTCTGCATGTGCTCCTGGAGGGCATAACTCGTTTATTCCGCTCCTACTGTTTTCTGTTTTAGCCTTGCTATCGTTACACTTAGATCTTTCTGCAATTAGCGTAGTATGTGCTTGGTTCACTAAATATTAGTATGTGTTTATTTGTGGCAATGCCATGCTAGTGATTTACTCATGGATTAGTTTAATCGAAAAATTTCCTATTTACGTAGCAATCCAAGAACCTATTATGTGTAGGAATTTTTTGAGGCTACGGCCAAACTTTATTTAGAAAGAGAGAGGGAGGGAGGGACCCGCCCAGCAGTGAATTCGTCATGTAGTAGAACATATTTAAAGACTTACATTTCCTTCATAATGCACCATAGTATTTTTTTTCATTTTGTATGTTCATGTACACATCAGAATGCATCTCACAAACATAGTATTGGCTTTCTGGCATTTTCTCTGTCTATGTCTATGGAGCACAAACACTAGCGTAAAAACTTTCGGCGCCGGTGACGGACAAACCCTAGACATGTCCATATGGGCTTGTTTGGTTTATGCCCAGGAGCGCCGCGCCAAATCGTGGGCGTCGTGGGCACGCCAAAAAGTTGGCAGCGATTCGGCCGCCCCAGTTTCGCCAATGCGTTGGCGCAGAAACAGAAGAGGAAAAGGTGGGGTGCGCTGGCGAGCCAAAAGATTGGAGCTCATCCAAACGAGCTGCGCTTTATCGGTCAACGCCAAAATATTGGCTGGGCGGACGGGGCCTCCAATTCAAACAGCCTCGTGCACGATGCGGATTCTCTCGTGGGAACGGGGTGCACCAGGACAGTTAACAGAGCACAAGTTGCATGATGCAAGCTGCTGTACTCGATGTCTCGATGCCACACGCAACCCAATGGTATACGGCCACCGCGCAGTGCAAGCGCATTCCAGGAAGCAAAGGAGAAAGAACGAACAAAGGAGGTGGCCTACTACTCCCTGCGATGGGACTGGACATATGGGCGCCCGCCGCGGGGAGAGGGAGAGAGAGATGTCAGGTATAGTACACTGAACAGCTACTGCTTCCTGCGATAGACCGGTAGAGTAGAGTGTTGTTGCTTCGTGCCATCGTGCCTATCCCGGTAGAGTAGAGTAGATGTTACGGAAAAAGCCTATTAACTAGCGCAGCTGTGTGGGGCTGGAGCCTTGTTGTGACCCGTCGGCTGTTGCAGAGACTGGCAACCCGCCGCAGGCCAGAGCAGACAACGCGTGCACGCATACTCCGTCACGTGACGCCACAGTTTTTTGCAACCGAGCCAATCCCGTGGAGATTCACGCACGTCCACCGTATTACACTTGGATTTTTATATACATATTCCTTGTTTTCCCGGGGTTACACTTGGATATTTAACATATTTTTTTATTAGTTTTGCGGGGTCACACCTGGATTTTTTTACATACTACTTCTATTTTACGGAGTTACACTTCGATTTGACGAGACAAAAGAGAAGAAACGGTGATTGAATATAATTTCTAAAAGCAAAAACACCAAATTTGAGGCAAATATGAGGGAGCATCTATGGTTCAGCTGCCTGGAATTTTTTATTATCTCAATTGATTTTTCCTTCAACCGTTGGAATCAAACCCAACAATCCTTTGAAAAAGATCTAGCATTTGAGCAGTATTAAATGTGTATAAAACAAATGTTAACCATGTACTCAATTTTTTAAATCTTGCACTATATTTAAAAAATATTTAAATTATATTTTATAGTTTTGGAACGATGAATTTGTTCATACAAATACAAGATATATGACAAAGTAAGTTTTGGGGTTCCAAAATAAAAGAGCATGTCTTCAACGTCTGATGGCCAAATGACAACTAATGAACTAAACACGGATATTTTGGTTCTTGGTGATTTCTTCTTCTCATTTTCTTGAAAAAAAATCGAGTGGACGCCAGATATGATATGGTCTTGACTAGATGGCTAATTGTTCGTCGGCCTAACTTTCACGGTACTAGCAGCAGCAACAAGAAATTCCGGTTGAGCAAAGATACAAGACCGTAATATCAAAAACTGGCGTCGAGTAGAATAGATGAATTAACTCCACGCGTAGCAGCAACAAAATCCGCCACGGATCAGCAAAAGCAAACGCGATATTTGGTGTCCCCCATCATTGGGCGTTTTCTGACTTATATATACAACTCACGGTTGAAACGAAACTGAACCCGAAAGTCATGTTCTGCTCCCGGGCTCATTTGAGCTCGGCGGTGAACGGTAAAATCGAAAAAAATGACAAATATTTCTGAATATTTCTGGTGGAAACATTGACCAAAATTCTCTATGCTTGCAAATTTTCATCCAAAGATGACATTCGTACAAGTCATGGAAAAAAAATCAATACTCCAAAATGTTTTTGGAATTAACATTTTTTGGAGCATCAAATTTGTTTTTTTTTTCTGCAACGTTCACGAATGTTATTTTGTGATAAAATTTTGTGAGCATTGAGAACTTGTAAATGTTTGCACCCAAAAAAATGATTTTTTTTAATCTCTACCTAATATTTATCTTTATCTTTACCTACTAATAAAGCGGCTACCGCTTCTGGTCCTCCGTCATTAAAATTAGAAAGAATTCCTTATTTGGCCCTTTCTTAAAATGTGCTTCCCTTTTCGGCCCCTTAAATTATTTTCTTCCCCTTTTGACACTCAAACTTCAGTTTGTGCCCTATGTGACCCTTTCATCCATTTTTTCATCCAATGGTGTTAACTGGCACATTTTTTTTTTGAAAAGGGGGTAATCCCCGGCCTCTGCATCAGATCGATGCATACGGCCTCTCTTATTAACCAAATAAAGAGGTTCTGAACAGAAGTCTTACAAACAAAGGAATAAAGGCAGCCTAAAGCTCACATAGAGCCTCGACTGAAAGGCAAAAATGAGATAAGCCACAAACCGGCTGGCATAATATAGGAAGGTAAACTAGATGGCTATCCTATTACATGATCGCCATCCAAACCGGTTGAATATATCCCGTGCTACCGTCTCCCACCGGACAGATCCAGTAACCAAACGCTCCCTGGCCTCCGTCGGAGTGAGTAAGGACCAAGTACGGATCAGTGCCGTAGCTCGGAAAAACACCTGCAAAAAAAGGAGTATTTGTTGTCCTGTTAAAAACCAAATCATTCCTGTAATTCCAAATTGCCCATAATAACGCACATCCTCCTACACGAATGTGTCTGGCCGTTTCGGTCTCCATCCCAAGCAGCCACGCCCCGAATAACGTGTTTACCGATCTCGGTGGAGTAATATTAAAAGCAATTTGCATGGTGCGCCACAACCCTTGTGCCAACGGGCAATCAAAGAATAAATGCTTGATAGTCTCATCCCGATCACAGAAGCTACACCTAGTAGATCCTGTCCCAGTTATGCTTAACTAGATTGTCCTTTGTAAGAATAACTTGTTTATGCACAAACCACATAAACACTTTAATCTTCAAAGGAACCTTAACGTTCAGACTTCCTTGGACGTAGGTATCACGGAAGAATTAATAATATCAATATACATCGACTTGACCGTGAAGACCCCAGCTTTTAGTTAGTTTCCAACACAACTGGTCGGGCCGAGGATTTAGCTGCACATCCATCGCCCTACGGACCAAGTGAAGCCATGCTTCCCATCTAGGTCCAACAAGCACTCTCCTAAACTGCATATTGAGGGGAACAGACTGCATCACTGTGGCCACAAGAGCATCCCTATGCTGAACAATACGATATAGTGTTGGATATTGTGAAGCCAAAGGCGTGTCACCCAGCCACGTATCCTCCCGAATCGCGTGTCATCTCCATTACCAACAATACATTTCGCTCTGTTAAAGAAAGCGGCTTTAACCCTCATTAGCCCTTTCCGTAACGCATTTAATCTGTAGGTCTCATAGTGACTTGGGATAAAGTCTTTGAGTACAGATATTTACTACGTAAAATCTGCGCCCAAGTTGCCTCTGTCTCAGAAGACAACTTAAACAGCCACTTACTCAGGAGGCATTTATTTTTGACTTCAAGATTTTCAATACCAAGTCCTCCTTGGTCCTTTGGTCTGCAGATAATATCCCATTTGGCCAATCTGTACTTCCTCTTAGACACATCACTCTGCTAGAAGAAGCGAGAACGATAAAATTCTAGTCTTTTCCTCACCCCAACTGGTACTTCGAAGAAAGATAGCAGAAACATAGGTAAACTCGTGAGCACCGAGTTAATCGTAATCAACCGCCTCCATAAGACATGAGTTTTCCTTTCCAACGGCTTAGTTTCTTCTCAAATCTATCCTCGATGCACTTCCACTCAGCATTCGTTAACTTACGATGGTGTATTGGAATACCGAGATAAGTGAAAGGAAGAGACCCACTCTCACACCGAACAATTGTGTATAAGCTTCCTGCTCGTCTTTGGCTCTACCAAAATGTAACAACTCGCTTTTATGGAAATTAATCTTCAGCCCGCATAATTGTTCAAAAGGCATAATACTAGCTTCATGTTCCTCGCTTTGGCCAAATCATGTTCCATAAAATGATTGTATCATCAGCGTATTGCAGGATGGATAAACCACCATCAACCAGATCAGGCACCACTCCCTCCACCGACCGGCCTCTTTGGCCCTCCCAATCAGGATCGCTAACATATCAACCACAATATTGAATGTAATAGGCGACATAGGATCGCCTGCCTCGCACTTTGTGCGTTCGGAAATAGTGGGCTATGTCATCATTGACTTTAATGCCAACACTCCCTTTTGCGTGAACGCTTTCCACTGTTGTCTCCGGCGCTCATCAAATCCCTTCATTCGTAGAAGCTTCTTTGGAGGAACGGCCATTTGACTTTATCATAGGCCTTCTCGAAATCGACTTTGAAAATAACCCCATCTAGTTTTTTTCGTATGAATTTCATGAAGCGCTTCATGTAGGACCACAACCCCTCGAGGATGTTCCTATCCGCATGAAAGCCGCTTATGAAGGTTGAACTACAGCGCGGCGCTATCTCGAGTGAGCCCGATCGTGCCAACCTTGGTAAATATTTTGAAACCGACGTTGAGTAGGCGAGATAGGCCGAAATTGTTCAATTTTCACGGCATCTGTTTTCTTAGGCAACAACGTTATCGCTCCAAAATTAAGTTGGAACAACCGCAAGTGTCCCGAGAACAAATCATGGAACATCGGCATCAGGTCCCCTTTGATAATATGCCAACACTTCTTGTAAAACTCAGCGGGACACCATCCGCCCCGGAGCCTTATTGCATTTCATCTTGGCAATAGCCTCGAAAACTTCCTTCTCCGAGAAAGGGCGGTTAACACATCGTTCTCCACGTAAGAAAGCCGAGGGATATCGCTAACCCTAGACTCATCCAGGATACACAGCTCTCCTCCGGTGGTCCAAACAACCTTTGTAATATTCAAGAATGTATGTTTTCGTGTTGTCCCGCCAACTATTGTACCCTCATCTTGCTCCAAATTGAAGATCCTCTTCTTCCTGTGCTTGCCATTAGCAATCATGTGGAAGAACTGGGTGTTCGCATCCCCTGGACAACTTTTCTCACCTTTGCCCGCAATGCCCACTTTAATTCTTCCTCACGGAGCAGTTCCTTCACCTCATCTCAGCCTCATGCTTAATATGAAGCTCAAGTGGGTATGTAACCGTAGTTTCGCTTTTACATCTAATGTTTGTATAAGTGAAAGGAGTCGTTCCTTCTCGACCTTATACACTCCACCTAGATGTTTAGCCCACCCACGAAGGAAGCTACGGAGATGCCTAATCTTGTTCTCGCCACCGCTCAATGGCACTTCTTCCTCCTACATCTTTAGCCCATTCTCCGCAACAAGATCCAAAAATCCTTCTCGCTCAAACCACGCCATCTCAAAAGAGAAAACATTTTTGTTACCCGAGTAGGTAGCCCCACCAGAATCGAGCAACAAAGGCGTGTGATCGAGATCCCGCGAGAGAGCGCTGAACAGTTACCACGGGAAACTTCGTTCCCAAGCAACACTAGCTGTAACCCGATCCAACTTCTCGTGACGTTGGATTTGGCATCGCATTAGCCCATGTGAACTTCCTACCGAAAGCTCAATTTCTCTCAAATCTAAGCTTTCAATAATGGTATTAAACATAAATGACCATCTCCCATCGAAATTGTCATTATTCTTTTCATCGCGTCTTCTAATTATGTTGAAATCACCCCAACCAGAATTGGTAATCGCTGCACCCACAGACTCTAACAAGGTCTGCCAGAAATCTGGTTTGAACTCGCCTGCGCTGCCCAGACACCGCTACCAAAGCCCACCAAAACCATCCTGTTTGGACCGCACTCGAACTTAACAAAGAAAATCCCCATGAACACACTTCTAACTTCAAGAGAGTCACATCTAACACCCAAGAAGATTCCCCGACCTGCCTCTCGGCGAGACAATGCCGATCAAACTCAATCCCTCCCGACAAGGTATTGAGAAATTGAGGTGAGAAATTTGCTCTACCCGCTTCTCGACAGTGGCAATAAAGTCCAAGCTATGCTCAATAGATGCCTCCGCAAGGAACCTCCTTTTAGCCAAGTCCTTAAGACCTCTGCTATTCCAAAAGATCCCTCTCATATGTCATCATGAAATTTTTTAGCCGTGCGAATCCTAGCACTCCTACGGACTGCGGACATCGGGTAAGTTTTGCGCTTCCACTTGCGCTTAGGGCTGGTCGTGCCCTCCCGGTCCAAAGTGCCCGTAACCAATGGATTATGAACTTCCATCCCGATATTCTCATCCTCCTCCTCCGGCTCTCGGAGGCGGTGCTAGATCATCACAAAAATTATCAAGAACTCGAACTCCCAAGGTATCAATCTCAGAGTCATTCATAGGTTTGACCGCAGCTAAATTATTTAATTACTTCTAAAGCCCTCTCGGCTTCTAGATCTAGCAAATCGTTAATGTAATTAGTAACTTCACCCTCATCTCTACCAAGTGAAATTCCTAATTGTTGTGCCTTATCCATAATTTGATCATGCGAGAAATGCATAATAGTATTGGAAGTATTAACGGACATACCAGTAGTGACTTGGACTTCACGGCTTGGCCGCCCTCACGGACAGTCATTGCTGCATGTCGTCCACCTCCGGATGGCTCTGAAGCCGACAACTCATACGTTGACCAATGCCTCGATCCGGGATCCCGCCAAACATAATGACCTCCTCATGAGAAATTATCCGGAGAGCGACCGCTGTCACTCCCGAACATCCACCCGGTCGCCATTACCAGTGAGAGCGCCGAGTCCAAAGATCGGGAGGCGAAGGCCACCTACCCTCCCCATCCACCCGGACCGCTGTCCGGAGTGCACGCCATGATCCCGATCAGGGCGCCCCCCTCGGGCACCGAGGCAGACGGGAGCGTTGAGGCCACCTGCCCCACGCCCTCCCGCCAAACCTGCGCATCCGGAGACTGAGGGGGGGCCTCCAAAGAACCCAGATCCGGACCTGTTGGGAAACGTAGTAATTTCAAAAAAAATTCCTACGATCACGCAAGACCATGGTGATGGCATAGCAACGAGAGGGAAGAGTGTCCGTCCCACGCACTCAGAGACCGAAAGCGGAAGCGTTATAACAACGCGGTTGATGTAGTCAGACGTCTTCACGATCCGACCGATCCAAGCACCGAACGACGGCACCTCCGAGTTACGCACATCGCTCAGCTCGATGACGATCCCGGACTCCGATCCGGCAAAGTGTCGGGATGAGTTCCACAAGACGACGGGCGTGATGACGATGTTGATGCTCCACCGACGCAGGCTTCGCCTAAGCACTGCGACGATATGACTTCTCCGGCGAGGCTTCGCCTAAGCTCTCTGACGATATGACCAAGTGGAATATGGTGGAAGGGGCACCGCACACGGCTAAGGAAAGATCCGTAGATCAACTTGTGTGTCTTGGGGTGCCCCCTGCCTGTGATATAAAGGAGCCAAGGGGAGGTGGCGGCCCTAGGGGAGGCGCAAGGAGGAGTCCTACTCCCACCGGGAGTAGGACTCCCCCCCCTTCTCCTAGTTGGACTAGGATTGGAGGAGGGGGAAGAGGGAAGGGGCGCCGCCCCCCCCCCCTTCCGTGTCCTATTAGGACTAGAGGGGGGAGGGGGGCGCGCAGCCCCCCGTGGCCGGCCCATCCGCGTCTCCTATGGCCCATTAAGGCCCATGGACCACCCGGGGGGGTCCGGTAACCTCCCGGTACTCCGGTAAAATCCCGATTTCACACGGAACACTTCCGATGTCCAAATGTAGGCTTCCAATATATCAATCTTTATGTCTCGACCATTTCGAGACTCCTCGTCATGTCCGTGATCACATACGGGACTCCTAACAACCTTCGTGCATCAATACTTATAAACTCATTATGAACATCGCCGAAGCGTTAAGCGTGCGGACCCTACGGGTTCGAGAACTATGTAGACATGACCTAGAACCATTCTCGGTCAATAACCAATAGCGGAACCTGGATGCCCATATTGGTTCCTACATATTCTACTGAAGATCTTTATCGGTCAAACCGCATAACGACATCGTTGTTCCCTTTGTCATCGGTATGTTACTTACCCGAGATTCGATCGTCGGTATCCAATACCTAGTTCAATCTGCTATCGTAAAGTCTCTTTACTCGTCCGTAATACATCATCTCACAACTAACTCATTAGTTGTAATGCTTGCAAGGCTTAAGTGATGTGTATCACCGAGAAGGCCTAGAGATACCTCTCCCACAATCGGAGTGACAAAACCTAATCTCGAAATACGCCAACCCAACAAGTACCTTTGGAGACACCTGTAGTACTCCTTTATAATCACCCGATTACGCCAGACGCTTTGGTAGCACCAAAGTGTTCCTCCCAGAACGGAGTTGCATAATCTCATAGTTACAGGAACATGTATGGGTCATGAAGAAAGCATTAACATACTAAACGATCAAGTGTTAAGCTAACGGAATGGGTCATGTCAATCAGATCATTCTACTAATGATGTGACCTTGTTAATCAAATAACAACTCCTTGTTCATGGTTAGGAAACATAACCATCTTTGATTAACAAGCTAGTCAAGTAGAGGCATACTAGTGACATCTTGTTTGTCTATGTATTCACACATGTATTATGTTTCCGGTTAATACAATTCTAGCATGAATAATAAACATTTATCATGATATAAGGAAATAAATAATAACTTTATTATTGCCTCTAGGGCATATTTCCTTCAGTCTCCCACTTGCACTAGAGTCAATAATCTAGATTACAAAGTAATGATCCTAACACCCATGGAGTCTTGGTGCTGATCATGTTTTGCTCGTGGAAGAGGTTTAGTTAACGGTCTGCAACATTCAGATCCGTATGTATTTTGAAAATCTCTATGTCTCCCACTTGGAGTTGGTCCCGAATGGAATTGAAGCGTCTCTTGATGTGCTTGGTCCTCTTGTGAAATCTGGATTCCTTTGCCAAGGCAATTGCACAGTATTGTCACGGAAGATCTTCATCGGTCCCGACGCACTAGGTATAACACCTAGATCGGAAATGAACTCTTTCATCCAGACTCCTTCATTTGCTGCTTCGAAGCAGCTATGTACTCCGCTTCACATGTAGATCCCGCCACGACGCTTTGTTTAGAACTGCACCAACCGACAGCTCCACCGCTTAATAAAAACACGTATCCGGGTTTGCGATTTAGAATCGTCCGGATCGGTGTCAAAGCTTGCATCGACGTAACCATTTACGACTAGCTCTTTGTCACCTCCATATACGAGAAACATATCCTTAGTCCTTTTCGGTATTTCAGATGTTCTTGACCGCTGTCCAAAGGATCCATTCTGGATTACTTTGGTACCTTTCCTGCCAAGCTTACAGCCTAAGCATACGTCAGTGCTGGTACACAGACATTGCATACATGATAGAGCCTATGGCTGAAGCATAGGAACATCTTTCATTTTCTCTCTATCTTCTGCATTGTGGTCGGGCATTGAGTCTGACTCAATCTTACACCTTGCAACACAGGAAAAACCTTTCTTTGCACGATCCATTTTGAACTTTTTCAAAATTTTATCAAGGTATGTGCTTTTTGAAAGTCCAATTAAGCGCCTTGATCTATCTCTATAGATCTTGATGCCCAATATGTAAGCAGCTTCACCGAGGTCTTTCATTGAAAAACTTTTATTCAAGTATCCTTTTATGCTATCCAGAAATTCTATATCATTTCCAATTAATAATATGTCGTCCACATATAATATCGTAAATGCTCTGAGCTCCCACTCACTTTCTTGTAAATACAGGCTTCTCCAAAAGTGCATGTAAACCCATATGCTTTGATCACACTATCAAAGCGTTTATTCCAACTCCGAGAGGCTTGCGGACCATAAATTGATCGTTGGAGCTTGCACACTTTGTTAGCACCTTTTGGATCGACAAAACCTTACTGGTTGCATCATATACAACTCTTCTTCTAGAAATCCATTCAAGAATGCAGTTTTTACATCCATTTGCCAAATTTCATAATCATAAAATGCGGCAATTGCTAACATGATTCGGACAGACTTAAGCATCGCTACGGGTGAGAAAGTCTCATCGTAGTCAACCCCTTGAACTTGTCGAAACCTTTCGCAACAAGTCGAGCTTTGTAGATGGTTACATTACCATCGGCGTCAGTCTTCTTCTTAAAGATCCATTTATTTTCAATGGCTTGCCGATCATCGGGCAAGTCAACCAAAGTCCATACTTTGTTCTCATACATGGATCCCATCTCAGATTTCATGGCTTCCGACCATTTCATGAATCTGGGCTCACCATCGCTTCTTCATAGTTTGTAGGTTCGCCATGGTCAAGTAACATGACTTCGAATAGGATTACCGTACCACTGCAGTGCGTATTTTATTCTGGTTGACCTCTGAGGTTCAAGAGTAACTTGATCCGAAGCTTCATGATCATCATCATTAGTTTCTTCACTAATTGGTGTAGTTGTCACAGAACCATTTCTTGTGATGAAGTACTTTCCAATAAGGGAGCAGAATCTGATTATCTCATCAAGTTCTACTTTCCTCCCACTCACTTCTTTCGAGAGAAACTCTTTCTCTAGAAAGGATCCGAATTTAGCAACGAAAATCTTGCCTTCAGATCTGTGATAGAAGGTGTACCCAACAGTCTCCTTTGGGTATCCTATGAAGACACATTTTTTCGATTTGGGTTCGAGCTTATCTGGTTGAAGTTTCTTTACATAAGCATCGCAGCCCCAAACTTTAAGAAACGACAACTTTGGTTTCTTGCCAAACCACAGTTCATAAGGCGTCGTCTCAACGGATTTTGACGGTGTCCTATTTAACGTGAATGCGGCCGTCTCTAAAGCATAACCCCAAAATGATAGCGGTAAATCGGAAATAGACATCATTGATCGCACCATATCTAGTAAAGTACGACACGACGTTCGGACACACCATTTCTCCGTGGTGTTCGGGTGGCGTGAGTTCTTGAAAACTATTCCACATTGTTTCAAATGTAAACCAAACTCAGAACTCAAATATTCTCCTCCACGATCAGATCGTAGAAATTTTATTTTCTTGTTACGATGATTTTCCACTTCACTCTGAAATTCTTTGAACTTTTCAAATGTTTCAGATTTGTGTTTCATTAAGTAGATATACCCATATCTGCTCAAATCATCTGTGAAGGTGAGAAAATAACGATACCCGGCCAAGCGTGCCTCAACATTCATTGGACCACAAACATCGGTATGTATGATTTCCAATAAATCAGTTGCTCGCTCCATAGTTCCGAGAACGGCGTTTTGGTCATCTTGCCCATGAGGCACGGTTCGCAAGTACCAAGTGATTCATAATCAAGTGATTCGAAGCCCATCAAGATGGAGTTTCTTCATGCGTTTTACACCGATATGACCTAAACGGCGGTGCCACAAATAAGTTGCACTATCATTATCAACTCTGCATCTTTTGGCTTCAACATTATGAATATGTGTATCACTACGTCGAGATTCAACAAGAATAGACCATTCTTCAAGGGTGCATGACCATAAAAGATATTATTCATATAAATAGAACAACCATTATTCTCTGATTTAAATGAATAACCGTCTCGCATTAAACAAGATCCAGATATAATGTTCATGCTCAACGCTGGCACCAAATAACAATTATTTAGGTCTAAAACTAATCCCGAAGGTAGATGTAGAGGTAGCGTGCCGACCGCGATCACATTGACTTTGGAACCATTTCCCACGCGCATCGTCACCTCGTCCTTTGCGCTGCTCGTCTATTCCGTAGTCCTGTTTCGAGTTGCAAATATTAGCAACAAAACCAGTATCAAATACCCAGGTGCTACTACGAGCTCTAGTAAGGTACACATCAATGACATGTATATCACATATACCTTTGTTCACCTTGCCATCCTTTTTATCCGCCAAATTCTTGGGGCAGTTCCGCTTCGATGTCCTGCGCTGCGGTAAAAACACTCGATTTCGGGCTTAGGTCCAGACTTGGGTTTCTTCTCTTGATCAGCAACTTTCTTGCTGTTCTTTTGAAGTTTCCTTCTTCTTCCCTTTGCCCTTTTTCTTGAAACTAGTGGTCTTGTTGACCATCAACACTTGATGCTCTTTCTTGATTTCTACCTCCGCAGCTTTTAGCATCGCGAAGAGCTCAGGAATTGTCTTAGTCATCCCTTGCATATTATAGTTCATCACGAAGCTCTTGTAGCTTGGTGGCGTTGATTGGAGAATTCTGTCATCGACACACTATCATCCGGAAGATTAACTCCAAATTGAATTAAGTGATTGTTATACCCGGACATTTTGAGTATGTGCTCACCGACGTAACTATTCTCCTCCATCTTGCAGCTATAGAACTTATTGGAGACTTCATATCTCTCAATCCGGCATTTGCTTGAAATATTAACTTCAACTCCTGGAACATCTCATATGCTCCATGACGCTCAAAACGTCGTTGAAGACCCGGTTCTAAGCCGTAAAGCATGGCACACCGAACTATAGAGTAGTCATCAGCGCTTTGCAGACGTTCATAACTTCGGCTCAAAGATCTCGCAGCAGTTCGCTGTCACCCAGCGGTGCTTCCGTGACGTAATTTTACGTGAAGCAATGAGGATAATCCTCCAGTTACGGACCCAGTCCGTGTAATTGCTACCATCATCTTTCAACTTTGCTTTCTCAAGGAACGCATTAAAATTCAACGGAACAACAAAGACGAGCCATCTATCTACATGTAAACATAGACAAGCAAAATACTATCAGTACTAAGTTCATGATAAATTTAAGTTCAATTAATCATATTAAAAACTCCCACTTAGATGGACATCTCTCTAGTCATCTAAGTGATCACGTGATCCATATCAACTAAACCGTGTCCGATCATCACGTGAGACGGAGTAGTTTCAACGGTGAACATCACTATGTTGATCATATCTACTATATGATTCACGTTCGACCTTTCGGTCTCCGTGTTACGAGGCCATATCTGTTATATGCTAGGCTCGTCAAGTTTAACCTGAGTATTCCGCGTGTGCAACTGTTTTGCACCCGTTGTAGATGGACGAGAACTTATCACACCCGATCATCACGTGGTGTCCGGGTACTACGAACTTTGGCAACGGTGCATACTCGGGAGAACACTTCTTGATAATTTTAGTGAGAGATCATCTTATAATGCTACCGTCAATCAAAGCAAGATAAGATGCATAAAGGATAAACATCACATGCAATCAATATAAGTGATATGATATGGTCATCATCATCTTGTGCTTGTGATCTCCATCGCCAAGCAATCATGATCACCATCGCCACCGGCGCGACACCTTGATCTCCATCGTAGCATCGTTGTCGCCTCGCCAATCTTATGCTTCCACGACTATCACTACCGCTTAGTAATAAAGTAAAGCATTACATCGCGATTGCATTGCATATAATAAAGCGACAACCATATGGCTCACCGCCATTGCCGATAACTTCGGTTACAAAACATGATCATCTCATACAATAAAATTTAGCATCATGTCTTGACCATATCACATCACAACATGCCCTGCAAAAACAAGTTAGACGTCCTCTACTTTGTTGTTGCAAGTTTTACGTGGCTGCTACGGGCTTAAGCAAGAACTCATCTTACCTACGCATCAAAACCACAACGATAGTTTGTCAAATAGACTCCGCTTTTAACCTTCTCAAGGACCGGGCGTAGCCACACGGTTCAACTAAAGTTGGAGGCAGGTCTTCGAAGCCATCTATGTGCAAAGCACGTCGAGGAACCGGTCTCGCGTAAAATGCAGCGTAAGGTTGGTCCGGATCGTCTCGCCCAACAATACCGCTGAACCAAAGTATGACATGCCGGTAGGCAGTATGACTTGTATCGTCCACAACTCACTTGTGTTCTACTCGTGCAAATAACATCAAACCATAAAAACCTAGGCTCGATACCCTTTGTTGGGAAACGTAGAAAATTCAAAAAATTTCCTACGATCACGCAAGACCATGGTGATGGCATAGCAACGAGAGGGAAGAGTGTCCGTCCACGTACCCTCGAAGACCGAAAGCGGAAGCGATATAACAACGCGGTTGATGTAGTCGTACGTCTTCACGATCCGACCGATCCAAGCACTGAACGTACGGCACCTCCGGAAGTTCTCGCACGCTCACGATGACGATCCCGGACTCCGATCCGGCAAAGTGTCGGATGAGTTCCACAAGACGACGGCGTGATGACGATGTTGATGCTCCACCGACGCAGGGCTTCGCCTAAGCACTGCGACGATATGACTTCTCCGGCGCAGGCTTCGCCTAAGCTCTCTGACGATATGACCGAAGTGGAATATGGTGGAAGGGGCACCGCACGGCTAAGGAAAGATCCGTAGATCAACTTGTGTGTCTTGGGGTGCCCCGCCCCGTATATAAAGGAGCCAAGGGGAGGTGGCCGGCCCTAGGGGAGGCGCACCAAGGAGGAGTCCTACTCCCACCGGAGTAGGACTCCCCTTCTCCTAGTTGGACTAGGATTGGAGGAGGGAAGAGGAAGGCGCCGCCCCTTCCTTGTCCTATTCGGACTAGAGGAGGGGGCGCAGCCCACCTTGGCCTGCCCTTCCTCTTCTCCCATGGCCCATTAAGGCCCATGGACCTCCCGGGGGTTCCGTAACCTCCGGTACTCAGAAAATCGATTTCACCCGGAACACTTCCGATGTCCAAATGTAGGCTTCCAATATATCAATCTTTATGTCTCGACCATTTCGAGACTCCTCGTCATGTCCGTGATCACATCCGGGACTCGAACAACCTTCGGTGCATCAATACTTATAAACTCATTATGAACTCCATCGAAGCGTTAAGCGTGCGGACCCTACGGGTTCGAGAACTATGTAGACATGACCTAGAACCATTCTCGGTCAATAACCAATAGCGGAACTCGGATGCCCATATTGGTTCCTACATATTCTACGAAGATCTTTATCGGTCAAACCGCATAACGACATACGTTAACGTTGTTCCCTTTGTCATCGGTATGTTACTTACCCGAGATTCGATCGTCGGTATCCAATACCTAGTTCAATCTCGTTACCGGTAAGTCTCTTTACTCGTTCCGTAATACATCATCTCACAACTAACTCATTAGTTGTAATGCTTGCAAGGCTTAAGTGATGTGTATCACCGAGAAGGCCTAGAGATACCTCTCCGACAATCGGAGTGACAAAACCTAATCTCGAAATACGCCAACCCAACAAGTACCTTTGGAGACACCGTAGTACTCCTTTATAATCACCCGATTACGTTGTGACGCTTTGGTAGCACCCAAAGTGTTCCTCCGTAAACGGAGTTGCATAATCTCATAGTTACGTGAACATGTATGGGTCATGAAGAAAGCATTAACATACTAAACGATCAAGTGTTAAGCTAACGGAATGGGTCATGTCAATCAGATCATTCTACTAATGATGTGACCTTGTTAATCAAATAACAACTCCTTGTTCATGGTTAGGAAACATAACCATCTTTGATTAACAAGCTAGTCAAGTAGAGGCATACTAGTGACATACCGTTTGTCTATGTATTCACACATGTATTATGTTTCGTTAATACAATTCTAGCATGAATAATAAACATTTATCATGATATAAGGAAATAAATAATAACTTTATTATTGCCTCTAGGGCATATTTCCTTCAGTCTCCCACTTGCACTAGAGTCAATAATCTAGATTACAAAGTAATGATCCTAACACCCATGGAGTCTTGGTGCTGATCATGTTTTGCTCGTGGAAGAGGTTTAGTTAACGGGTCCGCAACATTCAGATCCGTATGTATTTTGCAAATCTCTATGTCTCCCACTTGGACTTGGTCCCGAATGGAATTGAAGCGCCTCTTGATGTGCTTGGTCCTCTTGTGAAATCTGGATTCCTTTGCCAAGGCAATTGCACCAAGATTGTCACGAAGATCTTCATCGGTCCCGACGCACTAGGTATAACACCTAGATCGGAAATGAACTCTTTCATCCAGACTCCTTCATTTGCTGCTTCCGAAGCAGCTATGTACTCCGCTTCACATGTAGATCCCGCCACGACGCTTTGTTTAGAACTGCACTCTGCCAGGCATATCCCCGTCCGCGACCCGTAGACGAGGATCCCCGGTGCTGTCCATCACCATATGCATTGTAACCGTCGTCACCCCACTGTCCTCGAGGTACCGCTCGAACCTCCGCCTTAGCCGGAACCGGAGGTGGCTGAGCCTGCTGCAAGACCGGCGTCGCCGCATCGCCGACTTGCCTAGCCACAAAGTGCGGCGGTCTAGCTCCCACCGCACCACTGTGGGGCAGGCCATGGGCACCCAGAGGCGGCCTTGCCAAAGGCACCTCGCCCGCAGCTACTCCAAATAAGCCGGCACCGTCGGCCTAGGGCCACCACGCCCCGCCGCGGTGATCACCGGCGCGGCCGGGCGGAACCCAGCCGTAGCAGCCACACCACGGCCCGCTGAAGCGACCTTAGCCCCGCCCACTGCAGCTCGTTGGCCGCCGGCAACACGCCCCGCAGCAGGATCCGATCGCTGGGGTGGAGGTGCGCCACCACGGCCGGCGACCAGCGGCGCCCGGCGCCGCCGCCACCGGTGCCAGGGCGCCGCCGCCGCTGCGACCAGGAGCCGGCGCTGCGAAGGCCCTCGCGGCCCGCCGCGCCGGAGGAACCCGAGCCGCGCCGGAAGAACACCACGCCCCGCCATCGCCCGATGGGGAGGTATTCGAGCAGCCCTCCTCCGCCGCGATCGACAAAGCACGGTCGTCCGCCTCCGTGCCGAACCCTAGCTCGAACCGGACGTGTGCATGGGGGTGTAGATGTTGGCTGTGGACCAGACCGGGCCTCATACCCAGCTTCCAGAAGCCCAAACTCTAACTCGGCCGGTTCACACAGAACCGGCCCACCCACCACACGACCGAATTCACGGCCCAGCAATTCATTCAAACGAGCGATCCTGTGATCGCGGATCTGAGCGCTACGGTCGATCGCCAGCGCCGGCACCGTGGCCGCCGACGACCGCCGAGCCTTCTTTCTCCTCACTACCTTTCATGAATTATCAGTGATGAAATCGGAAAGAACAGGTTTAGGAAGACACACCTTCGGAATCGGGCCTTTCCACGGCCGGCTCGCCGCCGCCGAGGTTCGTCGGTGTACAACGCCACCAAGAATCTCGTGTCATCCTCCGATCGAAGCCCTTGCCGCGCCGGATCGCCGAGTGGCACCACCCCATCCACGATCGCCGCAACCTCATCTTCCGAGTACCCTGGATCGAATGCCTCACAGATGATCGACGAAGGCGTCGGCGAGTACTCGGCGAGTCACCGCATCGCTGCCGTCGTCGTCCCCATCGGGATCAGCGAGGGCCCAGAACCTTCCGCCGACGTGCCCCGCACCGGAGTCAGCCACCGGCGACGCAACCGCGGTGGACGCCCGAGTCGCCTGGGGCTGCCTCGCCTGGGGCTGCCTCATCTCCATTCTTCGGCTGTATACGCACTTCAAATCATCGCCGTGTTTCCTAGGAAGATGGTTTGTGCCCTTGATGGTAGTATATCACCTGAAAAGAGAAGAGAAGAAGCATGAACGAACAAAAAAAAGGAAGGGGGGAGGGATCTGTGTTAGGAGTTTTTTTATTTTTTTAGGAGAAAATCTGTGTTGTGAGTTAAAACACAACATAATCTCATGTGCGTGTGTGTATAGGTTTCTTGCTCTTCCTTGTATCTGTGTTGGGGCGGAGGTTCCCCGTGCCCGACAAGCGGCCGGCCGTATCCTCCTCCCGTGCGGGGGGTGTACCGAGGCCGCTGCCATCTCCCATGCACGGCGGCTCCGAGGCTGTCGGCCGTTTTTTTACATCGTATTACAATTGGAGCTCATATCGTTCAAAACAATACGTACGTGCAAGCTAGCACACGCAAACAGCTTGATTGATTTTCAAATAGCAGCAAGGTACGTGCTAGCTAGCAGGCTGGCAGCTTAATTGATTCTGGCCTAACTCTTACATAGACGTAAGTACACGAAACAAATTAACTTCTTTCATTGGAACGAACGCGAAACAAATAGATTGGATTGCAACAAGCTATCTGGTGCAACTCGCCGGCCGGCGAGTACATACGTGCACGGCTATAGTGCACGTACTGTTAGCTAGGTACTGTACATCAATTAAGCTGCCAACTTGGCTTTGTTGAGGCTAGATTGCAGGTACGTGCTCAGCTCCAACACATCGAGGTGATTAGATGCATGTGTGCATGTAAATAAATTGGTCACATACAACACTAGGGATAAAATAGTCTTTTTGGGTTAAACTTAGTACCGTTACAGGTTAAAATTGACGGAAGTGTCACATAGGGAACAAAATAAAGTTTGAGTGTCAAAAAAGGAAAAATGCAACAATTTGGGCCAAAAAAGAAAATAAATTTCAAGAATGAGCCAAATAAGGAATTCTCTCTTAAAATTACCCTCCAAATTGGTTAAAATTACCCACCAATGCCATATGTAAGTGAGAAAACGATTTGTTTTTTCGGACCAAAAATCGATGCCTGCTTCGCTGTTTTATAAAGGCGCGATCAGTAGAGGCCACATAATGACATGCAGAATAGTGGTTGGCCGATAACTCTTTTAGCGGTAAGATCAGGGTTCGATCCCCAACTTCCACAATTTTATCTTTCTTTTCTCACGCATATCCTACTCATGTATGCGTTCATGGGCCGGCCCATGTGCGGGGCTTCACTCCCCTGTTTTTCTTTATTTTACTTTTTTCTCTTTTCTTTTCTCATTCTATTTTCTTTCTTCTTTCTTCTTTGAATTAATTCCCAATTTTAATATTCTAAAAGCTGCGAGTTTTCAAAAAATAAGTTTGATAAAAAAACATAAAATATATGTGAATTCAAAAATGTTTAGAAAATCATAAAAAGTTTGCAGATTCAAAAAATGTTGGTGGTTTTGCAAAACTGTTCGCAAAATTATAAAAAAAATCAACATTCATAAAAAATGGTCGGGAAATAAAATCATGATCATGATTTTGAAAAATATGATCGTACATTCAAAACATATAGGGGAATCTAGAAAAATGTCCATGAAATTTTAGAAAATGTTCACAATAATAATAATGAATATTTGTTTTTTCAATTTTGTTCCCCAATTTAAAAACAATTCATCAATTAAAAAATGTTTGTTGAGTCAAAAAAAATGTTAGTGAATACGAAACTGGTTCATACATTCAAAAAAATTGTAAACAAAATTAATGTTCATGATTTTTTTAGAAAATCAAAAATTTCAAAAAAAATGTTTGTCGATTCGAGAAACTGTTCACTAATTCAAAAGTATTTTATGTCTAGGATTTGATTAGTTTTTCGAAAGTCTTTATATGTCTTGGCGTTGGGAGTAGTTCGTGGTCATTGAGATTTGATATTAAAGTTTTATACGTTGCCTTACGCAACATAATGACAAGTGTGGCATGCACTGGCAAACTCACATCCTTTGGATTTACCACGTCGAGTGCATTGTGATAACGTGAACATCGCGTCCATCATCGACTAGGGTGAGAAAAAAATGGCAACATGGTGAACCACCGTGTTAAAATAGAGTACGCTCTATATCAGGATATTCAGTCATACTTATTTGGTTAACCATAATTTTTTGTCTCCCCTTGCAACGCACGGGCATATTTGCTAGTAATAATAAAGCACGTAGGGTTTCTGCCCGTCCGTCGTGCCAATTTGCAAAAAAAGCCCATGCGTTTTAATGTAATCAACCCGCAGTCTAGATAAGTCACACCGAACCGTATTTTACAGTTTTTCGAAGACCCCCTGTGACGTTTTAGGTATTCCGTTCGCGGATTATATTTAATTCAAACAAATGCTTTTCTAAACCATCCATTTCTTTTAAACCGTAACTCGGATTTAAACATGTTATATATGAATTTTGATTAAAAAAATATGTAGAATATAAATACAAAATTATTTTAACCTGCTAAGTATTTATAAATATTATTTTGAAAGATATTTAATTCAAACAAATGGTTTTCTAAATTATACGTATCTTTTAAACCGTAACTCTGATTTTAATATGTCGTATGTGAAATTTGATTAGAAAAATGTGTGAAATCTGTATATGATGTTAATTTTACCTGGTAAATATTTTTTAAATATTGTTGTGGAAGGAAACTTATAACTATAGCGCACGATCCATTTTTCATTCTTACAGGCGGCAATTCGGATTGCAAATAAACACCCACTATAATCATATAGGGAAAAGAAAACATCGAGAACTACACATGCATACCTCTGAATACGTCGCAAGGGAAAACAACAGATTTCTCATCACGAGTGTGAGAGAAAGCGAGAGAGAGGGAAAGGGAGGACAGAGGAAGAGAGAGACATTTTAGGATTAGCCACATTCTAACACGTTTTGGTTTTTGTGAACATTAAGGCCACCGCCGGCGAGGGTGGGAAAAAGGATAAGAAACAACACAAATATGGTGTGTCGCTAAAATAAAGGAGATGGACCTATTGTGGTCTTGAGTGATGGTTGTTCGGTTAAGAATGTGTGTTCTGTTTTTCTCCCGTTGCAACGCACGGGCTCTTTTGTCAATGTTTGCACCCAAAAAATCAAATTTTTTGAATTATTTTTCATTTATTTCCGGGGTTACTGTTCACCCGAGCTCATTTGGGCTCGGGCTCAAATACACCCCCCCTTGACACGACGTGCCGTCCTCGTATATATAATGCGCGCAAGGATAACCAACTTGACTTTGACTTGAACAAAACAAACGAGATTTTCTTGCTACATAAACCGAACACAACTACTACTAGGACTTCGGCCCTGTTTGGATACTCTAACTCAGTTAGAGGTTACAGTTAGATTCTAACCCCAGACTAACCATGAACTAACTATAGCCAAAGAGGTGTTTGGATGGCAGGGTTAGATGGAGAGGGGATACGACGAGGCGCCTTCACGGGCGGTGTGAGAGGGAGGGAGGGAGAGGACGAGAAGCTTCGAGGAAGTGGGAAGGGATCTGCTGCAGGAAGAGCGAGAGAAAAACATGTTTTTAGTGATCCGAGAATAACTAACCCAAATAAGCACCTCTTGGGTGGGTTAGATTTTTTTGGATGGGTTAGATGCATCTAACCCAAACTAACCCTCATGTTTGGATATTTTTGGGTTAGTTGAGTCCAAACTAACCCAAACTAAATCTAACCCATGGATCCAAAACTCCTCCATATATCATCCTGCTAGCTGATCACTGGATTCCATTCCAGGAATAGATCGACCACATGCACAACATCACGTGACGTGGCGAACCAAGGTATGGTTAGATTGTTAGAGAGATTGTGGTATCCCAGTCTACCAGGGTTTAAATCCTGGTGCTCGCATTTATTCCTGGATTTATTTTAGAATTTCCAGCGACGCGTATTCAGTGGTACAAGACGTTCCCGACGACGAGGCTCCTACAGTGACTTTGTAAATTTTAAGATGATATGTCGGCTCATTCTTTCGGAGGTTCTCATAGGGGTAGGATGTGCGTGTGTGTGTGTGTGTGTTTATAGGGGTGAGTGCATGCGCGTGTATATGAGCGCTTGCGTCTGTACTATGTTAAAAAAACATCACGTGACGTGACTCGGACCAGAATATATCACCAAAAATTATCCAACTCGGCGTACGCAAATTAGGATTAATTTAGTCTCCTACTTCCTCCCGCCGGCGCCACCGCGGATCTGCCCCGCCTCCAATGGCCTTTGGCCTTTGGAGGTGCCGAGGATCTCGGTCCCCCGCTGGCAAGAGGGTCCCCGTTCTCGTTTTTGCTAGGTTGAACGTCTTGCTTGGGGTTGTGTGGCGGCGGTGATGTCCCTCAGTAGAAATAATGCCTCCCACATCCTATCCCCGCCATGAAGGTGCTAATAGTGTTGTCGAGGATGTGTGGAGGTGTGTCTCCGTCGGATCTCATGGGATTCGGTCGATGCTGGTCTTCGATGGATCTATTTGGATCCAGTTTCTGTTCGTCTTCGTTTGTGTGGTTCCAGGTTTGATCTTTCTGATCTACAACTCTCTCCATCATCGATGGTTGCTGCTTTGGTGTGCTGGTCCTTTGGGGCCTTAGCACGACGACTTCCCGACTGTCTACTACAACAAGGTTTGCCCGGCTCCGATGATGGAGGGGTGATGACGACGGCGCGCCTTCGGCTCGCTCCAGCGCTTGTAGTCGTCGCTAAATGGTCCATAGACCCGTTTGTAAGTTTTATTACCTCTGGTGTTCTCTATACTACCATGATTGATGAATAAATTGGAAATTTGTCTAAAATAAGAAAATTAGGCTTAATTACTTTAGGCTCTGGATCTTGTGATGGTGTATTTGAAGTGCAACTGTATCAACCATTAAACATACTCTCTCCGTACCAAAATAAGTGACTCGACTTTGGAGTACTTAATAGTGCACTAATTGGGCTTCGCGAGCGCGCGCGGTACATGACCAAAACCTCACACTACAAAAATGGTAACTAGCATTCCGTGTCATCTTTACACTATGAAAAAGAAAAATATATGTTCCTCATTCCATTGAGCGTTCCCTACTTTGCACAAATTAGTCAATAAGGACAAGTACGTGCATTTATTTGGGCTTAATAAATTTTTTAAAAACAATAAATTTTGATTCATGTTTCGACAAACTATCTGTTTTGAGCAACTTTGCGCTAAAGAGACAATTTTAATTCTAAAGGAAAGCAACTTCTTCTTAGGCTGGCCATAGTGGGGGTAACATAAGTAGTATCATGTACTTGGGATTCACAAACATGCTTATGTGTCAGGCAATTAAAGAAGAGAGAGATGGTTATAGTAACATAGGTAGATAGCATAAGATAATAAATGTGATGCTATTATGTGTCATGCATGGCAATAAATGAGATCACTTATGATACTAATGTATGATACTATGCACTATGGATGTAGTATCATACACTAGTATCGTATGCATGATCTAGTATATGATACTCTCCACTATGACAAGACTTAGTTGCCTATTTTTTAAAATAATTAGTTTGCATATCAATGAGATGTCATTATAAGCTGCCTCACATGACTATTCAAAGGACATGTTGTGCCCCCATGCGTGGTTTTGGTAATTGATGACATTCTCTATGGACTAATGGTTGCATTGAGTTATATTTGAAGGACTTGTCCATATGCACTTCTTCAAGTCCATGTGTTGGCTTCAAGGAGTTTATGTGTTGACCAAGGTGCTATTAAGGAATTATCCAAAGATTGGTCATGTGAGAGTTGAGCTTATTGCAAGCATGTCTTGAAGAAGAAGATTGTGTGATCATTCATGTTTACCTTCATGACATCATCCAAATGAAGAGAGTTGGAAAGATTCAAGGTTGATCAAGACTAAGTCAACAGTGAATCAAGTTGATCAACTCAGAAAGTGTAGAAGATGTACCGAGAGGGATCAAGTGATCCCATGGTATGGTACGCATTGTCCATTGCGCTTTGTGTACTAACACATGGTCTATGTGAGAGTTCTATGTGGGGTTAGGTACGTGTTCATGGGCTTGCATCAAGAGGAAGATATCACTCAACCCATGGAGAGGATGACATCAAGTGGTGATCGTCATCAACATTGTCGTGTGGAAGTTCAAGTGGAGCATCACGAAGAAATCAAGTGCTTGAATCTTTCATCCATTGTGGTATCAATGGACTTGTGAAGATGTGCCGAAGAGTGGCTCACCCATAGTGGAGTATGGGGGAGCAATCATCTAGTCTTCATCTAGCCAATGCAATCAAGAAAGGTGGTCCAACTTGAGGGAGTCAAGATCCTCATCATCTAGCTCAAGTGGACATGTGCAAGGCAAAGTTTTGACCTTGATAGATTTTCCCTTTTACCGGTCTCATGGTGGTAGTTGGGAGACCGGGTTATAGGATCGATTGTCGTACTATCAAGGGGGGCTCTCGATGAGTAGCTTGGTCGTATCATTCGTAGAGAGCTCAAACCATTGCACCCTTGCATCATCTTTCTTGGTTCTTGTTTGATTCTCTTTGTGAGTCTTAGAGATTATGGTCATCTTGATGACGAGCTCGAGTTCATCGAAAACGGAGTTCACATGCTTCTATTGCGTTTTCGGTGTTGGAGTTTTTACCGGTCTTATTTGAGGAAGGATTCTCACCATCTTCTTGTGGGCCTCTTATTATTTGCTTATTATTGTTATTTCTATCAAGATTGTGTTAGCCCTTGTCGCTAGCTTTCGAACAAACTTGATTTCGTCGAATTCGGAGCTCGTATGCGAAAGTTATGTCTGTTTTGTTCCTAGCTGTTTTTCATAGAGAGGTTGTACCGTCCCATAGAGAGGTTGTAACGGTTGAGCGGTTGTATCGGTGTTTGGAGCGGTTGTACCGCTCCAAAATTGGTCCAAAGGTTGTACCGGCCATGTATCGCTCTACCAACGGACTAGTTTCTGTTTTGGAGCGGTTCTTGGGCGGTTGTTGACCGGTTGTACAGGTTTAATTGGTACTACCGGTTCCCCATGCTGTTGTACCACTTAGAGCTTTTCGTACAGGTTGGTTTTTCCTATGCCGTGACCGGTTATACCGGTTCGTGCACCAGTTTTACCGTTCCTACAGTTTTCTGCACATAACGGGCAGACTTGTGGTGACCTATAAAAGGGCGTCTTCTTCCCCATTGAACCTTATCTTTTGAGCTTGTGTTCTTACCCCATTGTTGACCTTCTTCGAGCTTGCTAACTCTCAATCCCTCCAATGATTCTTGCTGGTTCTTGAGGGAAAAGAGAGAGGAGATCTTGATCCATGTTTCCACCAATCACTTTCTCCTCTAAGAGAGGGGAACCCCTTGGATCTAGATCTTGGAGTTCTTCGTGTTCTTCTTTCGTTCTTCCTCTCATTTTCCTCCCTAGCATTAGTTGCTTTGGTGGGATTTGGGAGAGAAGGACTTGGGCACTCCGTGTGCCCTTGCCATTGCATTTGGTGCATCGGTTTGAGTTCTCCACGGTGATACGTGGAAGTGAAGTTTGAGAAGCTTATTACTCTTGGTTGTTTGGGCACCACGAGCTTGTTCCTCTTGGGTGCCTTGGCACCCTAGACGGTTGGTGTTGTTCGGAGCTCAATCATTGTGGTGTAAAGCTCCGGGCAATCGTCAGGGTCTCCAATTAGGTTGTGGAGATTGTCCCGAGCAATTTGACGGGTATTGGTGACCGCCCCCAAGGGTTGCCAAAGTGTACGGGTTCGGTGACCGCCCCAAGGGTTTCCATTTGTACGGGTTCGGTGACCGCCCTCAAGGGTCCCTTAGTGGAATCACGGCATATTGCATTGTGCTTGGGCGTGAGGAGATTACGGTGGCCCTAGTGGCTTCTTAGGGAGCATTGTGCCTCCACACCGCTCCAAACGGAGATTAGGATCCGCAAGGGTGTGAACTTCGGGATACATCGTCGTCTCCACATGCCTCGGTTATCTGTTACCCGAGCCCTTTACTTACGTACTTTACTTTGTGATAGCCATATTGTTCTTTGTCATATATCTTGATATCACATAGTTACTTATCTTACTTAGCATAAGTTGTTGGTGCACATAGGTGAGCCTAGTTGTTGTAGGTTTTGTGCTTGACAAATTAACCGCTAGGTTAATTATGCATTCGTTCAAGCCTAAACCGTAATTATTTTAAAGTGCCTATTCACCCCCCCCCCTCTAGGCGACATCCACGATCTTTCAGTTGGTACCAGAGCCTCGTCTCTCCTTATTAAGCTTTGCCTCCTAGGGAGTAAAGATGTCGACTACAGGATTAGGATTCTCTGACACTCTTAGTTTTGATGGCACAAATTTTGATGTTTGGGTAATTCACATGCTTAATCTCTTTAGGGTCATGGACCCAAATTTAGAGCGAATTGTAGATATGGGGTTTTCTCCTCCAAGGGACCTCCAAATATTATCTTTAGAGGATGAGAAAAACTCTTATCTCAATGCTCAAGCTTCTAATGTGCTTTTCGATGCTTTGAGCAATGTAGTTCTATTTCAACTCATGCCCTTCCGGGATGCTCATGAGTTGTGGACGAAGCTTCAAGATAAATATGGCGTGTCCAAGATTAATAGGGATGTTTGTTCTCCCTCCACCTCCGGCCGTATAGTCTTCTCAACTTCTTCTACTTGACCTACATGTCGTTTGCCACAAGGTAATGATATGGTGAGTAGTGTTGGTCATTGCAATGATGATAGTATGCTTATTGTGGATGTCCTTCATTACTATATTATTGCAATGCTCCTTCTTTGGGCTTTAACACTTCGAGCACTCCAAATGTCTCACATGCTTGTGTTGATAGTCCCTTTATATCATGTAGAAATTGCTTGACTAAATCTCATGATGATATGCTTTCTACGTCTTGTTTCCATGATAAAAATGCATCTGTTTCCTCGAATTGTTGTGCTAACAATGTAGAGGAAACCCCAACACTCCATGGAACAGGATGTGGTGTTTAATGGTGCCTCAAGGGATCCTACATCATCATCTATTGCTTCTTGCCTTATGGCTAAGGCGTCAAAGGTATCTCCTACTTTGTACCCCAATATGTCTCTTGATGATGATGTTGATGCTAATGATGATGAGGATAATGATGAAGAGAATGATAATGTTACCTCCTTAAAAAATAAGGGGTAAATGATTTTTAAAGCTCTTCACAAAAATAAACTTGCTCGTTCCAACTTCATGGAAATCATGTCTATTGCCATTGAAGGCAAGAAATACATTGAGGAGTTGGAATCTCATCTAGAGAAGCATGAGGTCACCATTGAGAAAATGGAAGCTCTTGAGCGTGATTACATAAATGAGATCATGGAGCTATCTCAAGCTCTAGAACATGGAAAAACCACATCCGAATCTCTTGAGGAGACCTTTGCTCTAGAATTATCTAGAATAAAGGAATCTAATGATAGAGCACTCGATGTGGCCAATGATTTCAAAACTAAAAATGCTAAGCTTGAAGTTGCTCATGCTAGACTCCTTGAGGATTTTGAGCACCTCAAAAATGGCTCAAGGGTCATCAAGGGTGAGCTCATCAAACTCACTGAGTCTCATGCTCAACTTGAAGTTTCTTATTTAAAAGAGCTTGCCAAGTTGTTCTCTCCTATTGTTGTTAATGATGATGCTTGGGATACTAACTTTATTACTTGTGAAGCATCCACTTTGAAGGAGAATGTTGAGCTTCGGGCTCAACTTGAGTTGCTATCTAGAAATTATGGGAAATTGGAAGAAAACCATGAAAATCTCTCAAGCTCTCATGATGATCTTCTGGTATCCCGTAATGAGCTAAAGATAGCTCATGAGGCCATGATTTCTAAGGTAACATCTAGTGAGCCTCATGTGGATACTAGCACTACTTCTAGTCAAAATGCTATATTGCCATGTGCTAGTCCTTGTAATTCATCTACTCACAATGTTGGTACATCTTGTGATGAATTGCTTTCCTTGCCTTGTTGCTCTAATGATGAAGCTTATACTTCCTCTAGTACTTGTGTTGAGACTAACCATGTAGAGGAAATCAAAGAGCTCAAGGCCCAAGTCCCTTCTTTGAAGAAAGACTTGGAAAAGAGTCATGAAGGGAAATCCACACTCAACAATATCGTGAGTGTGCAAAAATCCCCAATGACAAAGGTGGACTTGATTCAACTCCAATAAGAAGTAGAAGTCCAAGATGATCAAGAAGAAGGGCCTAGAATAAGTCAAGAATTTGGCCAAGATTATTTGCTTCAAGTGCAAAATTGAAGGGCATCATGTTAGATCTTGCCCATCGAAGAAGAAGGCCATTAGTGACAAGAAACAAGGGAAGAGGCCACAAGTTCAGTCTCATGCTCAACCTCAACTTTAAGAAAGGACACTTCCCAAAAAGACTCAAGTTAATGCTTCTCTTGTTGAGAAATCAAGTGAGAAGAAAGTGAAGAGTAGACGTTGCTACTTATGTCGTGAGAAAGGTCATGTCGCTTCTTCATGCACTAGTGGTAACTTATCCAACCCAATTATTATTGATGATATCTATTCTCTTGGGAAGGATAAGGTTGGCAATGTGTTTGCCAAGTTTTTTGTTACTCAAAGTGTTGTCAAGAAAGGAACCATTTGGGTAGCCAAGCCTATTGTGACTAACCTTTTAGGACCCAACTTGTTTGGGGACCAATAAGCTCAAACTTGATCAATATGTGTTGTTGGAGGTCATTGGAGACTTGACTACATTATGAAGAATTAAGGGGACTTCATCATTCTTGTTGTCTCAAGCCAAGTCAATTGGGTTATCAAGTTTCTATCTTATATCCAATGTGCCTTCTTGCGGTAACTTGTACTTAAATTGTTTACATTGAAAGTTACTTGCCCCTTTGCATGTTTTAGTTTTGTTCCATGCATGTGTTTGTATATGTTGTTTTTCCAACTTGCTTATCTTGAGAAATCAAGTATGTGTGTGTTGGTTTACACATCATGTACGTGTGTGTCGTGTGTTCAGCCTTTATGCTTCTTGTTTGTATCCTAGTTGGCTCTTGTGAGAGATTAATGGAATATCCCACTATGGGGGAGTGATGTGGTTTGTACACCTCACAATCCTATAAATGTGTGTACATGAGGAATACCATCTATTATTGATATTAGAAGATTATCTAGTCTCTATGTGGTATGTCTTCTCATGAGAAATTCAAATTCTAAATAGTCCATTAATTATCTCTTGTTGGATACTCTTATTGCCTTTGTTAAGTTCTTATTGGTATCACATTATGGTGGAGTAATATGCTATGTCCAAATTACAAGCCTAGAAAATGTGTATATTTGAGATATTGTCATCTAGAATTGATATTGTAAATTATCTTGTTCCTAGGTGGCATGTTAGCTCTACAAGTTGCAATTTGCTTGTGTGTGGTGTGAAGATTTTTGTTGGATATCCTTGCTATCTACCACCGGGACTTATTTCCATTTACTTCTTGTCTTTTGAAAATTGGTACTCACTTGTGTGGTAGAATTTATTGATCTTATTTACATTGGCTTTTGCTTTTATTTGCCTTTTCTCTTTCCTAGGAATGTATCAACTCCCTTTGTCTTCCATACCACTTGTGCATCTTGTTAATTTCTTGATCTTGTCTAGTATTTTCTAGATATAGTGAAAGTGGTGATCCCACCTTGCGCATTTTGTATTCAAATGCAAATTCTCTATAATGCACTAGTCTTGGGGGAGCTATCATATTTTCTATAAAACACTCATCTTGCGATCCTTGTCAAGTGTGTGTTGGTGGAAGGCAAGCCGTTTTATTTTTGGTACTTTGTGCCATCATGAAACTTTGTATAGAGCTTGGTTTGTTTGGAACCATCCTCTCTTTTGGGAGTTTGGTATATTCTATTTAGTGTGTCTCAATGGATATCTCATTCCTCGATGTATCTGTTATGGATATCCTCCAAGTGTTGATTTATTCATTTGGTATCCTTTTTCACTTGGTTTTTATTTGTCAATTGGTTTCGGTTCTTGAGAGTATTGATCATGTATATTAACTTCATGTAGTCTCTTTGGCATGCTTTCTTTCCTTGACCCAATATATAGGGGAAACTCCACCAAGTCTCAAAGTCGATGAGATCTGCATGAAATTCATTTTCATATCTATATGCACATATTTATGTGGAGTTTGTCCTATGTATTGTTGGTTCTCTAACTCTTTGATCCCAATGAGGTTGGGTACCATTTTGTTTGTGTTGTTGTTCTAGGAACAATTGGAGATACATTGGATGCTCGGCTCACTCACAAGGAAGGTGGTGTCACCATGAGCTTATTGGAGTCAAGCTAGGATGCTCAACGAACTACTATCTACTACCTTCAATTGGTTTCTTCTACATCCTTCCAATGATATCTCGGTAACAAGTATCTTGTCATGCATTATTTTCTTGCATTCAACCTTGTGTAGGTTGCATCTTGGCATGCTATTCGTTCCTTCTTGTGATACTTGTTTCCTTTCTCAAAGCATCTCAACCACTATCTCATGTTGCTAGTTGTGATGTCTTTGATGGTTGTGTGGTAGGAATTCAATTGTATACAATAAGACCATACCTAGCCATGTGATATGCTTTCAAGCAAATATCTTATCGTATATGTATGACTTCCTTTTGGACATCTTGTTCCTTCGTGTTGTAACTATTTCGGGTGTACATCCTTCTTTGTATATATATATATATCATCATCATGTCGTCTACCTAGAATCTTATACACTTGAGAGAAGTTGCATCTCTAGATGATATCCTTTCTTTCACGTCCACCTTGTCTTTCTTATGTTATTTCTTTGGTGGATCTGTGAAAGCTTTTGCCTTGAGTGCGTGTCTTATCTCGTTGCATCTTGATGCACTCTTGTGTGGTGAAGATTATTTCATGCTTGTCCTTATGAGGCTTTTGCCATCTTAATTGGTATCTCTCGTCTTGATGAGTCTTTCTTCTTCTATCTTCACCATGGGTTGTCGCAAGCTTTGTCTTTTTCATTTTAGCGAGCTTGTGAACCCATTTGTTAGTTGGGTGTGTGGGGGGAGGAATGTCATGCACTGTGTATCTCATTTATCCAAGACTATGTTGATGCTTAATGCTCATCCTTATTTTAGTCTTCTCAAGTGCTTTGCCATGACTCACACACATCATTTGGCTTGAGCCTATTCTTAAGTTGCCTCTTTTACATGTTGCTCAACCATTTGTTTGTTGCAAGTGCTAGGCTTTGTTTCCTACATGCTCACTTGCACTTGTTGTGAGTTTCTATTGATTTTCGTGGAGTGATGATCCTATTTTGTGCACTTGGTATCCTAATGCAAATATTCTAAGGAGTGCACAAATCATGGGGAGCTTCACTAGTGTATTTAGAATACTCCATGCTCTCTTGCACTTGTCGTGAGGTTCTATTGATCTTGGGGGAGTGACGATCCTATTTTGTGCTTGTTGTATCCAATTACAAAACTAAATTGTGCACAAATCATGGGGAGCTTCTCTAGTTTCTTTAGAACACTCATTTGCTCATATCATAATATCTTTTATTCATGTGGCGCATAGGATCATTGGTCTAGTTGGTTCAATTGGTATCTTTTGATAGCTTGCTTCAATTGGTATCTTTTGATTGCTTGCTTGCTCGTTTCTCTCTTTGTTATGTCCTTGTGGTATATCATTCTTTTGCAATCTTTGGGCCTCAATATAGTTTGTCTTCCTCCAAGTATTTACCAATGGATATGTGTATTGAATTCCACTCTCTTGTTGAGAAATACACAATTTATGGAGGAACACAATTTATTGGCCTTCTAAGCTTTTCTCCCATTTTGGCAATCAATGCCAATGGGGGAGAAGTTTCAGAGAGTTTTGTGGAGAAGTTTTCAGAGTTTTGTTCTTGCTTTGGTTTTGTTCCTAAGCATATGCATCTCATACTCATGCATCATTGGTCGTTGCATTGCATGGTGATGCATAATTCCTCATATAAACTCTCTTGAAAGTGATTGTCATCAATTACCAAAATGGGCGAGATTGAAAGGACATGCGGTGCCCCCATGTGTGGTTTTGGTAATTGATGACATTCTCTATGCACTAATGGTTGCATTGAGTTATATTTGAAGGATTTGTCCATATGCACTTCTTGAAGTCCATGTGTTGGTTTCAAGGAGTTTATGTGTTGACCAAGGTGCTATTAAGGAATTATCCAAAGATTGGTCATGTGAGAGTTGAGCTTATTGCAATCATGTCTTGAAGAATAATATTGTGTGATCATTCATGTTTAACTTCATGACATCATCCAAATGAAGAGAGTTGGAAAGATTCAAGGTTGATCAAGACTAAGTCAAGAGTGAATCAAGTTGATCACCTCAGAAAGCGTAGAAGATGATCCGAGAGGGATCAAGTGATCCCATGGTATGGTAAGAATTGTCCATTGCGCTTTTGTGTACTCACCCATGGTCTATGTGAGAGTTCTATGTGGGTTTAGGTACGTGTTCATGGGCTTGCATCAAGAGGAAGATATCACTCAACCCATGGAGAGGATGACATCATGTGGTGATCGTCATCGAGATTTTCGTGTGCAAGTTCAAGTGGAGCATCATGAAGAGATAAGTGCTTGAAGCTTGCATCCATTGTGGTATCAATGGACTTGTGAAGATGTGCCGAAGAGTGGCTCACCCATAGTGGAGTATGGGGGAGCAATCATCTAGTCTTCATCGAGCCAATGCAATCAAGAAAGGTGGTCCAACTTGAGGGATTGAAGATCGTCATCATCTAGCTCAAGTGGACCATGTGCAAGGCAAAGGTTTGCCCTTGATAGGTTTTCTCTTTGACCGGTCTCATGGTGGTAGTTGGGAGACGGGTCATAGGATCGATTGCCGTACTATCAAGGGGGGCTCTGGACGAGTAGCTTGGTCGTATCATTCGTAGAGAGATCAAACCATTGCACGCTTGTATCATATTTCTTGGTTCTTGTTTGCTTCTCTTTGTGAGTCTTAGAGCTTTTGGTCATCTTGATGACGAGCTCGAGTTCATCGAAAACGGAGTTCACATGCTTCTTCTATTGCGTTTTCGGTGTTGGAGTTTTTACCGGTCTTATTCGAGGAAGGGTTCTCACCATTTTATTATGGGCCTCTTATTATTTGCTTCTTATTTTCATTTATATCAATATTGTGTTAGCCCTTGTCGCTAGCTTTCCAACAAACTTGATTTTGTCGAATTCGAAGGTCGTATGCTAAAGTTATGGCTGTTTTGTACTTAGTTGTTTTTCATAGAGAGATTGTACCACCCCATAGGGTTGAGCGGTTGTACCGGTGTTTGGAGCGATTGTACCGCTCCAAAATTGGTCCAAAGGTTGTACGGGCCATGTACCGCTTTACCACCGGACTAGTTACTGTTTTGGAGCGGTTCTTGGGCGATTGTTCACCGGTTGTACCGATTTAACCGGTACAACCAGTTCCCCAGGCTGTTGAACCGCTTAGAGCTTTTCCTACAGGTCGGTTTTCTCTGCTTTGACCGGTTGTACCGGTTCGTGCACCGGTTGTACCGTTCCTACAGTTTTCTGCACATAATGGGCAGATTCGTGGTGACCTATAAAAGGGGGTTTTCTTCCCCATTGAACCTTATCTCTTGAGCTCGTGTTCTACCCCCATTGTTGAACTTCTTCGAGCTTGCTAAATCTCAATCCCTCCAATGATTCTGTCTAGTTCTTGAGGGAAAAGAGAGAGGAGATCCAGATCCACGTTTCCACCAATCACTTTCTCCTCTAAGTGAGGGGAACCCCGGGGATCTAGATCTTGGAGTTCTTCGTGTTCTTCTTTCGTTCTTCCTCTCATTTTCCTCCCTGGCATTAGTTGCTTTGGTGGGATTTGGGGGAGAAGGACTTGGGCACTCCGTGTCCCCTTGCCATTGCATTTGGTGCATCGGTTTGGGTTCTCCACGGTGATACGTGGAAGTGAAGTTTGAGAAGCTTATTACTCTTGGGTGTTTGGGCACCCTAGAGCTTGTTCCTCTTGGGTGCCTTGGCGCCCAAGACGGCTGGTGTTATTCGGACCTCAATCATTGTGGTGTAAAGCTCCGGGCAAGCATCGGGGTCTCCAACTAAGTTGTGGAGATCGCCCCGACCAATTTGACGGGTACCGGTGACCGCCCCCAAGGGTTGCCAAAGTGTACGGGTTCGGTGACCGCACCCAAGGGTTGCCATTTGTACGGGTTCGGTGACCGCCCTCAAGGGTCCCTTAGTGGAATCACGACATCTTGCATTGTGCGAGGGCGTGAGGAGATTACGGTGGCCCTAGTGGCTTCTTGGGGAGCATTGTGCCTCCACACCGCTCCAAACGGAGATTAGCATCCGCAAGGGTGTGAACTTCGGGATACATCGTCGTCTCCGCGTCCCTCGGTTATGTCTTACCCGAGCCCTTTACTTATGCACTTTACTTTGTGATAGCCATATTTTTCTTTGTCATATATCTTGCTATCACATAGTTACTTATTTTGCTTAGCAAGTTGTTGGTGCACATAGGTGAGCCTAGTTGTTGTAGGTTTTGTGCTTGACAAATTAACTGCTAGGTTTATTCCGCATTCGTTCAAGCCTAAACCGTAATTTTTTTAAAGCTCCTATTCACCCCCCACCTCTAGGCGACATCCACAATATTTAAACTATCATATCCATCAAATGCACATATAAGTTGTCCCTAAATGCTTATTAGTGCAGTTGCACTATTTGGAGACATCGAGCGCACCCTCCTGAGCCATTTTATTTGGCATGATGGTGAAGACCGAACCTCGAGGTGAGATCCCATCTGTTGTTAAGGCCCGGTCTTTCACGACACTCCACCTTCAGTAGCAGCAACCTCTCGCCCGTGCATGTGATGTACACAAAGTAGAGGGTTTGAACATGACGGCCCAACACGAGAAAACCAATCTCGACGTTGGTACTCATGCACAAAACAATTTCCACGAAAAGAATCGCAACACATAGGTTTTCTAAAGGTTCTCCAAAACTTCGAGATTTTTAGATAGCTTCCCCAAACCTCGATCTGGTATTTTACCCTAAAACCACATCGTGTCTTGTCATAAAATATAACTTTGATTTTACAAAGAACTAGATTGGCTTTATATAATGTACTGTTATATCTTCCAAGCGTTCGGATTATAGATATAGATCCGAACGATCGCCACAATGTTGCGATCGCATACAAGCTTGCATGCAAGATGTGAGAAATGTTTTTTATTACCAAATGAAATTGATGATGTCACAAAAGATTCCATTAAAATGCAAAATTTTAGATATTTTGTAGCTCAAACTGTCGCTCAGATTGATAAACGGTTTTCACATAAAAAGTCATGAACAAAGCAATAGCATCAAACTAAACGATCATAATGCTAAGCTAACGGATGGGTTTTGTCCATCACATCATTCTCCTAATGATATGATCTCGTTCATCAAATGACAACACATGTCTATGGTCAGGAAACATAACCATCTTTGTTTAAGGAGCTAGTCAAGTAGAGGCATACTAGGGACACTCTAGTTTGTCTATGTGTTCACACATGTACAAAGTTTTCGGTTAATACAATTCTAGCATGAATAATAAACATCTATCATAATATAAGGAAATAAAAAATAACTTTATTATTCCCTCTAGGGCATATTTCCTTCAGTCTCCCACTTGCACTAGAGTCAGTAATCTAGTTCACATCGCCATGTGTTTTAACACCAATAGTTCACATCACCATGTGATTAACACCCATAGTTCACATCGCCATGTGATCAATAGTCAAAGGTTTTAAATCTAGTTCACATTGCCATGTGATTAACACCAAAAGGGTACTAAGGTGTGATCATGTTTTGCTTGTGAGAGAAGTTTAGTCAACGGGTCTGCCACATTCAGAGCCGTATGTATTTAGCAAATTTTCTATGTCTACAATGCTCTGCATAGAGCTACTTTAGCTAATTGCTCCCACTTTCAATACGTATCCAGATTGAGACACACAGTCATCCGGATCGGTGTAAAAGCTTGCGTCGACGTAACTCTTTATGATGAACTCTTTATCACCTCCATAATCGAGAAATATTTCCTTAGTCTTTTAGGTGACTAAGGATAACTTTGACTGATCGTCCGATGATCCACTCCTGGATCACTATCGAACCCCCTTGCCAAACTCATGGCAAGGAACACAATAGGTATAGTACATAACATATCATACTTTATAGAACCTATGGCTGAGGCATAGGGAATGACTTCCATTCATTTTATATTTTCTGCCATGGTCGGGTTTTGAGTCTTACTCAACTTCACACCTTGCAATACGTGCAAGAACTCTATCTTTGACTGTTCCATTTTGAACTATTTCAAAATCTTATCAAGGTATGTACTCATTGAAAAATCTTAGCAAGCGTCTTGATCTATCTCTATAGATCTTGATGCCTAATATGTAAGAAGTTTCGTTGAGGTCTTTCTTTGAAAACTCCTTTCAAACACTCATTTATGCTTTCTAGAAAATTTTACATCATTTCCGATTCACAATATATCATTTACATATACTTATCAGAAAGGCTGTAGTGCTCCCACTCACTTTCTTGTAAATACAGGCTTCACCGCAAGTCTTTATAATGTTGGGGAACGTAGTAATTTCAAAAAAAAATCTTACGCACCTTGAGGATCATGGTGATGAATATCAACGAGAGGGGAGAGTATTGTCTATGTACCCTCGTAGACCGAAAGCGGAAGCGTTATCACAACGCTGTTGATGTAGTCGTACGTCTTCACGATCCGACCGATCTAGTACCGAACACACGACACCTCCGAGCTCAGCACATGTTCAGCCCGATGACGTCCCTCGAACTCCGATCCAGCTCAGTGTTGAGGGAGAGTTTCGTCAGCACGACGGTGTGGTGACGATGATGATGTTCTACCGACATAGGGCTTCGCCTAAGCTCCGCTACAGTATTATCGAGGTGGACTATGGTGGAGGGGGGCACCGCACACGGCTAAAAGATCAAACAATCAATTATTTTGTCTCTAGGGTGCCCCTTCCCCCGTATATAAAGGAGCAAGGGGGGAGGTGCGGCCGGCCAGGAGGGGCGCGCCAGGAGGAGTCCTACTCCCACCGGGAGTAGGACTCCCTCCCTTTTCCTTGTTGGATTAGGAGTGGAGGGGGAAAGAGGAGGGAGAGAGAAAGGAAAGGGGGGGGGGCGTCGCCCCCTATCCTTGTCCTATTCGGACTAGGGGGGAGGGGCGTGCGGCCCTGCCCTGGCCGCATCTCCTCTTCTCCACAAGGCCCACTATGGCCCATTAAGCCCCCGGGGGGTTCTTGTGGGGACCGATTCTCCGGTTATTAATTTCCAGAAAAATGGCCCTTGTGCTCACCAGCCCCAGGATAACTGTTAGCTGATGAGGCACCAACTTGATACAGAAATTCCAGGCAAATTACAAAATAGGTGGTACAAGACCATCCTGGCCTGTGAGTACAATAAATGGTTTCTAGTGTTGATGGCGGAAGTGGTTGGGGATCAACAGTGTCTATGGGACACCATTTCCCACGGGAACAGCTGACCAGGTTAACTCCTATCTTCGCGAGGCTGCTATCATCATGCTCAGGTTCCGGGACTGTCGACACGGCCGCTTCTCTCCACGCAAGAAGAATCTGGCCAAGAAAATAGCCAGGGACAAGCCAGTGAGTACTTTGAATGTACTCGCAAACATTTTGAACACAGGTATATTACAATAAGGATGTGCTGAAAATATTTTTATGCTCATGACATCAGTCACAAAAGCTGAATTAAACTCTGCTGTGTGCAAGCATATTAACTATGAATATGCAACAACATAGTATTATTAAGATTAAGAAATAAAACAACGAGCATGCCACAGTCGGGCGTCTGAGCGACACCACAGAAAGGGCTTTAAAAGAAATGCCACAGTCGGGCGTCTGAGCGACACCACATAAAGGGCTTTAAAAGAAATGCCACAGTCGGGCGTCTGAGCGACACCGCATAAAGGGCTTTAAAAGAAATGCCACGATCAAGGCGTCTGAGCGACACCACATAAAGGGCTTTAAAAGAAATGCCACGGTCAGGCGTCGAGCGACACCACATAAAGGGCTTTAAAAGAAATGCCACGGTCGAGCGTCTGGCGACACCACATAAAGGGCTTTAAAAGAAATGCACAAGGCGTCGAGCGACACCACATAAAGGGCTTTAAAAGAAATGCCACGCAAGGCCCCGAGCGACACCTCATAAAGGGCTTTAAAAGAAATGCCACAGTCGGGCGTCTGAGCGACACCACATAAAGGGCTTTAAAAGAAATAATCATAGTAAATATCCCGGAGGTAGAACCATCCCAGAGATATTTGACAATGCCGATAATATCATGGGTTAGTTTTCAACAGAAATAATAATCATAAACATCATAAATCACAAGCCGTGATTCAAGCTCTGGTTTAACAGTTTATCCTCCGAAGACCGACACTAAGACCGACACTTGACCCATCCTGCATCGTAGTCCTTAACCATGGACACGGTTATTCGAATAGGTTTAATCTCTGTAGAGGGTGTACTCTTTACCCACGAGTAACGGATTCCTTTAGTCCATCAAGACTAATTCCGTCCACGGCCTTTAGTTGGAAACACACCTATCTTGCACACACCAGCTCAGCTTACTCGTGTCTGGAATCACCCACGACACTTGTCAAGCAAAACTCTAAGTGGGGAGGCCACAACCTCGACGTAACATGGGATCACAAAAATTTATACCGCGCGCAAAACTGGGGAGCTACCCCCTTCGGCTACAACCAAAACACCCATGCTCCCGGACCCGGTGGCATGACTACCGGATGCCTCCAGTATCTTCCACCATGGCCTCTCTGTACGGTGTGTGCTAGGAAAGGGGTTGACAACTTACTGAACCGTACCCCACCTATGGCAGGGACAAGTGGCAGTACGAATCAAGTATGGGGGTTACCGGAACAAGACTCGATCTACGGTCGACTCAGGAGGTTCAAATATTCTCTGCAAGATTAGCATAACAGTGCAAATACTTCAGTCAACAGATAGAAATACCACACGACATACCCCTCATGCCATATCGGAAATGACCGTCTCGACGGAGGGCGAAGGACAAGACCGTGTCTACCCAAGACAGAGGCCTTCCCGGCTTCCCTTCCGGTATGCATGAAAGGCACATGACGGCGATTTCCATCATAATCATATCAACTCCATTAGAATGAAATGTATTAACATGCACTCATGAGTATGATCACATCCTCACATAAAATGACGGATGCACGTGTTGGGGTGGTGTTGTCACCGAGTCAAACAACACACGTGTAAATTTTACCAGGGTTCAGAATGCTTGCCTTCAGGTCATGAGAAAGCAGGGTGCATTCCAAAACATCTTGAAATCTTCAAAAATCCTATTTAAAAGAATATATATGAATTAACAAACAAAAATAAAAACAGCAACAAAAGTTTTTTTTAAATCTTTTCAAATAAATCTTAAAATAAACTAGACAATATTAGAAAGAGGTAGGAAAAAGAATTAATTCATTTGGAGCTGTATTTAAAAAGATACAGCCGGTCAAAGTTTGGTCAAAAATCTGTTATTAAAAAAACAGAAAGGAAAACGTTTCGAAATTGGCACGTACAGGTCGAAGACGTAATCTGGAAATACGCTTCCACTTATCCAGCATGGCTGCGCCGGAGTCACTGACAGTGGGCCCGCCTGGCCCACTGGTCAGGTTTGACTAGTCCACTTCCCTCCTCTTCCTCCGCCCGAGAGAGAGGGGCGGGACTCCGGCGACGCTCGCCGGTGAACGGCGGCACCGCCCGATAAACGGATGTCACCCGCGGGCTCAGGGGGTCGAGGCGGTTACTCCGGTGGTCACTTTGTTCTCTGGGGTGGACGGGGCTGCCGGCGGCGAGCTCCGCGGCGGACGGAGGTCGTCGGAAAAAGTGTGGTTTCGCCTGCGGTGAGTCCCGATCAAGATTGAGTAGGGGGGCGGACTCACAAGAGGGTGAAAGGGTTTCTGGTGGAGAGAGTGGAGGGGAGAAGGCTTTGGTGGCGCCGGAATGGCCTGGTTAGTGGTGGCGGCTGGAGTTGCCGGAGAGGAAGAAGATGACTCTCTCCTCTCAATTAGTGGCCAGGGGACACGATTGGGACGGTGTGAGGCTGCCTGCCTGCGGGCCTGAGCTCGGGGTCTTCTTATATAGGCGCTGGAAGTCGGTTCCGAGGCGGCCGGCGATAAGGACGACGGCGAACCGCCGTGCTGTAGCTTGGGCGACGTGGCGACGACGAGCGCTAGAGGACACGCTTGCGGATGAGCACGCACTGCTCCAGGAGGCAGGTGGCAATCGCTGGCGGCTTGGGCGGCGCAGACACGGCCGGAGCCTGCAAACGACCGTCAGCTAGCCGCCACGGCCGTCTTGACGGTGGCGCTGTGGGATGCCAGGTTGGTCGGGGTGGTGTGACGGTGTAAGGGGACACGGCGTGTTGGCTGGGGCCGGTCACGGGCCGAATTGAGTGCGGGGTGTGACGCGGCGACTCGGGCGCACGCGGGTGCCAAACGCACGCTCTGGGCGCGCCCAGAGCACGCCCGGGACATGTTCGACGAAATGCCAGGGCAGCCTAGAGGTCGAGGTTGAGGCTGACAACAACCATGACTAGTCTAGGGTTAGCAAAGGACTAGAGGGACATGGTGGATTGGTCAGGGGCTCCAGTTCACAATGTAAACTTGAAGTCATGCCAATTCTGGCTGTGCACTCAGGGTGTTTGACAAAATGCCAAAGGCACCTAGGTAGTTCCTGGGGTGGCCAAATTCTCCAGATCAGTGTCTCTATGGATGTAAGAGAGGGTGGTGAAGTTAGTTTGCAAAAAGGAGAAACTTGCTAGTGCAAGTTTTGCAAAACTATACTTCTGGACAGGGAGTAGATGGCATCATTACATGGACCAAAAATGTTCCAAAGAGTGCATGCTCCTGGACTTAGGGGTTTTGCAGGGTTGACTACAAGTATGAGAAAGCACAAGGTCACTTGAGCAAGGAAGGAGGGGGTTGCAGTAGAAAGCACAGGTCTGGTCCAGAATGAAGAGGTTGATACACTCAAAATTTTCAAAGAACAACACTATGTTTTTGCATAAAGTAGGATGGCCTGCTACTACTGATATCCCATAATTTTGGTGGAGGCTCTAGGGAATTATTTAAATGGGTTGTAGTGCAAAATTGTCCCTTTGGACCAGAGAAGAAAAACATGCACAAAACTCACAATATGCAATGAAATAATTATATTATTGCACAAAAGTGATTTAGAGACATCACATGACATCTCCAAATTTTGGTTGGATTTTTAGTTAAGTATATCAAATGGTTGTAATTGAAAAGGAGCTTCAAAACTTAGAATAAGTCTTTTTCAATGATTAAAGCTCAGGGTGAAATAATTTAATAAAATAAACTACTGATTAAGAAAATGTACTTAGGGAGCATAGGAGTCCAATATATTTTGGAAAGCTCCACTAGGGAAAAAGAATCCTTAATCTTAACAGACAGGTCCTGAAACCAATGGAAATAAACTTGCAGGCAAGAATTTTAAACTCTTGGAAAAAATTTAAATTCTTAAAAATCTGGTTAAATTTTTGGGGTGTTACAATTACTACCCTCCTTAAGAAAAATCTCGTCCTCGAGATTTGCCAAGGGCTGAAAAACATAATAAATTTCTACCGGGTCAAAAGATCTTTTTACTAAAGCGGCTACAGTGAGAGGGCAATAAGCGATGAACAACTACAGTGCGGGCACTGGCGTTGTGTGGAGAAACTCCACGTTTCAGGAAAAACTAGTGATTTCTACGCGGGACGCAGTGAATTTAGGATAAATTCTAAATTCTACATTACGCTGGTCGTACCCGAGAGCACAGTGCTCTCTCTGGCTGACAGGTGGGACCAGGGTCCACTATCGGTTTCTCCTTCTTCCTCTGGCTCTCGCTTTTTCCTCTCTCTCGCGCGCTTTCCCGGCTTTCTCCACCGGCGACGACTAGCGCGTAGGGCATCTAGGCCGTACCGCGGTAGTGCGCAGCGTGCTTGCTGCCGGTGCAGTGTGCACTCACCTCGCGGGCCAGTGCGCTGTCGGCACTGCTCGCGGATTCGTCTCCGAACACCGGCGATCGGGCGACGAACGGAGCTGGTGGACTTCGCCCACCGTGCACCGATCTCGAGCTATAAAACGACCGCGGTGCTCCATCTTCAACTTTGCACTAGGCCTCGTTTTCTCCTCCTCCTCCTTCTCCTCCATTTCTGCTTACCAGAGCTCGAGATGAGGCTCCAATGGTGGAGACGGTGCCTGTGACGCGCTCGATTCAATCGTACACTAATCATGCACGCAAATGTGTACGATCAAGATCAAGGACTCACGGGAAGATATCACAACACAACTCTACAAATAAAATAAGTCATACAAGCATCATAATACAAGCCAGGGGCCTCGAGGGCTCGAATACAAGTGCTCGATCATAGACGAAGTCATGGAAGCAACAATATCTCGAGTACTGAGACATAAGTTAAACAAGTTTGCCTTAAGAAGGCTAGCACAACCGGGATACAGATCGAAAGAGGAGCAGGCCTCTGCCTGGGATCCTCCTAGCTACTCACGGTCGCCGCTGGCCGGGCTGCACGTAGTAGTAGGCACCTCTGCAGTAGTAGTCATCATAGGCGGTGGCGCTGGCTCCTGGGCTCCATCGATGCAGTTGCAGCAATCGAGTAGAGGTAGGGGAAAAGGGGAACAAGGCAACCGTGAGTACTCATCCAAAGTACTCGCAAGCATGGAGCTACACTACATATGCATGGATATATGTGTAAAGGGCATATCGGTGGGTGAGCTGCAGAATGCCGTAATAAGAGGGGATAGCTAGTCTTAACGAAGACTACGCTCGGACACTGTCTTGCAACAGGTAGAGGAGGGCAATCTGAAGTCCTCCAAGTAACATCACATAGCAATAATCCTACCCGCGATCCCTCCTCATATCCACGAGAGAGAGCGACCACCGGTTGTATCGGCACTTGGAAGGGTGTGTTTTATCAAGTATCCGGTTCTAGTTGTCATAAGCTCAAGGTACAACTCCAAGTCGCCCTGTTATCAAGATCACGGCTATTCGAATAGATTAACTTCCCTGCAGGGTGCACCATCTTACCCAAAGACGCTTGATCCCATTTGGCGGACACACTTTCTGGGTCATGCCCGGCCGCGGAAGATCAACACGCCGCAGCCCCACCTAGGCACAACAGAGAGGCCAGCGCAGGGTCCGGGCCCATCGCCTCGAGCACACTTGCACGCTATGTGGGCGGCCGGAAGCGCACCTAGCCTAAAGGTGCGTTCCCCAATCCGGCGCGCACCGCTCCGTCACGACGTCTCAAGTGCTTGGCCGATACCACGACGCCGGATACCCATAACTACTCCTGCGTAGATGGTTAGTGCGTATAAGCTCGTAGCCAACTCAGATCAAATACCAAGACCTCGTTAAGCGTGTTAAGTAACCGCGAACGCCGAACAGGGCCAGGCCCACCTCTCTCCTAGGCGGTCTCAACCTGCCCTGTCACTCCGCCTCAAAGATCCACTCGCGGGTGCTCCATCAGCCGACCCGACTTTAGTCTCCACATGTATCATGTATAAGTATATAGTATATACCCGTGATCACCTCCCGAGTAATCACGGCCCGATAGTATAGCACGGCGCATTTAACAAGAATGTAGGGCCACAGATGAAAGTACTAGCATCCTATACTAAGCATATAGGATTGCAGGTAAAGGTAACAACAGTGGTAACAAGGACAGGCTATGCATCAGTATTGGAGTATCTGAAAACAGTAACATGCTACACTACTCTAATGCAAGCAGTATAGAGAAGAGTAGGCGATATCTGGTGATCAAGGGGGGGCTTGCCTGGTTGCTCTGGCAAGAGAGAGGGGTCGTCAACACCATAGTCGAACTGGGCAGCAGCAGCGTCGGTCTCGTAGTCTACCGGAGAGAAGAGGGGGAAGAAACAATGAATACCATGTAAACAGATGCATATTGATGCATGACATGTCAAGTAACGATGCTAGGCGTGCCCTAACGTGGTATGAGGTGGTACTGGTTAAGAAACATCCGGAAAGTATTCCGGTGTTTCGTGTTTTCAGCGAGGAGCCGGAGGGAAAGTTGCAGGTTCGATAGGTTAGGTGTGTGGCGGATGAACGGACTGCATATCCGGATTAAATCACGTCGCTCGAGCAACTTTCGTGTTGAAAATATTTTAATCCGAGTTACGGATTAAAAGATATGATTTTCTAAAGATTTTATTAATTTCTGGAATTTAATTAATTAATTAATTCGAAAAATGGAATTATGACGTCAGCATGATGTCATGCTGACGTCAGCAGTCAACAGGGTTGACTTGGTCAACCTGACATGTGGGTCCCGTTCGTCAGTGACTGTTAGTTAATTAACAGTAGTTAATTAAGTTAATTAGCCATTAGGTTAATTAATCAGGATTAATTAAATTAATTATTTACTTACTTACTTAATTAATTAATTAATTAATTTTATTCATTTTTATTTTTATTAATTATATTTATTTAATTTCCCTTTTCTTTTTCTTTTATAAAAAACATTACAGGGGGTGGGGCCCCATGTCATAAGCGGGGTGCCAGTCGGCCTTAGCCAGTCGGCCAGTCGTGAGGCCTGGGCCCACCAGTCGATCGATGTGAGCGGTGGCCGGGTCGGCCACGTCGGCAGCCGGCGTTGGGGGGCTCCGGTGGGTGTTCCGCGGCGGAGGGGGCATCATTAGCAGGGATTACTGTAGCTAAATTATCCGGGTGTTACAAATCTCCTCCACTACAAGAAATCTCGTCCCGAGATTTAGGAGGTAGAAGGAAAAAGGGCGGGGTATTCATCTCGAAGACGATCCTCGCGTTCCCAGGTGGCTTCGTCTTAAGAGTGATTCGACCATTTGGACTTTGAGGAACTTGATCGCTTTCCGACGTGTGCGACGCTCACTTGGTCGAGAATGCGGACGGATGCTCTTTATAGGAGAGGTCTGTTGCAATTCGAGCACTTCATGGTCCATCGCTCGGATTGGGTCCTTGAAGCAGCGTCGGAGTTGTGACACGTGGAACACATCGTGAACTCCGTGAAAGGTTCGACGGAAGCTCCGATTGATATGCCACTTTTCCACGCCTTTCCAAAATAGTGAATGGGCCAATATAGCGAGGAGCTAGCTTGCCCTTGATCCCGGCGGTGAGCACCCTTCATTGGTGTAACGCGAAGATAGGCCTTTTCGCCAAAGTTGATAGACCATGTCTTTGTGATGACGGTCATAATTACTCTTTTAGCGTGGATCGAGCAGTCTTGAGATTCTCGCGAATAATGCGGACTTGTTCTTTGGCATGTTGGATAATATCCGGACGAAGAGTGGGCGTTCCCGCTTTCGACCCGATTCGGTGAGGTTCGGCACTTTCGTCCATATAACACTTCGAATGGGGCCATCTTCAGACTAGCTTGATAGCTATTATTATAAGAGAACTCAGCATACGGGATAGATTCCTCCCATTTCTTGCCGAAGGAAACAACACAAGCTCGAAGCATGTCTTCGAGAATTTGGTTGACGCGTTCAACTTGCCCTTGAGACTGCGGATGAAACGCAAAGATCTTGAAAGATAAATGAGTACCCATAGCTTCTTGAAAACTTGCCCAGAATCTTGAAGTGAATAAGCTGCCACGGTCCGAACTGATAACCAGTGGAATACCGTGAAGTGAAACAATTCTGGACATATAGAGCGTTGCAAGCTGACTAGCAGTGATCATTTCTTTGACCGCCATAAAATGAGCAACTTTAGAAAGCCGGTCAATGACAACAAGAATAGCATCATTACCTTTCTGCGATTTGGGAAATCCAAAGGATTTAAGTCCATTTCAACATGGTCCCATTACCATTCAGGAATAGAGATAGGCTGCAGAGTTCCAAAGAGGCCTTTGATGTTCTCGCTTTGATACGACGGCAAACGTCACACTCAAAGAACATAGCGAGCAATGTCTTGCTTCATATTAGACCACCGTAATCTTCTGGCGAATGTCTTGATACATCTTTGTACTACCAGGATGGATACATAGAGGCGTATCATGAGCTTCTTTCATAACCTTGAGTCATATTCAGGTTTTCCTTCTTACATCGGCACCACTAGGCGGCCTTTGAAGTACAAGGCGCCATCATCAAGAATAGTGAAGAATGAGGGATTTCCTTCTTTGAGGTCTTGCTTAATCTTGTAGACTTGAGTCAAATCCTCCATTGTCTTTATGGTGCCCACGAGATCGGGTTCAACAGCCTGTGGTATAGAGGGAACTCCTGGGGAAACCACACGGAGATTCATCTTGCGGAACTCCGGAGGAGGAGGAGCGAGTGCACCCAGAGGAACAATATGGAGGTTCAGCTTTCTAAATTCTTCAACAAGTGGGGGCTGAACTTTGTGAACCTGAAGGTGGTTGCAGTAAGACTTGCGGCTCAAGGCATCAGCCATTACATTAGCCTTGCGGCGATAGGAAATACCCAAATCAAAGTCTGCAGCAGTCTCCATCCATCTCTGGCCGACGGAGGTTCAGGTCTGGCTGAGTAAATGATACTTCAGACTTTGGTGGTCGGTGAAGATCTACGCAACGATTACCGAGAAGGTAATGTCGCCATCGATTTAAGCGCATGAATGACAGCAACAAGCTCGAGGTCGTGAACTGGGTAGTTCTCTTCGTGAGGGTGCAACTGCCGAGAGGCATAAGCAACCACTTTGCGCTCTTGCATTAGGACACCGCCTAATCCTTGACGGAAGCGCCGCAAAGAAATGACGAAGTCCTTCTTAGTATCAGGAGGAGCTAGCACTGGGGCAGACGTCAACTTGTCTTTGAGTGCCTGGAAACTTTCCTGACATTTATCTGTCCATTGGAATTTGACGCCCTTATGCAACAGGTTAGTCAGAGGCCTGGCAATCTTGGAGAAGTTCTCGACGAATCAACGGCAATAGCTGGCGAGACCGAGAAAACTTCTGACTTGTTTAACGTTCTTCGGAGGAGTCCAATCGAGAATAGCCTGAACTCTTTCAGGGTTGACGGCAATACCATCCTTAGAAATGACATGCCCAAGATAGGTTACTTCGGGAAGCCGAATTCACATTTGGAGAACTTGGCATAGAGTTGATGCTCTCGTAGCTTTTCCAAAGACAAGACGCAGATGTTCAAAGCATGTTCTTCTTCATTCTTGGAAAAGATCAGGATATCATCCAGATAAACCACGAATTTAACTTGTCGAGGTAATCCATGAATATATAGTTCATCAAAGCGAGAAGGTAGCTGGAGCATTGGTTAAGCCGAAAGACATGACGGTATACTCGTAAGAACCATAACGAGTCACAAAGGCGGTCTTGGGGATATCCTCCTCACGAACACGGATCTGGTGGTAACCCAACCTCAAGTCGAGTTTCGAGAATACTGACGAACCAGCCAGTTGATCATAAAGATCATTGATCCGAGGAAGAGGATACTTATTCGAATGGTAGCTTGATTTATAGGACGGTAGTCTTGGACCAATCGGTTTGTCCCATCTTTCTTCTTGACAAAGAGAGAAGGTGCTCCCCAAGTAGAGCAACTTGGGCGAATGAAACCACTTTGAAGAGATTTGTCGATTTCCTCCTTGAGCTCAAGGAGTTCATCTTGTGACATCTTGTAGGGTCGCTTGGCTATAGGAGTGGTGCACGGTTTCAAGTCGATGACGAATTCGACAGCTCTAGCAGGGGAATCTCGAAGTTCTTCAGGAAAAAGCGTCCGGAAGTCGCGAACTACGTGAATGTTTTCAATGCCCTCGAGGGGTGCGGCGTTCAATGCATTCAATGCATAGAGCCTTGCATCGGCATTTTGCACCAGATGAGCTTGGTAAGTGACTATTTCATCTGAAGGGTGTAGCAGATGGACGGTCTTCGTGGCGCAAACTATGGAAGCAGTATGCGCCTTTAACCAATTCATTCCCGAATGAGGTCAATGCTACAAGACTTCAAAGACGATGGGAGAGACAAGGAATTCCAGTCCTTCGATTTCAACAGGACGTCGTTGCAAATCATGGAGGTTCGACATTGGCCAGCTGGGTGTGTACTAATAGTGAAGCATTCATGTCTTCACATTTAATGTCGTGCAAGCATGCAAAATCTTCTGACATGAATGAATGCGATGCACCTGTATCAAATAGAACGCATGTTGGTACTGAATTTACGAGAAGTGTACCCATCACGATCGCGAAGTTGGTCTTGAGCTTCGCTCAGATCAACGTGGTTGGCTGCACTCGACCATAAGGCTTGGCGGTGTTGTTGCGGGCTGGGTGTTTCCACCGCCAAATTACCGGAAGGGCCAAATTGATTCTAGTTCTGGTTGCATTCTCTAGCACGGTGCCTCGGTTGTCCGCTTTGAAGCACAAGCCATTATTGGGGGTGGGAACAGGAGCTTGGGGTGGTGGAGCTGGAAGCTTTGGCTGCTTAGTTGAAGCGGTGACGAGGTCTTGACATAGTTACGCCTTGGAGCAGGTGCATTCGGCCGGGTACATACTATTGGGAATCCATATCTTGCGCTCGCAAGGACGGGCCCAAGATGAGCCCGTGTCACGGTTGCTTTGTTAGAGCTCTGGTATTCCTGCAGACCGGTTTCGACATTGATAGCCTTGTTCACCAAGGTGGCGAAATCAGCAAAGTCGTGCACTAGAAGTGCGAGCTTGATGTCGCCTTGAAGGCCGTCACGGAACTTCTCTTGTCTGCGTGCATCGGTTGCAATATCCTCTTGACATAGCGAGACAAGTCCAAGAACTCTCGTTGATAAGCTTCAGATCTTGTTGCCTTGGGTGAGGTTGCGGAATTCACGCTTCTTCCGGTCCATGACCCCTTGAGGGATGAAGCGGGCACGGAAGGCAGCTTGGAAGTCTGGCCAGGTGATGAGTGTTCCAACTGGTAGAGTACGCCTGTGGCTGTCCCACCATTGAGCCGCGGGTCCCTTCAGGAAGAAGGAAGCAAAAGTGACATAGCTGGCAGGGGCTACATCAGCAGACTCCATCTCATAGGTGATGTCATGGAGCTACCATCAAGATCCGGTCAATTTGGGTTGAGCTGCGGTACACGCCGGGGTTCAGCGTATGAAATCCTGCAGAGTTGTTGCGTTTGGGTGCTGGTTCATATTGTGGCGAGGAAAGCGAGCCATCATGTTCTCCATGAATGGCGATTCATCTCAAGCTGTTGGATCATACCAGCCATGTACTCAGGCGGTGGTGGGAAGTTGCCACCACGACCACGACCAGCTGGCCTAACCATCCTGCTATTATATAACAGGGGTAGTTCAACATTTGAGAAATTAAGCAAAAGACAGGAATCATTCATGATGAAACATGCATAATGAAAGCAGCACGATAGGAACTACATAGTAGTCGGCATATCTTACAAAAGGGATCATGCATAGAGTTCGATACATAGAGTTCAATACATAGACTAAGACATCTAGGCGGCACGCAGGCTCGCGGCGAATGCATCTAACACTAACAAGCCAGTCTACATCAGTCCCACGCGGTACTGCGGAGGTAGCTGTAGCTTGAAAGCTGGTAGTGTGGCAGCGGATAGTCCTCCACGTCAGTGACACAGGGGCGCGGATACTCACGGTGCTTTGAATCCGGCGTCCAAGTGGCGAGAAGAGGGCCAAGTGCGGAGAGTAGCCTCCCACGTCCGCCAACCAACACCCCGGGCATCACGGTCTGGCTGGGTAGATCGCGAGCAGCGGCAGCTCTGGATCGACAAAGGGTGCATCAGCGTCGAGCACGGTAAAGGTCTTGACGGGTGATGTACAACTTCGTGGCGAAGAGCTCGGTTAGCTCGATCCAGCCCATCGACATGCGTAACAAAGTTCGATGGTAGAAGGGCTCTCTGGTGACGATGGAGTAGGCAGCGGTGTAGTAACCCTCCTCACCAACATCGACGCGATAGCAATGTGCACGAAGGGGAGGTGTCCAACTCTCGATACTCGCATGAAGACGTGTCGAGCAGCATAAGCGACATCGTGGACTGCCATATCGATAGTCACTCCAACACCATGTGCGGTGTGCGGCGATGAGTGGAGTCATAGTCCCAGAGTAGAGGTGGACGATGGCGGCGGTATCGCTCTGGTTATAGTCTGGTACTCCTCAAAGACGGTGTACTCAGGGTGCCAGCGATAACCCAGATAGGTCATCATCTCGGCTAGCACCGCAGGTGATCCCGAGGCACCAATGGCCGTCGTGTGGCGCACGACCTGCCTCGTGGGTTCCATCTGAAAACAAAGACGTTTCAAAGGAGTCAAATGACAGTGTGGAAATTGCTCAAAATACAATTCCAAGAAACAACTATGGCTTTATCCAACTTTGGGGTGAATGTGGTCACGGGATCCTAGTGTTAGTTAGTAAAATCGTTTAACCCGAGTAGAAGAGAGTTCGGAGTCCCAGAGTAAAGGTCGAGGAGTAAAAGATCCTAGTACCACCCGATGGCGACGTGGGCCCGTAAGGCACACAGCCAAGTTAGTAAAAGTTTTTGCAATGTCTAGACTCGGCTTCGGCCAAGGAGTGTGGAAGGGGGATTCCTACAGGCAGTCGACTCTGATACCAACTTGTGACGCCCTCGATTCAATCGTACACTAATCATGCACGCAAATGTGTACGATCAAGATCAAGGACTCACGGGAAGATATCACAACACAACTCTACAAATAAAATAAGTCATACAAGCATCATAATACAAGCCAGGGGCCTCGAGGGCTCGAATACAAGTGCTCGATCATAGACGAGTCGTGGAAGCAACAATATCTCGAGTCTGAGACATAAGTTAAACAAGTTTGCCTTAAGAAGGCTAGCACAAATCGGGATACCGATCGAAGAGGAGCAGGCCTCCTGCAGGATCCTCCTAGCTACTCCTAGTCGCCGTCGGCCGGGCTGCACGTAGTAGTAGGTACCTGCAGTAGTAGTCGTCATAGGCGGTGGTGTCTGGCTCTGGGCTCCATCGATGCAGTTGCGGCAATCGAGTAGAGGTAGGGAAAAGGGGGAACAAGGCAACCGTGAGTACTCATCCAAAGTACTACGCAAGCATGGAGCTACACTACATATGCATGGATATATGTGTAAAGGGGCATATCAAGGACCGAATCGCAGAATGCCGAATAAGAGGGGGATAGCTAGTCTTAACAAAGACTACGCTCGGACACTGTCTTGCAACAGGTAGAGGAGGGCAATCTGAAGTCCTCCAAGTAACATCACATAGCAATAATCCTACCCGCGATCCCTCCTCATATCCACGAGAGAGAGCGACCACCGGTTGTATCGGCACTTGGAAGGGTGTGTTTTATCAAGTATCCGGTTCTAGTTGTCATAAGCTCAAGGTACAACTCCAAGTCGCCCTGTTATCAAGATCACGGCTATTCGAATAGATTAACTTCACTGCAGGGTGCACCATCTTACCCAAAGACGCTTGATCCCATTTGGCCGGACACACTTTCTCGGGTCATGCCCGGCCGCGGAAGATCAACACGCCGCAGCCCCACCTAGGCACAACAGAGAGGCCAAAGACGCCGGTCTAAACCTAAGCGCCGCAGGGTCCGGGCCCATCGCCTCGAGCACACCTGCATGTTGCGTGGGCGGCCGAGCGCAGACCTAGCCTAGCAGGCGTTCAGTCCAATCCGGCGCCGCTCGTCGGCCGACGTCTGAAGTGCTTGGTGATACCACGGCACGGGATACCCATAACTACTCCAGCGTAGATGGTTAGTGCGTATAAGCTCGTAGCCAACTCAGATCAAATACCAACACCTCGTTAAGCGTGTTAAGTAATCATGAGCGCCCGAACAGGGCAGCCCACCTCTCTCCTAGGCGGTTTCAACCTGCCTGTCGCTCCGCCTCAAAGATCCACTCATGGTGCTCCATCACCGACCCGACTTTAGTCTCCACATGTATCATGTATAAGTATATAGTATATACCCGTGATCACCTCCCGAGTGATCACGGCCCGATAGTATAGCACGGCAGACGGACAAGAATGTAGGGCCACAGATGAAAGTACTAGCATCCTATACTAAGCATATAGGATTGCGGTAAAGGTAACAACAAGTGGTAACAAGGACAGGCTATGCAAAGAAGATAGGAATATCTGAAAATAAGTAACATGCTACACTACTCTAATGCAAGTAGTATAGAGAAGAGTAGGCGATATCTAGTGATCAAGGGGGCTTGCCTGGTTGCTCGGCAAGAGAGAGGGTCGTCAACACCGTAGTCGAACTGGGCAAAGCAGCTGTCGGTCTCGTAGTCTACGGAGAGAAGAGGGGAAGAAACAATGAATACCATGTAAACAGATGCATATTGATGCATGACCTGTCAAGTAACGATGCTAGGCGTGCCCTAACGTGGTATGAGGTGGTACTGGTTAAGGGGGGAAACATCCGGGAAAGTATTCCCGGTGTTTCGTGGTTTTCGAGGAGCCGAGGGGAAAGTTGCAGGTTCGATAGGTTAGGGGTGTGTGGCGACGAGCAATTGCGTATCCGGATTAAATCACGTCGTTCGAGCAACTTTCATGTTGAAAATATTTTAATCCGAGTTACGGTTTAAAAGATATGATTTTCTAAAGATTTTATTAATTTCGGAATTTAATTAATTAATTAATTAATTGAAAAATGGAATTATGACGTCAACATGATGTCATCTTGTGGCAGCGATCAACAGGGTTGACTAGGTCAACCTGACATGTGGGTCCCGTTCGTCAGTGACTGTTAGTTAATTAACAGTAGTTAATTAAGTTAATTATTCATTTTTATTTTTATTAATTATATTTATTTCATTTCCTTTTTCTTTTTCTTTTATAAAAAACATTCTGGGGGTGGGGCCCCCATGTCATAGGCAGGGGTGCCGAGTCACCTAGTGACCGAGTCGTCGGCCAGTCGAGGGGGCCCAGGCCCACCGATCGATGGCTCAGGCGGTGGCCCCGGGTCGGCCACGTCGGCAGCCGGTGTTGGGGGGCTCCGGTGGGTGTTCCGCGGCGGAGGGGTCATCATTAGCAGGGATTACTGTAGCTAAATTATCCGGCTGTTACAGTGTCGGGCTGGTACGTGATCCTGTTGTGTGGAGGGTTGGCGACAGTGCTGGGGCTCTCTGTGCTCCTGTGCGCGATGATCTTTGATGATCGCCGCGATGCTGCCGCTCGGGTGCTAGCTCTCCGCGGTGGCGGTGATCACGGGGATTAGGCGTAATGCCTGGGGTTAACTGTTGTCGGTGTGTCGGAGGTGATTAGTATCCGGATGATTATCCGCTAATCTCTCCTGGCGACTGTGGTGTGCTTAGGGAGGTGGTCGGTGAGGTGCAACATTGGTTGCGTGTTCTTGTAAGCATTGTAAGTGTCCGAGTGATTGTGGGTCTGCTGCCGTGGTGCTGTGGGAATAAAATAATTATGCCGTGAGAGGTTAAATGATGCAGCAACTCAGGGAAAAGAAATCTCATTCCAGCATTTTCGTGGTTCACACAGGTTACTCACTCAATTAAGTAGAAATATAATACTCGGCTCGACGCCCAAATTCGAGGTACCATGCATAAGTTACAATGTAATAATAAATGCTGACTATAACAGACACGGCAGTAACGTCTAAAATGAAAACGGTAAATGGAGAGGGTCTCGAGGAAATGTCTCTGGCAATGGAATACACTCCTCTTCTGTCGGAGGCAGTGGATTGATCAGTCGATGTATGCGTCTGTCCGGATCGGGCCTCAGTGGTCTGCCGATGGCAATCTGAGGATTCGAATCAGCGAGATTCTAGAGGTATTCCATCACTCGCCGGTTCAAATGTTCTTGCGCGATGATGTACTGGATAAGGTTGGCTAGTACTGGGTCTCTCTCAATCCGCCCACCAGGAAAAGATGTCACCCCTCCTGGTGCTGTACGGCTCGGAAAATAATAATAACCTCGTTCGCGGGCATAGGGTACTGCGGATCGAAGGCGAGCAATCGCTTCTTTTGCAGCAGCTTCTATGGCCAGGCGTGGGGTCGGCATGGATTCCCCCATGAAGGAGACTTCGGTTGGATCTTGGTTGGGATCTACGGGAGGGACGTGTACTGCTGCCCAATATTCCGAGGTGGAAAAAGTGATTCTCGATTTGAACAGTTCGTACTGGGGTGGCTGGGTAGAACCCAAGGTACTACAGGTAAAATCCCACAATATTTTGACAAAGCTACCCGGGGTTGCATCTGGGGTTCTCCGGTAAATACTAGAGCTTGGCATGGCAAGAAATGGTTGTGAGTGGTGCACGAGGTGAGGGTTGCTGGGTAAGGTCACAAGGTGGCCTCCTTATATAGCATCTGGGCTGATTTATTTACCGTGGTAAATTGTAATAAAATATGCCAGATCACCTCAAGAGTCGGGGTCTGGCCGGAGAAACACATATCTCATAAAAAGACGTGTTACTGTGAGCGTCGTCGGGGTTGGTTTTGGTAGCTGTGCCCGGAAAATGGGCAACTATGCGCTGACAAAAGACGCAAGGTTCCTATCTAAAACAGAGGCACAACAATAGGCTGCGTTTATAACAAGTCTACATGATTACAAAAGAGGATACACTGAGACTTGGTACTACTTGTACGGCTTAGTCTACCTCGTTTACGTCTAAACGGGCATGTCTGGTGGATGTCGAATTTTCACCACGTGTCTCGCTGTCGAGATTAGTCGGAGATGGTGGAGGAACTACAGGGTCGGGGTAGTGATGATGACCATCGCGGGGATTGTTGGCCAGAATTCCGTTGGAGTGTGTTCCCAAAAGGTGACGAAGCACTTCTGGGGTCATCAATACACCTTGGCCGCTGGCTGGAGCTGATCTCAGGGTCTCGATCGGGTGTCCAAACAGCACGACCGGGTGGTTGGCGTCGGGCTCGGCTTCCCTGCTTGCCGGGGCTCGGCGAACCAGCTCTCCTCGAGCTGCGATCAGATCAATCATGATCTGGTCGAACAGTGCCTCTAGTGCACTTACATAGCGCACTAGGTGCAACAATGCGGGATCCGTCTCGTGATCTCCGCTGGCAACTTGGGGTGGTCTACCATACCCTTCACACCTGGGGTAGTAGTAGAACGAGTGACAGTTAACTCGGGGCGACAACTGCCGGAGTTGACCTATAGCTTCTCGAGCAGCTAGCTGGATGGCTTGTGGCTCGAAGGAAGTTGTTCTTCCAGTGAACCTGTAGGGGCGTTCGGGCGACAAACCCCTATCGTAGATGTGCACAGTGGCCCAGAATTGGCGGTCCTCACCGCTCATGGGTCCTTGGTACACAACATATTCTGGGGGCTCTTCTAACGCGTAGGCACGACGGGTGAGGTTTGCGAGGATGGTCACAAAACCTCCAAGGTTGGTTGCTGTGGTCTCATTGTGCACTATGGGACCAGGCATTGTGGCTAGGTTGGGGAAGAAGCTGTGCTATGCTGGGTTGAGGCTAGCGTGCCCTTTTTATAGAAAAAGGGAACGGAGTCTTCCTTCGCACACTTGCGAATGAGACATTTTTGCCATCGGTAACTGGCGTGTGATCGACAGGCTAATCTGATAGGTTGGGCACCGACTGCAAAAAGTGTCGGGACCACAGTGTGGCTATCTTGCACGGGAAGTTTGGCTGGGGTTTGGTTAAGGTCTGGTAGGTTGGTTTACCGAGGTTTATCGACCTGGCTGGGATAGGATTAGCTGATGGTCAGCCTGGCTCTGATACCAAGTCTGTGGGGACCGATTCTCCGGTTATTAATTTCCAGAAAAATGGCCCTTGTGCTCACCAGCCCCAGGATAACTGTTAGCTGATGAGGCACCAACTTGATACAGAAATTCCAGGCAAATTACAACATAGGTGGTACAAGACCATCCTGGCCGATGAGTACAATAAATGGTTTCTAGTGTTGATGGCGGAAGCGGTTGGAGATCAACAGTGTCTATGGGACACCATTTCCCACGGGAACAGCTGACCAGGTTAACTCCTATCTTCGCGAGGCTGCTATCATCACTGCTCAGGTTCCGGGACTGTCTACACGGCCGCTTCTCTCCGCGCAAGAAGAATCTGGCCAAGACAATAGCCAGGGACAAGCCAATGAGTACTTTGAATGTACTCGCAAACATTTTGAACACATGTATATTACAATAAGGATGTGCTGAAAATATTTTTATGATCATGACGTCAGTCACAAAATATGAACAAAACTCTGATGCGTGCAAGCATATTAAATATGAATATGCAACAACATAGTATTATTAAGATTAAGAAATAAAACAACGAGCATGCCACAGTCGGGCGTCTAAGCGACACCACAGAAAGGGCTTTAAAATAAATGCCACAGTCGGGCGTCTGAGCGACACCACATAAAGGGCTTTAAAAGAAATGCCACAGTCGGGCGTCTGAGCGACACCGCATAAAGGGCTTTAAAAGAAATGCCACAGTCGGGCGTCTGAGCGACACCACATAAAGGGGTTTAAAAAAATGCCACGGTCAAGGCGTCGAGCGACACCACATAAAGGGCTTTAAAAGAAATGCCACAATGCAAGGCGTCGAAAGTGACACCACATAAAGGGCTTTAAAAGAAATGCCACAGTCGGGCGTCTGAGCGACACCACATAAAGGGCTTTAAAAGAAATAATCATAGTAAATATCCCGGAGGTAGAACCATCCCAGAGATATTTGACAATGCCGATAATATCATGGGTTAGTTTTCAACAGAAATAATAATCATAAACATCATAAATCACAAGCCGTGATTCAAGCTCTGGTTTAACAGTTTATCCTCCGAAGACCGACACTAAGACCGACACTTGACCCATCCCAGACTGTAGTCCTTAACCATGGACACGGTTATTCGAATAGGTTTAATCTCTGTAGAGGGTGTACTCTTTACCCACGAGTAACGGATTCCTTTAGTCCATCAAGACTAATTCCGTCCACGGCCTGTAGTTGGAAACACACCTATCTTGCACACACCAGCTCAGCTTACTCGTGTCTGGAATCACCCACGACACTTGTCAAGCAAAACTCTAAGTGGGGAGGCCACAACCTCGACGTAACATGGGATCACAAAAATTTATACCGCGCGCAAAACTGGGGAGCTACCCCCTTCGGCTACAACCGAAACACCCATGCTCCCGGACCCGGTGGCATGACTACCGGATGCCTCCAGTATCTTCCACCATGGCCTCTCTGTACGGTGTGTGCTAGGAAAGGGGTTGACAACTTACTGAACCGTACCCCACCTATGGCAGGCACAAGTGGCAGTACAAATCAAGTTGGGGGTTACCGGAACAAGACTCGATCTACGGTCGACTCAGGAGGTTCAAATATTCTCTGCAAGATTAGCATAACAGTGCAAATACTTCAGTCAACAGATAGAAATACCACACGACATACCCCTCATGCCATACCGGACATGACCGTCTCGACGGAGGGCGAAGGACAAGACCGTGTCTACCCAAGACAAAGGCCTTCCCGGCTTCCCTTCCGGTATGCATGAAAGGCACATGACGGTGATTTCCATCATAATCATATCAACTCCATTAGAATGAAATGTATTAACATGCACTCATGAGTATGATCACATCCTCACATAAAATGACGGATGCACGTGTTGGGGTGGTGTTGTCACCGAGTCAAACAACACACGTGTAAATTTTACCAGGGTTCAGAATGCTTGCCTTCAGGTCATGAGAAAGCAGGGTGCATTCCAAAACATCTTGAAATCTTCAAAAATCCTATTTAAAAGAATATATATGAATTAACACACAAAAATAAAAACAGCAACAAAAGTTGTTTTGAATTTTTTTCAAATAAATCTTAAAATAAACTAGACAATATTAGAAAGAGGTAGGAAAAAGAATTAATTCATTTGGAGCTGTATTTAAAAAGATACAACCGGTCAAAGTTTGGTCAAAATCTGTTATTTAAAAAAACAGAAAGGAAAACGTTTCGAAATTGGCACGTACGCGTCGAAGGCGTAATCTGGAAATACGCTTCCACTTATCCAGCATGGTTGCGCCTGAGTCACTGACAGTGGGCCCGCCTGGCCCACTGGTCAGGTTTGACTAGTCCACTTCCCTCCTCTTCCTCCGCCCGAGAGAGAGGGGCGGGACTCCGGTGACGCTCGCCGGTGAACGGCGGCACCGCCTGATAAACGGAGGTCACCCGCGGGTTCAGGGGGTCGAGGCGGTTACTCCGGTGGTCACTTTGTTCTCTGGGGTGGACGGGGCTGCCGGCGGCGAGCTCCGCGGCGGACGGAGGTCGTCGGAAAAAGTGTGGTTTCGCCTGCGGTGAGTCCCGGTCAAGATTGAGTAGGGGGACAGACTCACGAGAGGGTGAAAGGGTTTCTGGTGGAGAGAGTGGAGGGGAGAAGGCTTTGGTGGCGCCGGAATGGCCTGGTTAGTGGTGGCGGCTGGAGTTGCCGGAGAGGAAGAAAACGACTCTCTCCTCTCATTTGGCGGCCAGGGGGACACGAGTGGGACGGTGTGAGGCTGCCTGCCTGCGGGCCTGAGCTCGGGGTCTTCTTATATAGGCGCTGGAAGTCGGTTCCGAGGCGGCCGGCGATAAGGACAACGGCAAACCTCCCTGATGTAGCTTGGGCGATGTGGCGATGACGAGCGCTAGAGGACACGCTTGCGGATGAGCACGCAATGCTCCAGGAGGCAGGTGGCAAGAGCTGGCGGCTTGGGCGGCGCAGACACGGCCGGGGCCTGCAAACGGCCGTCAGCTAGCCGCCACGGCCATCTTGACGATGGCGCTATGGGATGCCAGGTTGGTCGGGGTGGTGTGGCGGTGTAACGGGACACGGCGTGTTGGCTGGGGCCGGTCACGGGCCGGATTGAGTGCGGTGTGTGACGCGACGACTTGGGCGCACGCGGGTGCCAAACGCACGCTCTGGGCGCGCCCAGAGCTCGCCCGTGACATGTTCGGCGAAATGCCAGGGCAGCCTAGAGGTCGAGGTTGAGGCTGACAACAACCATGACTAGTCTAGGGTTAGCAAAGGACTAGAGGGACATGGTGGATTGGTCAGGGGCTCCAGTTCACAATGTAAACTTGAAGTCATGCCAATTCGGCTGTGCACTGTGGTGTTTGACAAAATGCCAAAGGCACCTAGGTAGTTCCTGGGGTGGCCAAATTCTCCAGATCAGTGTCTCTATGGATGTAAGAGAGGGTGGTGAAGTTAGTTTGCAAAAAGGAGAAACTTGCTAGTGCAAGTTTTGCAAAACTATACTCGGACAGAGGAGTAGATGGCATCATTACATGGACCAAAAATGTTCCAAAGAGTGCATGCTCCTGGACTTAGGGGTTTTGCAGGGTTGACTACAAGCATGAGAAAGCACAAGGTCACTTGAGCAAGGAAGGAGGGGGTTGCAGTAGAAAGCACAGGTCTAGTCCAGAATGAAGAAGAGGTTGATACACTCAAAATTTTCAAAGAACAACACTATGTTTTTGCATAAAGTAGGATGGCCTGCTACTACTGATATCCCATAATTTTGATGGAGGCTCTAGGGAATTATTTAAATGGGTTGTAGTGCAAAATTGTCCACTGGACCAGAGAAGAAAAACATGCACAAAACTCACAATATGCAATGAAATAATTATATTATTGCACAAAAGTAATTTAGAGACATCACATGACATCTCCAAATTTTGGTTGGATTTTTAGTTAAGTATATCAAATGGTTGTAGTTGAAAAGGAGCTTCAAAACTTAGAATAAGTCTTTTTCAATGATTAAAGCTCAAGGTGAAATAATTTAATAAAATAAACTACTGATTAAGAAAATGTACTTAGGGAGCATAGGAGTCCAATATATTTTGGAAAGCTCCACTAGGGAAAAAGAATCCTTAATCTTAACAGACAGGTCCTGAAATCAATGGAAATAAACTTGCAGGCAAGAATTTTAAACTCTTGGAAAAAATTTAAATTCTTAAAAATCTGGTTAAATTTTTGGGGTGTTACAGTTCTCGTAACCCCTCGGTACTCCGGTAAAATCCTGATTTCACCCGGTACACTTTCGATATCCAAATATAGGCTTGCAATATATGAATCTTCATGTCTCGACCATTTCGAGACTCCTCGTCATGTCCGTGATCACATCCGGGACTCCGAACAACCTTCGGTACATCAAAACTCATAATCTCATAATATAACCATCATCGAAACTTTAAGCGTGCAGATCTTACGGGTTCGAGAACTATGTAGACATGACCGAGACACGTCTCCGGTCAATAACCAATAGCGGAACCTGGATGCTCATATTGGCTCCCTCATATTCTACAAAGATCTTTATCGGTCAGACCGCATAACAACAAACGTTTGTTCCCTTTGCCATCAGTATGTTACTTGCCCGAGATTCGATCGTCGGTATCTCAATACCTAGTTCAATCTCGTTACCGGCAAGTCTCTTTACTCGTTCTGTAATACATCATCCCGCAACTAACTCATTAATTGCAATGCTTGCAAGGCTTAAGTGATGTGCATTACTGAGTGGGGCCAGAGATACCTCTCCGACTATCGGAGTGACAAATCCTAATCTTGAAATACGCCAACCCAACAAGTACCTTTGGAGACACCTGTAGAGCACCTCTATAATCACCCAGTTACGTTGTGATGTTTTGTAGCACACAAAGTGTTCCTCTAGTAAACGGGAGTTGCATAATCTCATAGTCATAGGAACATGTATAAGTCATGAAGAAAGCAATAGCAACATACTAAACGATCGAGTGCTAAGCTAACGGAATGGCTAAGTCAATCACATCATTCTCCTAATGATGTGACCCCGTTAATCAAATGACAACTCATGTCAATGGCTAGGAAACCTAACCATCTTCGATCAACGAGCTAGTCAAGTAGAGGCATACTAGTGACACTCTGTTTGTCTATGTATTCACACAAGTATTATGTTTCCGATTAATACAATCATAGCATGAATAATAAACATTTATCATGATATAAGGAAATAAATAATAACTTTATTATTGTCTCTAGGGCATATTTCCTTCAGTCTCCCACTTGCACTAGAGTCAATAATCTAGATCACATCGCCATGTGATTTAACATCAATATTTCACATCTTTATGTGGTTAACACCCATAGTTCACATCGATATGTGACCAACACCCAAAAGGTTCACTAGAGTCAATAATCTAGTTCACATCGCTATGTGATTAACACCCAAAGAGTACTAAGGTGTGATCATGTTTGGCTTGTGAGGTAATTTTAGTCAACGGGTCTATCACATTCAGATCCGTAAGTATTTTGCGAATTTCTATGTCAACAATGCTCTGCACGGAGCTACTCTAGCTAATTGCTCCCACTTTCAATATGTATCCAGATTGAGACTTAGAGTCATCTGGATCAGTGTCAAAACTTGCATTGACGTAACCCTTTACGATGAACCTTTTTGTCACCTCCATAATCAAGAAACATATCCTTATTCCACTAAGGATAATTTTGACCGCTGTCCAGTGATCTACTCCTAGATCACTATTGTACTCCCTTGCCAAAATCAGTGTAGGGTATACAATAGATCTGGTATACAGCATGGCATACTTTACAGAACCTATGGCTGAGACATAGGGAATGACTTTCATTCTCTTTCTATCTTCTATCGTGGTCGGACTTTGAGTCTTACTCAATTTGACACCTTGTAACACATGCAAGAAACTCTTTCTTTTACTGTTCCATTTTGAACTACTTCAAAATCTTGTCAAGGTATGTACTCATTGAAAAAAATTATCAAGCGTCTTGATCTATCTCTATAGATCTTGATGCTCAATATGTAAGCAGCTTTACCAAGGTCTTTCTTTGAAAAACTCCTTTCAAACAATCCTTTATGCTTTGCAGAATAATTCTACATTATTTCCTATCAACAATATGTCATTCACATATATTTATCAGAAATGTTGTAGTGCTCCCACTCACTTTCTTGTAAAAACAGGCTTCACCGCAAGTCTATATAAAACTATATGCTTTGATCAACTCATCAAAGTTTATATTCCAACTCTGAGATGCTTGCACTAGTCCACAGATGGATCGCTGGAGCTTGCACATTTTGTTAACACCTTTAGGATCGACAAAACCTTCTGGTTGCATCATATACAACTCTTCTTCCAGAAATCCATTCAGGAATGCAGTTTTTACATCCATTTGCCAAATTTCATAATCATAAAATGCGGCAATTGCTAACATGATTCAGACAGACTTAAGCATCGCTACGTGTGAGAAGGTCTCATCATAGTCAATCCCTTGAACTTGTCGAAAACCTTTTGCAACTAGTCAAGATTTATAGACAGTAACATTACCCTCAGCGTCAGTCTTCTTCTTGAAGATCCATTTGTTCTCAATGGCTTGCCGATCATCGGGCAAGTCAACCAAAGTCCATACTTTATTCTCATACATGGATCCCATCTCAGATTTCATGGCCTCAAGCCATTTTGCGGAATCTGGGCTCGCCATCGCTTCTTCATAGTTTGTAGGTTCGTCATGGTCAAGTAACATGACCTCCAGAATAGGATTATCGTACCACTCTGGATCTCACTCTGGTTGACCTACGAGGTTCGGTAGTAACTTGATCTGAAGATACATGATCATCATCATTAGCTTCCTCACTAATTGGTGTAGGAGTCACAGGAACAGATTTCTGTGATGAACTACTTTCCAATAAGGGAGCAGGTACAGTTACCTCATCAAGTTCTACTTTCCTCCCACTCACTTCATTCAAGAGAAACTCCTTCTCTAGAAAGGATCCATTCTTAGCAACGAATATCTTGCCTTCGGATCTCTGACAGAAGGTGTACCCAACAGTAACTTTTGGGACGCACTTTTCCGATTTAGGTTTGAGCTTATCAGGATGAAAAAATTTCACATAAGCATCGCAACCCCAAACTTTAAGAAACGATAGCTTAGGTTTCTTGCCAAACCATAGTTCATACGGTGTCGTCTCAACGGATTATACGGTGCCCTATTTAATGTGAATGCAGTTGTCTCTAATACATAACCCCAGAACGATAGTGGTAAATCGGTAAGAGACATCATAGATTGCACTATATCCAATAAAGTACGGTTATGACGTTCGAACACACCATTATGCTGTGGTGTTTCAGGTGGCACGAATTTGTGAAACTATTCCACATTGTTTTAATTGAAGACCAAACTCGAAACTCAAATATTTGTCTCCGCGATCAGATCGTAGAAACTTTATTTTCTTGTCATGATGATTTTCCACTTCCCTCTGAAATTCTTTGAACTTTTCAAATGTTTCAGACTTATGTTTCATCAAGAAGATATACCTATATCTGCTCAAATCATCTGTGAAGGTCATAAAATATTGATACCGCTTGTGAGCCTCAACACTCATCGGATCGCATACATCAGTATGTATTATTTCCAATAAGCCAGCTTCTTGCTCCATTGTTCCGGAGAACGAAGTTTTAGTCATCTTGCCCATAAGGCATGGTTCGCAAGCATCAAGTGATTCATAATCAAGTGATTCCAAAATCCCATCAGCATGGAGTTTCTTTATGCGCTTTACACAAATACAACCTAAATGGCAGTGCCACTAATAAGTTGTACTATCGTTATTAACTTTGCATATTTTGGCTTCAATATTATGAATATGTGTATCACTACGATCGAGATCCAACAAACATTTTCATTGGTGTGTATGACCATAGAAGGTTTTTATTCATGTAAATAGAACAACAATTGTTCTCTAACTTAAATGAATAACCGTATTGCAATAAAGATGATCAAATCATATTCATGGTCAACGCAAACACCAAATAACACTTATTTAGGTTCAATACTAATCCCGAAAGTATAGGGAGTCTACGATGATGATCATATCAATCTTGGAACCACTTCCAGCACACATCGTCACTTCACCCTTAGCTAGTCTCTGTTTATTCTGCAACTCCCGTTTCGAGTTACTAATCTTAGCAACTGAACTAGTATCAAATATTGAGGGGTTGCTATAAACACTAGTAAAGTCACATCAACAACATGTATATCAAATATACCTTTGTTCACTTTGCCATCCTTATCCGCCAAATACTTGGGGCAGTTCCGCTTCCAGTGACAAGTTCCTTTACTGAGAAGCACTGGGTCTCAGGCTTAGGTCCAGACTTGGGATTCTTCACTTGAACAGCAACTCGCTTGCCGTTCTTCTTGAAGTTCCCCTTCTTCCCTTTGCCCTTTTCTTGAAACTAGTGGTCTTGTCAACCATCAACACTTGATGGTTTTCTTGATTTCTACCTTCCTCAATTTCAGTATCACGAAGAGCTTGGGAATCATTTCCTTTATCACTTGCATATTATAGTTCATCACGAAGTTCTAGTAACTTGGTGATAGTGACTAGAAAACTCTGTCAATCACTATTTTATCTAGAAGATTAACTCCCACTTGATTCAAGTGATTGTAGTACTTTCGAGGACATTACGAGCACATGCTCACTAGCTGAACAATTCTCCTCCATCTTGTAGGCAAAGTAATTGTCAAAGATCTCATATCTTTTGACATGGGCATGAGTCTGAAATACTAATTTCAACTCTTGAACATCTCATATGCTCCATGGCGTTCAAAACGTCTTTAAAATCCCGATTCTTAGCCGTAAAGCATGGTGCACTAAACTATCAAGTAGTCATCATACCGAGCTTTGCCAAACGTTCATAACGCCGCATATGCTCTGGAATAGGTTAAATCACCTAGCGGTGCATCAAGGACATAATTCTTCTGTGCAGCAATGAGGATAATCCTCAGATCACGGACAAGTCTGCATCATTGCTACTAACATCTTTCAACATAGTTTTCTCTAGGAACATATATATAACATAGGGAAGCAACAACACGAGCTATTGATCTACAACATAGATATGCTAATACTACCAGGACTAAGTTCATGATAAATTTAAGTTCAGTTAATCATATTACTTAAGAACTCCCACTTAGATAGACATCCATCTAATCCTCTAAGTGATCACGTGATCCAAATGAACTAAACCATGTCCGATCATCACGTGAGATGGAGTAGTTTCAATGGTGAACATCACTATGTTGATCATATCTACTATATGATTCGCGCTCGACCTTTCGGTCTCCGTGTTCCGAGGCCATATCTGTTATATGCTAGGCTCGTCAAGTTTAACCTGAGTATTCCGTGTGTGCAACTGTTTTGCACCCGTTGTATTTGAACATAGAGCCTATAACACCCGATCATCACGTGGTGTCTCAGCACGAAGAACTTTCGCAATGGTGCATACTCAGGAGAACACTTATACTTTGATAATTTAGTGAGGGATCATCTTATAATGCTATCATCAATCAAAGCAAGATAAGATGCATAAAAGATAAACATCACATACAATCAATATAAGTGATATGATATGGCCATCATCATCTTGTGCTTGTGATCTCCATCTCCGAAGCACCGTCATGATCACCATCGTCACCACCGTGACACCTTGATCTCCATCGTAGCATCGTTGTCGTCTCGCCAATCTTATGCTTCTACGACTATCGCTACCAGTTAGTGATAAAGTAAAGCATTACAGAGCGATTGCATTGCATACAATAAAGCGACAACCATATGGCTCCTTCCAGTTGCCGATAACTCGGTTACAAAACATGATTATCTCATACAATAAAATTTAGCATCATGTCTTGACCATATCACATCACAACATGCCCTGCAAAAACAAGTTAGACGTCCTCTACTTTGTTGTTGCAAGTTTTACGTGGCTGCTACTGGGCTTAGCAAGAACCGTTCTTACCTACGCATCAAAACCACTACGATAGTTTATCAAGTTGGTGTTGTTTTAACCTTCGCAAGGACCGGCGTAGCCACACTTGGTTCAACTAAAGTTGGAGAAACTAACACCCGCCAGCCACCTGTGTGCAAAGCACGTCGGCAGAACCAGTCTCGCGTAAGCGTACGCGTAATGTCGGTCCGGGCCGCTTCATCCAACAATACCGCCAAACCAAAGTATGACATGCTGGTAAGCAGTATGACTTATATCGCCCACAACTCACTTGTGTTCTACTCGTGCATATGACATCTACGCATGAAACCTGGCTCGGATGCGACTGTTGGGGAACATAGTATTTTCAAAAAAAAATCCTACGCACACGCAGGATCATGGTGATGCATAGCAACGAGAGGGGAGAGTATTGTCTACGTACCCCCGTAGACCGAAAGCGGAAGCGTTAGCACAACACGGTTGATGTAGTCGTACGTCTTCACGATCCGACCAATCAAGTACCGAACGCATGGCACCTCTGAGTTCAGCACACGTTCAGCCCGATGACGTCCCTCGAACTCCAATCCAGCCGAGTGTTGAGGGAGAGTTTCGTCAGCACGACGGCGTGGTGATGATGATGATGTTCTACCGACACAGGGCTTCACCTAAGCACCGCTACAATATTATCGAGGTGGACTATGGTGGAGGGGGGCACCGCACACGGCTAAAAGATCAAACGATCAATTGTTTTGTCTCTAGGGTGCCCCCTGCCCCCATATATAAAGGAGCAAGGGGGGAGGTGTAGCCGGCCAGGAGGGGCGCGCCAGGTGGAGTCCTACTCCCACCGGGAGTAGGACTCCCTCCCTTTTCCTTGTTAGATTAGGAGTGGGCGGGAAGCAGGAGGGAGAGAGGAAGGAAGGCGCCCTCTCCTTGTCCTATTCGGACTAGGGGGAGGGGCGCGCGGCCCTGCCTTGGCCGCCTCTCCTCTTCTCCACAAGGCCCACTATGGCCCATTAAGCCCCCGGGGGTTCCGGTAACCCCTCGGTACTCCGGTAAAATCCCAATTTCACTCGGTACACTTCCGATATCCAAATATAGGCTTCCAATATATCAATCTTCTTGTCTCGACCATTTCGAGACTCCTCGTTATGTCTGTGATCACATCCGGGACTCCGAACAACCTTCGGTACGTCAAAACTCATAAACTCGTAATATAACCGTCATCGAAACTTTAAGCATGCGGACCCTACGGGTTCGAGAACTATGTAGACATGACCGAGACACGTCTCCGATCAATAACCAATAGCGGAACCTGGATGCTCATATTGGCTCCCACATATTCTACGAAGATCTTTATTTGTCAGACCACATAACAACATATGTTTTTCCCTTTATCATCGGTATGTTATGTAACATCCCAAAATTCTAAATTTTGGAATGTTATAAACACATAGATAGTTTTGGTTGATTGTTTGATTGATTGACTGAAAGTGAGTGAATTTGAAACTTTTTGAAAGTTAAATGAGAGGGAATAAAAGGACTTTCCCAAACTTTCATGATCTTCGGGAATTCAAATTCTTTTCATCACAAAACCACGGAGAGAAGATGACATGACTTCTTCCATTTATTTAAATGACAAGGGTGTTGAAAATATTTGAATTTTAATTGGAAAATATTTCCAATTCTGAAACTTTATGCAACTCAATGATTTTCACGAGAGAAGATAAAATGACTTCTTCAAATTAAATGAAATATGAGTTGGGAGTTTTAAAAGAATTAAATCCAAAGTTCTTTTGAATTTATTTCCAATTTGGAGTTATTTGAGTTTTATTCAAAATATTTTTCTCCAAAAACAAATATATGGAAAATAGGGTAACATGATTCCCTACATCAGAAAATTGGAGAGAAATTAATTTGAAGTCATTTTGGTATTTTAAAAATGATTTTTATTGGATTTTATTGGACCGGTTGCACTGTGTGAATTATTAAAATTTGTGTGTATTTTATTTGAAGCTAAAATAGTGTTCAGGTTGTAGAAAATATTTTTCTGAAAATTTTGATATATTATATGCCTATATAAAATTTTTATTTATTTTTGTTTTGTTGTCTCTGTCAAAAAAAAAATCGCTGCGCCCCGCCGGGCCAAGGGCCAAGGCGCAAGGCCAAGGCCAACGCCCACGCGCGCACAGGGAGCCAGGAGGGAGCCGCTCCTTTTCTTTTTCCTTTTCCTAGTAGGACTTTTGTCCTACTTCCGTTTATTCCGATTTGTTTCTAGATCTTTTCCCTTTTGTTTCCTAATCCTAGTCTATTTCTTGTCCCCTACCCAAGCAAAGCCCTCCCTTCCCCACTATAAATACCCAAGCACCCCCCCCCCCCCTCCAACACATCAAACCAACACCTCCCATCTCCTCTCCTCTCTGCAGCAGCAGCAGTGCAGCACCACCGCCGCCGCCAAGTGCCGCCGCCGCGCCCTCGACCTCTCCTGAGGTTTATATGATCTCCTCTCCACCGTCCCGTGATCTCCTTTCCTCTAGGAGCAACCGCAACATCGGATCCGATCTTCTTCCCCAACTCCGACGACTACTCCGGTGAGATCCACGAAATCCCGTAATTCATTTTTTCAGAAAATAGCAATCTTAGAAAATTCATATCTTTTAGAGTTTTTAGTATTTTTGAGTGATTCCAATTGCTATGTGTCACAAATTTGCTGAAGTTTCTGGTAGTGTCTCTGGATTTCAAATTTGAGTAGTTTAAATTTGAATTTGATAAATTTTGTTCAGATTAGTATTTTGGCCATAACTTGAGTTTAAAAATAGGTTTTAATTAATTCTTTTTGCTCCTGGTCACTTGTGATATTGTTTAGCTGTAGGATTTAGTTTGGTAATTTTGGAGTATTTTAAGTTAGATTTTTAGTAGAAACAGTACTGTTTTGCTTATATAGTTGTTTTAGTTATGTAATTATTGTTTTTAATTATTTTTAGTTCATTCCTTTTGTAGATTTTCACTTGTTGTTATATGTTTATGTTTAGCTACAGTAGATAAATTTTTGTAGTTATTTATTAGTGTTTAGTTACTGTTTTTTAATTGCTTGTTTAGTTCATAGTGATAGTGGATAAAAATAGTTTTATTAGTTTTAAAAGTAATTCTTTTTCCACTACAAGTTATATTGTTTTTGTTTCTGTTATTTGTGAACACATTAGTTGTTATACTTATTTAGTATAGTTTATTAATGTTGTAATAAATGATTTGCTGTTATAGTTGTCTTAGTGTTTTGCTAGTTGCTATATTTGTTCTAGTATTAACTAGATGGTTATAGTAGTTTTATATTAGTTCTTTTTGTTAGTTATTAAATTAGTAATTTATTTTCTGTTATTTTATTAGATTTATATTTTCTTTGCTGTAGAAAAAAATATTAGAGTAATTTAGTGAAGTTATGTTAAGATTTGTGTGAGTTGGTCACCACTAGTTTTTCCTTGAATTTTCTTTCAAAGTTTTTCCTTTGGTTTTCGACTTGGTTTTATTTGTCGCTTTTATTTTGATTGAGTATTGTTATGAGTGTTAGAATTGTTTGCTAGGATGTTTGCTTATGTGAATGCTATGTTTGACTATATAGATTTTCAACGGAGTGACGATTAGTTCTACCAAGTCATTTTAACAGACGTTGTTATCTTCATCAAGTATTACGAGCAAGTTCACTTTGACCATGTTTTTCATACCTATGTGTTTTATTGCATCTAGTGTCATCTTCGCAACAACCCTCCAGAGTGACATTGAATCCTTGTAGTTGAGTAGTATGCATGAGGTAGGAACCCATCACCCTGTTACCAAGCCGGGGCGTTATTTATTTTAATGCTACGCTATAGTAGACGGGGTTGGTATGAGTGCTCGGAGTGGTGTGAGAATGGAGGATCTACGTCAATGGCGACAACTCCATGATGGAATCTGCAAGGACTGCATCTTCAAAGCCTCAAGACTTCAAGACTCGAGACAAGAATTCAATACACACTCTTTGGGTGAAGGGCGGTTGTGGGCACCTGGAGAAACCAGTGGTTGGCGGGATGCATGGAGAAGCGCCATGACATCTTGCGGAAAGCTTCACCCGGACTCAAAGAGACGGAAGAATACTTCATGCCCGGAAGCTTACCTGCAACCGCAAGTCACTATGGGCTCTGGCTTGGTTGACCTTAGTTGTGACTCACAGCTGGGGCGGTGCTAGCAGATGTAGAACTACGGTAGGATTGAATGAGCACCGGACGGTGGTCAGGGAACTCTTCGGAAGATCATGTTTTGGTCATCTTGTTCTCAAACACCACGAAGTGCGAGAACGTAAAGAGAGGATCGAATCTTGCGGGTAAAGTGTACAAACCTCTCTGAGAGGGTTAAAACCTAATCGATTAGCCGTGTCCCCGGTTACGGACAATTTGAGCATGTGGGCTTGGATCTATCTCGGAACTCTCAACACCGGATTGATAACTTAATTGTGGGCAACTTATGATGATTTTGGGCTATGAGACATCGGTTGGCGGAACCATGTCATGATAGAAAACTCCATAGTACAGACTTCATTTATTCCTTTGATGTAGGGAAAATAAATCAGCTTTTACGCAAACAAAACTCAGACACGAGCCACAAAGCCATACCGCATATAGTATAGTTTATCATCTGTTTTCTCTTATTGTGATCTTGCGGTACATTCAATGTCTTGACCTACATGGCTGCAACGTATCATGTTGCAGATACTTTCTTCCGACGAGTAAGAGTTCGATGCAGGTTACGGTCTACACTCAACCTGCCGATGGCGTTGATGGGACTCCACACCCGATTACTTGTTTCGGCTGAGACTTATGAGGTATATATCAGTTTTACGTTATTTATACATGTGATTGCACTTTGATATATACATCGATGTCTTGTGTGTGCCAAAGATATGCGATCCGAGGATGGCACGGATACGAGAGGCTTGACCGTCTAAGGTCGGGTCGCTATAGATATGGTATCGAGCACATGTTGGTATGGGGCGTGACCGTAGAAACCGAAAGCCCTAGGACAGGAAATTTCTAAAACTTTATTTTCAAAAAGACTCTTACTTCTCATCTTCTCTGATTTTATCAAATAGACCCTCTCACCTCAAATAGTTAGAATATACCCCTTTTCCCTTTTGACCACATGAAGGATCAACTGAAGCCGCTCCAAGAAAGATATCGGACGGTGATGACCCCTTCAAAGTAACCAGGATTTCACCATGCATTAGAAGAGTTGAAGCTGCAACAATTGGAGACTCTGAAGACTTGAAGAATTTGAAGTTCTGAAGAATTATTTGACCTTTAGAGACCAAACCCCTGTTATACACCTACGTTAGATGCGATGATTTGTGAGCTGTCATTTGTTTGATGTTTTCCGGCAGCCACAAAGTAAAACCCGTTTCTTCAAAAACTATTGTTTGTATTGTGTGTATATCCCTCCCCACCTCTCTCATATCTCATCCCAAAACTTTTGGACCCATAGTTGATGAATGAAGTTGGACTGATATTCTCTGGACGAAGACTTCGGTAGGAGGCGAGCTATGGATTGAGAACATGGAGAATCACTTTGGGAGCAATTTGGTTTCAAGGAAGAATGAAGTATCTTACGCTCTCCAGTACTTTGAAGGAAGTGCTGCAACATGGTGGCAGATGCATCAAGCTATACAGGGATGGAATGGAGCAAAGACTTGGAAAGAATTCAAGAAGACTCTGACAAGATCTCGTCTTATCCGGAAGCAACATGATACACCAAGAAATAAAACTTCGCACTGCAAGATTTGCGGAGAAATAGGACACACCTGTGGGGAACACAAGGATGGATGCCCTCATTGTGAGGAGAAACACCCGGTGAGGAATGCCCAACTAGTAAGGTGACTTGTTTCTTGTGTGAAGGAACCACCCACTACCCGACTTCGGTGTTACATTTACCCCATGGTGCAACAAACTATTCAGAGCAGGAAGAAGGAATGAAAGAAGCCCTCCGAGAAGTTACGAAAGAACACATGATGAAGGAATGTGTTGAAGACCACGATGGAGAAGGCCTCAACAGATTTTACTCCAATGCACGCTATTCATGTGGAGAAGAAGGACATTTTTCACAAGATTGCACCAAGGAAAGAAAAGAGTATCCGGGATACTTCCGCGAAAGCAATAGAGTTTGATCCACAGGGGAATAGAAGGTTTGATCGAGCGAAGAAACTCGGGAAGAGAAAACAAAGACACTCTCGGAACAACCCAATTTCTGCAAATAGGGACAAGAGTCATATTACATTTTGAATGTAAGGACGTCGGGCATTATGCCAATCATTGTCTCGAAAGGAAGCAAGGAACTCGAGGAGCAGGCACCATCTCCAAGAAGCCCAAAGACTTATCGAAAGTCATTTGTTTTCGCTGCAAGGAAGCAGGACATTATGCTACTAAATGTTCCGACAAGATGAAAGCTGGAGCTGAGTAGTTGGAATTTTGATATTGGTAATAAGTGTAGTAGGAAGCAATTGTTTCCATAAGGATATGGAGTTGAATTTATGTAATGAAAGTCTCGGATATTGTAATGAATTCATGAAATCAATAAAGTTAAGGTGACATGTTTTCATATGTTTAATTGTATGAGTTGTTACTCTATGAACACGGATTTTGACCATTTTCGAGGATATGAGAAATATGGTCTATGGATGGATTTGTGAATTTCATTTTTAGGGTGGTAGTACCCTGTGAAGAAGACTAGACTAATGGATAAGAAAATATATATTCCACGGACTGTAGTTGAAGGAAAAAAAAAAGGTTGGAGTTTTGCTTTTGATATGATGGTATGAAGAAAGCAGTACTACTTTGGATTTAAAGGAGGTGTAATATGGAACAAGAGAGTTACTCCAAGGATGAGTTAAAGCTGCACTAGTGTTGAAGTGGGCCATAACCCACAGGCCCAAGAGTTAATAAGAAGCAAGCACACTCTTGCTGTAGGAACATATTTCGGAAGAAAACTCTGAGTTTAATCATCCGACATTTTTAGGAGGATACAAAAACCCGAGGGTTGTGAAGAAACGTTAGATGTCTTGTTCAGCTTGCAGAAACCATGGATTTATTCGAACTCGGTTAAATCGACAAGGGAAATTCTGCAATGCTGGTGAGTATGACCAAGTGTTAGAATACGTGATTCAAAGTCTGCATAGTTAGTAATGGTTCAAATGCACGGGATGGATTGGCCCCATACCGGAGACTTCTATCATGAACTATCATATGTTGATGGAAAATCGAGAGACTTGAAAACTTTAGAAGAGCGTCGATACGACAAGCCAAAAACCTTAGAATGGTAGGACGATTGATCCATGTACCGGCAACCGTTGCCAAATGTAGGTTATACGGTGAGGTTCAACCCAGACCCGTTTTCTGCAGGAGAAACCATAAATTGTTGACCACCAAGAGATATCGATAGTTGTTTAGAATTGGCACCAGACCCGTCAGCTATGAAGACCCAGTCTCGGAATAACCTTACCAAGAGGAATGGACAAAGGAATTGAGGAAAAGGTTTTGCCACTACCGGAAGAGTCCAGAGAAGGAATTATCTTACAATCTGAGAAGACCGACACTGTCAACGATAAGGATGGAGTATATGAGTTTTGATGGAACCGTAACAATGCTTCTAAGGGTGGTAGCACCCCAGACCCCTTGTGATGATTGATGGATTTTGAAGACCCCAAACCCTAACCTATTTCTTTCTAGCCTCTCCGAATCTCGAGGTGAGATTCATTTTAAGGTGGTAGGTTTGTAACATCCCAAAATTCTAAATTTTGGAATGTTATAAACACATAGATAGTTTTGGTTGATTGTTTGATTGATTGACTGAAAGTGAGTGAATTTGAAACTTTTGAAAGTTAAATGAGAGGGAATAAAAGGACTTTCCCAAACTTTCATGATCTTCGGGAATTCAAATTCTTTTCATCACAAAACCCTGGAGAGAAGATGACATGACTTCTTCCATTTATTTAAATGACAAGGGGTGTTGAAAATATTTGAATTTTAATTGGAAAATATTTCCAATTCTGAAACTTTATGCAACTCAATGATTTTCACGAGAGAAGATAAAATGACTTCTTCAAATTAAATGAAATATGAGTTGGGAGTTTTAAAAGAATTAAATCCAAAGTTCTTTTGAATTTATTTCCAATTTGGAGTTATTTGAGTTTTATTCAAAATATTTTTCTCCAAAAACAAATATATGGAAAATAGGGTAACATGACTCCCTACATCAGAAAATTGGAGAGAAATTGATTTGAAGTCATTTTGGTATTTTAAAAATGATTTTTATTGGATTTTATTGGACCGGTAGCACTGTGTGAATTATTAAAATTTGTGTGTATTTTATTTGAAGCTAAAATAGTGTTCAGGTTGTAGAAAATCTTTTTCTGAAAACTTTGATATATTATATGCCTATATAAATTTTTTATTTATTTTTGTTTTGTTGTCTCTGTCAAAAAAAAAATCGCTGCGCCCCGCCGGGCCAAGGGCCAAGGCGCAAGGCCAAGCCACCGGCCAAGGCCAAGGCCAACGCCCACGCACGCACAGGGAGCCAGGAGGGAGCCGCTCCTTTTCTTTTTCCTTTTCCTAGTAGGACTTTTGTCCTACTTCCGTTTATTTCGATTTGTTTCTAGATCTTTTCCCTTTTGTTTCCTAATCCTAGTCTATTTCTTGTCCCCTACCCCAAGCAAAGCCCTCCCCTCCCGACTATAAATACCCAAGCACCCCCCCCCCCTCCAACACATCAAACCAACATCTCCCCTCTCCTCTCCGCAGCAGCAGCAATGCAACACCACCGTCGCCGCCAAGTGCCGCCGCCGCGCCCTCGACCTCTCCTGAGGTTTATATGATCTCCTCTCCACCGTCCCGTGATCTCCTTTCCTCTAGTAGCAACCGCAACATCGGATCCGATCTTCTTCCCCATCTCCGACGACTACTCCGGTGAGATCCACGAAATCCCGTAATTCATTTTTTTCAGAAAATAGCAATCTTAGAAAATTCATATCTTTTAGATTTTTTAGTATTTTTGAGTGATTCCAATTGCTATGTGTCACAAATTTGCTGAAGTTTCTGGTAGTGTCTCTGGATTTCAAATTTGAGTAGTTTAAATTTGAATTTGATAAATTTTGTTCAGATTAGTATTTTGGCCATAACTTGAGTTTAAAAATAGGTTTTAATTAATTCTTTTTGCTCCTGGTCACTTGTGATATTGTTTAGCTGTAGGATTTAGTTTGGTAATTTTGGAGTATTTTAAGTTAGATTTTTAGTAGAAACAGTACTGTTTTGCTTATATAGTTGTTTTAGTTATGTAATTATTGTTTTTAATTATTTTTGTTCATTCCTTTTGTAGATTTTCACTTGTTGTTATATGTTTATGTTTAGCTACAGTAGATAAATTTTGGTAGTTATTTATTATTGTTTAGTTACTGTTTTTTAATTGCTTGTTTAGTTCATAGTGATAGTGGATAAAATAGTTTTATTAGTTTTAAAAGTAATTCTTTTTCCACTACAAGTTATATTGTTTTTGTTTCTGTTATTTGTGAACACATTAGTTGTTATATTTATTTAGTATAGTTTATTCATGTTTTAATAAATGATTTTATGTTATAGTAGTCTTAGTGTTTTGCTAGTTGCTATATTTGTTCTAGTATTAACTAGATGGTTATAGTAGTTTTATATTAGTTCTTTTGTTAGTTATTAAATTAGTAATTTATTTTCTGTTATTTTATTAGATTTATATTTTCTTTGCTGTAGAAAAAAATATTAGAGTAATTTAGTGAAGTTATGTTAAGATTTGTGTGAGTTGGTCACCACTAGTTTTTCCTTGAATTTTCTTTCAAAGTTTTTCCTTTGGTTTTCGACTTGGTTTTATTTGTCGCTTTTATTTTGATTGAGCATTGTTATGAGTGTTAGAATTGTTTGCTAGGATGTTTGCTTATGTGAATGCTATGTTTGACTATATAGATTTTCAACGGAGTGACGATTAGTTCTACCAAGTCATTTTCTGACAGCGTTGTTATCTTCATCAAGTATTACCAGGCAAGTTCACTTTGACCATGTTTTTCATACCTATGTGTTTTATTGCATCTAGTGTCATCTTCCCAACAACCCCTCCAGTAGTGACATTGAATCCTTGTAGTTGAGTAGTATGCATGAGGTAGGAACCCATCACCCTGTTACCAAGCCCGGGACGTTATTTATTTTAATGCTACGCTATAGTAGACGGGGTTGGTATGAGTGCTTGGGAGTGGTGTGAGAATGGAGGATCTACGTCAATGACGACAACTCCATGATGGAATCTGCAAGGACTGCATCTTCAAAGCCTCAAGACTTCAAGACTCGAGACAAGAATTCAATACACACTCTTTGGGTGAAGGGCGGTTGACGGGCACCTGGAGAAACCAGTGGTTGGCCGGGATGCATGGAGAAGCGCCATGACATCTTGCGGAAAGCTTCACCCAGACTCAAAGAGACGGAAGAATACTTCATGCCCGGAAGCTTACTTGTGCAACCGCAAGTCACTATGGGCTCTGGCTTGGTTGACCTTAGTTGTGACTCTGGCTAGGACGGTGCTAGCAGATGTAGAACTATGGTAGGATTGAATGAGCACCGGACAGTGGTCAGGGGAACTCTTCAGAAGAACATGTTTCGGTCATCTTGTTCTCAAACACCCTGAAGTGCGAGAACGTAAAGAGAGGGATCGAATCTTGCGGGTAAAGTGTACAAACCTCTGCAGAGGGTTAAAACCTAATCGATTAGCCGTGTCCCCGGTTACGGACAATTTTAGCATCTGGACTTGGATCTATCTCGGAACTCTCAACACCGGATTGATAACTTAATTGTGGGCAAATTATGATGATTTTGGGCTATGAGACATCGGTTGGCGGAACCATGTCATGATAGAAAACTCCATAGTACAGACTTCATTTATTCCTTTGATGTAGGGAAAATAAATCAGCTTTTACGCAAACAAAACTCAGATACGAGCCACAAAGCCATACCGCATATAGTATAGTTTATCATCTGTTTTCTCTTATTGTGATCTTGCGGTACATTCAATGTCTTGACCTACATGGCTGCAACGTATCATGTTGTAGATACTTTCTTCCGACGAGTAAGATGCAGTGCAGTGGTTACGGTCTACACTCAACCTGCCGATGGCGTTGATGGGACTCCACACCCGATTACTTGTTTCATTGAGACTTATGAGGTATATATCAGTTTTACGTTATTTATACATGTGATTCCACTTTGATATATACATTGATGTACTGTGTGTGCCAGCATACTGATCCAGGGATGGCACGGATACACAGAGGCTTGACCGTCTGAGGTCGGGTCGCTACATGTTACTTGCCCGAGATTCGATTGTCGGTATCTCAATACCTAGTTCAATCTCGTTACAGGCAAGTCTCTTTACTCTTTCGTAATACATCATCCCGCAACTAACTCATTATTTGCAATGCTTGCAAGGCTTAAGCGATGTGCATTACCAAGTGGGCCCAGAGATACCTCTCCGACTATCGGAGTGACAAATCCTAATCTTGAAATACGCCAACCCAACAAGTACCTTTGGAGACACCTGTAGAGCACCTTTATAATCACCCAGTTACGTTGTGATGTTTGGTAGAACATAAAGTATTCCTCCAGTAAACGGGAGTTGCATAATCTCATAGTCATAGGAACATGTATAAGTCATGAAGAAAGCAATAGCAACAAACTAAACGATCGAGTGCTAAGCTAACGGAATGGGTCAAGTCAATCACATCATTCTCCTAATTATGTGATCCCGTTGATCAAATGACAACTCAAGTCAATGGATAGGAAACATAACCATCTTCGATCAACGAGCTAGTCAAGTAGAGGCATACTAGTGACACTCTGTTTGTCTATGTATTCACACGAGTATTATGTTTCCGGTTAATACAATTCTAGCATGAATAATAAACATTTATCATGATATAAGGAAATAAATAATAACTTTATTATTGCCTCTAGGGCATATTTCCTTCATATAAACCTATATGCTTTGATCAACTCATCAAAGCGTATATTCCAACTCCGAGATGCTTGCACCAGTCCTAGATGGATTTGCTAGAGCTTGCACACTTTGTTAGCGCCTTGATAATTGACAAAACCTTCTGGTTGCATCATACACAACTCTTCTTTAAGAAAACCATTAAGTAATACAATTTTGACATCCATTTGCCAGATTTCGTAAAATGTGGTAATTGCTAACATGCTTCGGACAGACTTAAGCACCACTACGAGTGAGATCTCATCGTAGTCAACACCTTGAACTTGTCGAAAACCCCTTTTTCTACAATTCAAGCTTTGTAGATAGTAACACTACTATCGGCGTCCGTCTTCCTCTTGAAAACCATTTATTCTCAAAGGCTTGCCGATCATCGGGCAAGTCAACCAAAGTCTACACTTTGTTCCCATACATGGATCCTATCTTAGATTTCATGGCCTCAAGCCATTTCGTGGAATCTGGGCTCATCATCGCTTCCTCATAGTCCGTGGTTCGTCGTGGTTTAGTAACATGATTACCGTACCACTCTGGTGTGGATCTTACTCTGTTTGACCGATGAGGTTCGCTTCCTCACTAATTGGTGTAGGAATCACTGGAACTGATTTATGTGATGAACTACTTTCCAATTAGGGAGAAGGTACAATTACCTCATCAAATTCTAGTTTCCTCCCACTCACTTCTTTCAAGAGAAACTCCTTCTCTAGAAAGGATCCATTCCTAGCAACAAAGATCTTGCCTTCGGATCTGTGATAGAAGGTGTACCCAACATTTTCTTTTGGGTATCCTATGAAGACGCACTTCTCTGATTTGGGTTCGAGGTTATCAGATTGATACTTTTTCACATAAGCATATGAAAGGACATGCGGCGCCCCCATGTGTGGTTTTGGTAATTGATGACATTCTCTCTGGACTAATGGTTGCATTGAGTTATATTTGAAGGATTTGTCCATAGGCATTTCTTGAAGTACATGTGTTGGTTTCAAGGAGTTTATGAGTTGACCAAGGTGCTATTAAGGAATTATCCAAAGATTGGTCATGCGAGTATTGAGCTTATTGCAAGCATGTCTTCAAGAAGAAGATTGTGTGATCATTCATGTTTACCTTCAAGACATCATCCAAATGAGGAGAGTTGGAAAGAGTCAAGGTTGATCAAGACTAAGTACAGAGAGTGATTCAAGTTGATTGTAACACAAAGCTTAGAAGATACACCGAGTGGGATCAAGTGATCTCACAGTTTGGTAAGGATTGTCCATTGTGCTTTGTGTACTAACCCATGGTCTTTGTGAGAGTTCAATGTGGGGTTAGGTTTGCTTCCATGGGCTTGCGTCAAGAGGAAGATCACATACAACCCATGGAGGATGACATCAAATCAAGGTTGTGTTGTGCAAGTTCAAGTGGAGCATCACGAAGAAATCATGCTTGTAGCTTGCCGTCCATTATGGTACCAATGGACTTGTGAAGATGTGCCAAAGAGTGTCTCACCCATAGTGGAGTATGGGGGAGCAATCAACTAGTCTTCATCGAGCGAACGCAATCAAGAAAGGTGGTCCAACTTGAGGGTGTCAAGATCGTCTTCATCTAGCTCAAGTGGACTTCATGCAAGGCAAAGGTTTGCCCTTGATAGGTTTTATAGTTTACCAGTCTCATGGTGATAGTTTGGAGACCAAGTTATAAGATCGATAGCCGTACTATCAAGGGGGGCTCTCAAGTGAGTAGCTTGATTGTATCGTTCATCGAGAGCTCAAACCATTGCATCCTTGCATCATCTTTCTTGGTTCTTATTAGTTTTGTCTTTTGAGGTTTTATACCTTGTTGTTATCTCCGTGAAAAGCTCTAGTACTTCGAAAACGGATTTCATATGCCTCTTCTATTGCGTTTTCGGTGTTGGAGGTTTTATCGGTCTTATTCGAGGAAGGGTTCTCACCATTTTTCTTGGGCCTTTTCAAATTTCATTCTTATTGTTATTTCCATCAAGATTGTGTTTTCCCTTGTTGCTAGATTTCCAACAAACTTGGTTTCATCGAATTCGGAGTCCGTTTACACAAGTTGTGGCAGTTTTGGTGTTCTGAAAAGGCTGCAGCGGTACTACCGCGGACAGGAGCGGATGTATTTTTTTACAACCGCTCCAGAGCGGTACTACCACGGCTACTAGAACGGTAGTTCCGATCCGGACCAAAACCTCGTCACAAGTCCAGCGGTGGTAGGCACTGATGTATTTTTTAGTATCGCTCGCAAGCAGTAGTACCACTACCCTTTGAGGTAGTGCCGCTACCCCTAGAGGTAGTACCGTGAGGTCGAGCGGTAGTACCGCTCTATGCGGGCTGTGAGCATAACAGTTGGATTTTTTCCCATCTATAAAAGGGGATCTTTTTCCCCAATGAACCTTATCCTTTGAGCTCGTGTTCTTCCCCCATTGTTGACCTTCTTCGAGCTTGCTAACTCTCAATCCCTCCAATGATTCTTGCAAGTTCTTGAGGGAAAAGAGAGAGGAGATCTATATCCATGTTTCCCCAATCACTTTCTCCTCTAAGTGAGGGGAACCCCTTGGATCTAGATCTTGTAGCTCTTCGTGTTGTTCTTTCGTACTTCCTCTCATTTTCCTCCCTAGCATTAGTTGCTTTAGTGGGATTTGGGAGAGAAGGACTTCGGCACTCCGTGTGCCCTTGCCGTTGCATTTGGTGCATCGGTTTGAGTTCTCCATGATGATACGTGGAAGTGAAGTTTGAGAAGCTTATTACCCTTGGGTGTTTGGTCACCCTAGAGCTTGTTCCTCTTGGGTGCCTTGGTGCCCTAGACGGTCGGTGTTGTTCGGAGCTCAATCATTGTGGTGTAAAGCTCCGGGCAACGTCGGGGTCTCCAATTAGGTTGTGGAGATTACCCCGAGCAATTTGACGGGTACCGGTGACCGCCCCCAAGGGTTGCCAAAGTGTACGGGTTCGGTGACCGCCCCCAAGGGTTGCCATTTGTATGGGCTCGGTGACCTCCCTCAAGGGTCCTTAGTGGAATCACGGCATATCTCTTACCTGAGCCCTTTACTTGTGCACTTTACTTTGTGATAGCCATATTGTTCTTTTCCATATATCTTGCTATCACATAGTTACTTATCTTGCTTAGCATAAGTTGTTGGTGCACATAGGTGAGCCTTGTTGTTGTAGGTTTTGAGCCCTTTACTATCATTATCTACTTTGCATCTTTTGGCATCAATATTATGTGTATCACTACCATTGAGATTCAGTAAACCATTTATATTAAGTGTATGACCATAGAAGGTTTTATTAATGTAAACAGTACAACAATTATTCTTTGACTTAAATGAATAATTGTATTGCAAGAAACATGATCCAATCATATTCATGCTCAACACAAACACCGAATAATATTTATTTTAGGTTCAACACTAATCCCAAAGGTAAAAGGAATGTGCGATGGTCATCGGATCAACTTTGGAATTATCTCCAACACACATCATCACCTTGTCCTTAACTAGTCTCTGTTCATTTTGCAACTTGTGCTTCGAGTTACTACTCTTAGCAACTGAACCAGTATCAAATAACGAGGGGTTGCTATAAACACTAGTAAAGTACACATCAATAACATGTATATCTATTATACCTTTGTTCACTTTACCATCCTTCTTCTCCGCCAAGTGTCTAGGGCAGTTTCACTTCTAGTGACCATTTCCTTTGCAGTAGAAGCACTCAGTTTCAGGCTTGGGTCTAGCTTTGGGCTTCTTCATGGGAGTGGAAACTTCCTTGTCATTCCTTTTGAAGTTTACCTTTCTTTCCCTTGCCCTTTATCTTGAAACTAGTGGTCTTGTAAACCATCAACACTTGATGCTTTTTCCTGATTTCTGCCTTCGCCGATTTCAGCATCGCGAAGAGCTTGGGAATCCTTTCTGTTATCCCTTGCATATTATAGTTCATCATGAAGTTCTAGTAACTTGGTGATAGTGACTAGAGAACTCTGTCAATCACTATCTTATCGGCAATATTAACTCCCACTTGATTCAAGTGATTGTAGTACTCAATCATTCCGAGGAGATGCTCACTCATTGAGCTATTCTCCTCCATCATGTAGTCAAAGTACTTGTCAGAGGTCTCATACCTCTCGACATGGGCATGAGACTGAAACATCAATTTCATCTCTTGGAACATCTCATATGCTCTGTGGTGTTCAAAACGTTTTTTAAATCCCGGTTATAAGTCGTAAAGCATGGTGCACTAAAATATCAAGTAGTCATCATACCGAGCTTGTCAAACATTCATAACGTTTGCATGTGCTCCTGCAATAGGTCTGTCACCTAGTGGTGCATCAAGAACATAATTCTTCTATGCAGCAATGTGTATAATCATCAGATCATGGACTGAGTCCACATCATTGCTACTATCATCTTTCAACTTATTGTTCTCTAGGAACATATCAAAAATAAACGGGGAACTACATCACGAGCTATTGATCTTCAACATAGTTATGCAAAAACTATTAGGACTAAGTTCATGATAAATTAAAGTTCAATTTAATAATATTACTTAAGAACTCCCACTTAGATAGACACTCCTCTAGTCATCTAAATGATCACGTGATCCATATCAACTAAACCATGTCCGATCATCACGTGAGATGGAGTAGTTTTCAATTGTGAACATCACTATGTTGATCATATCTAATATATGATCCACGCTCGATCTTTCAATCTCAGTGTTCGAGGCCATATCTGCATATGCTAGGCTCATCAAGTTTAACTCAAGTATTTTGCGTGTGCAAAACTGGCTTGCACCCGTTGTATGTGAACGTAGAGCTTATCACACTCGATCATCATGTGGTGTCTCAGCACGAAGAACTGTGGCAACGGTGCATACTCACGGAGAACACTTATACCTTGAAATTTAGTGATGGATCATCTTATAATGCTATCGACGTACTAAGAAAACTAAGATGTATAAAAGATAAACATCACATGCAATCAAAAATATGTGACATGATATGGCCATCATCATCATCTTGTGCCTTTGATCTCCATCTCCAAAGTACCGTCATGATCTCCATCATCACCGGCATGACTCCATGATCTCCATCATCTTGATCTCTATCTACGTGTCGTGTCATGGTCATCTCACCAACTATTGCTTTTGCAACTATTGCTATCGCATAGCGATAATGTAAAGCAATTATATGGCTATGGCGCTTGCATCTTATGCAATAAAGAGACAACCATAAGGCTCCTGTCAGTTGCCTATAACTTTAACAAAACATGATCATCTCATACAACAATTTATATCTCATCACGTCTTGACCATATCACATCACAACATGCCCTGCAAAAACAAGTTAGACATCCTCTAATTTATTGTTGCAAGTTTTCGTGGATGCTATGGGCTTAGCAAGAACCATTCTTACCTACGCATCAAAACCACAATGATTTTTCGTCAAGTGTGTTGTTTTAACCATCAACAAGCTCACACTCGATTCAACTAAAGTTGGAGAAACAGACACCCACTAGCCACCTATGTGCGAAGCACGGCGGTAGAAGCAGTCTCATGAACGCGGTCATGTAATGCCGGTCTGGGCCGCTTCATCCAACAATACCGCCGAATCAAAGTCTGACATGCTGGTAAGTAGTATGAATATTATCTCCCACAACTCTTTGTGTTCTACTCGTGCATATAACATCTACACATAGACCTCGCTCTGATGGCACTGATGGCGAACACAACATTTCAAAAAATTTACCGACGATCATGCAAGATCTACCTATGTGATGCATAGCAACGAGCGGGAGAGCATGTCCATGTACCCTCGTAGACCAAAAAAGGAAGCGTTAAGTAACGCGGTTGATGTAGTCGAACGTCTTCGTGATCCAACCGATCAAGTACCGAACACACGACACCTCCGTCATCTGCACACGTTCAGCTCAGTTAGTCCCTCAATCTCTTGATCCAGCTGAGGGAGAGTTTCATCAGCATGATGGTGTGATGACGGTGATGATGAAGTTACCGATGCAGGGCTTTGCCTAAGCACTACAACGATATGACCGAGGTGGAAATCTATGGAGGGGGGCACCGCACACGGCTAAAACAATCAACTTGTGTGTCTATGGGGTACCCCCCTCCCCCGTATATAAAGGAGGGGAGGAGGGGGCCGGCCGGCCTCATGGTGCGCCCCCAAGGGGGGGATCCTACTCCTACTAGGAGTAGGTTCCCCCCTTTCCTAGTCCTGCTAGGAGGGGGAGGAAGGGGAAGAGGAGAGGAAGGAAAGGGGGGTCGGCCCCCTCCCAATTCGGATTGGGCTTGGGCGGCTCCTCTTGGCCTTCTCCTCTCTCTTCCACTAAAGCCCATGTATGCCCATTAAGCCCCCAGGGGGTTCCGGTAACCCCTGGGTACTCCAGAAAATGCCCGAACTCATCTGAAACCTTCTTGGTGTCCAAACATAGCCTTTCAATATATCGATCTTTATGTCTCAACCATTTCGAGACTCCTCGTCGTGTGCAAGATCATATCCGGGACTCCAAACAACCTTTGGTACATGAAACCACATAAACTCATAATACTGATCGTCATCGAACGTTAAGTGTGCGGACCCTACGGGTTCGAGAACTATGTAGACATGACCGAGACTCATCTCCGGTCAATAACCAACAAATGGAACCTCGGATGCTCATATTGGCTCCCACATATTCTACAAGATCTTTATCGGTCAAACCGCATAACAACATACATTGTTCCCTTTGTCATCGGTATGTTACTTGCCCGAGATTCGATCGTTGGTATCTCAATACCTAGGTCAATCTCGTTACCGGCAAGTCCCTTTACTCGTTTCATAATGCATCATCCCGTAACTAACTCATTTGTTGCATTGCTTGCAAGGCTTATAGTGATGTGCATTACGGAGAGGGCCCAGAGATACCTCTCCGACAATCGGAGTGACAAATCCTAGCCTCGATCTATGACAACTCAACAAACACCATCGGATACACCTCTAGAGCGTCTTTATAATCACCCAGTTATGTTGTGACGTTCGATAGCACACTAAATGTTCCTTCGGTATTCAGGATTTGCATAATCTCATAGTCATAGGAACATGTATAAGTCATGAAGAAAGCAATAGCAACAAACTAAATGATCATAATGCTAAGCTAACGGATGGGCCTTGTCCATCACATCATTCTCCTAATGATGTGACCCCGTTCATCAAATGACACATGTCTATGGCCAGGAAACATAACCATCTTTGATTAACGAGCTAGTCAAGTAGAGGCATACTAGGGACACTGCTTTTGTCTATGGATTCACACATGTACTAAGTTTCGCTTAATACAATTCTAGCATGAATAATAAACATTTATCATGATATAAGGAAATAAATAATAACTTTATTATTGCCTCTAGGGCATATTTCCTTCGGTCAGACGCCAACTATTGCTTCTACAACTATCGCTAACTCATAGTGATAAAGTAAAGCAATTACATGGCGTTTGTATTTCATACAATAAAGCGGCAACCTTAAGGCTCCATCCAGTTGCCAATAACTTTTACAAAACATGATCATCTCATACAATAATGTATATCACATCATGTCTTGTCCATATCACATCACAACATGCCTTGCAAACAAGTTAGATGTCCTCTACTTTGTTGTTGCAAGTTTTACGTGGCTGGTACGGGGTTCTAGTAAGAACCGTTCTTACCTACTCATCAAAACCACAACGGTATTTTGTCAAGTTTGTTGTTTTTAACTTCAAAAGGACCGGCCGTAGTCAAATTCAGTTCAACTAAAGTGGGAGAAAGCAGACACCCGCCACCACCTTTATGCAAAATTAGTTGCAAGTGCATCGGTGGAACCGGTCTCACGAACGTGGTCATGTAAGGTTGGTCCGGGCCGCTTGATCCAACAATACCGCCGAATCAAAATAAGATCGTTGGTAAGTAGTATGACTATCACCGCCCACAACTCGTTGTGTTCTACTCGTGCATATCATCTACACATAGACCTGGCTCGAATGACACTGTTTGGTAACATAGCGTGCAATTTCAAAAAAAAATCCTAAGCTCATGCAAGATCTATCTAGGAGATGCATAGCAACGAGAGGGGGATAGTGTGTCCATGTACCCTGGTAGACAGAAAGTGGAAGTGTTTGGCAACGCGGTTGATGTAGTCAAATTTCTTCTTGTTCCGACCGATCAAGCACCGAACGTACGACACCTTTGAGTTATGCACACGTTCTGCTCGATGACGTCCCTCAAACAATTGATCCAGCAAAGTGTTGAGGGAGAGTTCCGTCAGCACGTTGGTGTGGTGACGATGATGGTGATGTGATCTGCGTAGGGCTTCACCTAAGTACTGCGTGAATATATCCGGAGGCATAGACTATGGAGGGGGGCGCCGCACACGGCTAACAATATTTGTTGTTTGTTCTAGGCGCCCCCTCCCCACATATATATAGGTAGGAGGGGGAGGAGGACAACCATGGGACCCCCCAAGTAGGAGGAATCCTACTTGGGGGCCTTGTCCAGCCCCCCCCACCATCTTTTCCATAGAGGGAAGGAGGAAAGGGGAAAGAGAAGGGAAGGAAGGGGGGGCCGAATTGCCTCCCCTTCCTTATCTCTTCCCCTTTCCTTTCCCCTTCCTATTCGGATAGCAAGGGGGGTGCAACAGCCCATGATGGCTGCTACATTTCCCCTCTTGGCCCAATAGGCCCATATAGTTTGCCGGGGGTAGCCCGAAACCCCTTCTGGTGACCCAATACGTACCCGGTACCCCCAGAACATTTCTGGTGTCTGGATACTATCGTCCTATATATGAATCTTTCCCTCTCGACCATTTCGAGACTCCTCATCATGTCTATGATCTCATCCGGAACTCCGAACAACATTTGGTCACCAAATCACATAACTCATATAATACAAATCGTCATCGAACGTTAAACGTGCGGACCCTACGGGTTCGAGAACTTTGTAGACATGACCGAGACACCTCTCCGGTCAATAACCAAGAGCGGAACCTGGAAGCTCATATTGGTTCCTACATATTCTACGAATATCTTTATCAGTTAAACTATAATGACAACATACCTTATTCCCTTTGTCATCGGTATGTTACTTGCCCGAGATTCGATCATCGGTATCTTCATACCTAGTTCAATCTCATTACCGGCAAGTCTATTTACTCGTTCTGTAATGCATCATCCGCAAATAACTCATTTTTCACATTGCTTGCAAGGCTTATCATGATGTGCATTACCGAGAGGGGCCAGAGATACTTCTCTGATACTTTGAGTGACAAATCCTAATCTCGATCTATGCCAACCCAACAAACACCTTCGGAAATACCTGTAGAGCATCTTTGTAATCACCCAGTTACGTTCTGACGTTTGATAGCACACAAGGTATTCCTCCGTTATCCGGGAGTTGCATAATCTCATAGTCAAAGAAATATATATAAGTCATGAAGAAAGAAATAACGATAATACTTAACGATCATTATGCTAAGCTAACGTATGGGTCTTGTCCATCACATCATTCTCCTAATTATGTGATCCCGTTCATCAAATGACAACACATGTCTATGGTTACGAAACTTAACCATCTTTGATTAACGAGCTACTCAAGTAGAGGCATACTAGGGACACTCTCTTTTTCTATGTATCCACACATGTATCAAGTTTCAAGTTAATACAATTCTAGCATGAATAATTAATATTTATCATGATATAAGGAAATATAAATAACAACTTTATTATTGCCTCTAGGGCATATTTCTTTCAATTGATATATACGACGATGGTATTTGGACATCAGAAGTGTTTCAGGACGTACTGGGAAGGAATCGGGTCACCTGAAGGGGTTCCTGGCACACCTATTTCCCCAGGCAAGTTATGGGCCTTATGGGCCAAAGGAGGGGACATACCATCCCACAGAGGGGCTGGTGCGCCCCCTCCCTTGTTTGGCCAACCCTAGCGAAGGGAAAGGGGGACGGCTAGCCCCTCCTAACTTTCTCTCTCATGGGAGACAGGAAAGGGGTGGGGGTCGGGGCACTACCCTCCCCTGCCTTTTCCCACACTCCAAATAAGGAATGGGAGGGCGCAGCTTGGGAGAGAACCCAATTAGGATTCCTCCTACTTGGGCGCCTCCTTTGGCTGTTCCTCCCTCCCTCCCACCTATATATGTGGGGAGGGGGCGCCATACAAGGACACAACATTGTCTTAGCCGTGTGCGGCGCCCCCCTCCACAGTTTACGCCCCCGGTCATATTCTCACGGTGCTTAGGCGGATGTGTAGGAATGTTTCGACGGGAGAAAGGCATCCCATGTGGAGCACTCCCTTTTAACCCGGTCAAAGCAACCAATAATCCTACATATAGGTAACCACCTACATAACCTTACTTAATGTTTCTACTTAATACTCTCCCTCACTGAAAATGATATTCACACCTAGAGTATATTGAACTCCCGCTAAAAATGGCATTCACACCTATAGAGAATGTTGGACCCCATTAAAAATGACATTTCACCCCCTACGAAGAAAGACATACCATGTGAAGCACTCATTTTTAAGTCGGTCAAAGCAACCAATAGTCCTACAGGGTGGGGCCGAACCAACGTTCTTCCGTAGCTTTACGTGGAATAACAAAGTTACCAAAGCAACACGGTTGCAAATTTTGTTAAGTCGCTGCGAGTGACCCGTTGGCTGTCGACGGGAGAGCAGGTCACATCTACTCCCATGCGAACCGCCCACGTCGTTCCTTTGCTGCTCTCCGAACCCTCGTTGGGAGAGCAGGTCGATGGGAGAGCAGGTCTCCGAACCCTCGTCTCTCCGGTTCCTGTACGGTAGAGAGGCGAATAGGTTTTTGGGAAGCGACTACGCAACTGCTCGCCTCCGTCGTCTACTTCCTCTACGTCTGTGTCGCCCTCATCATTACCATGCCCACGACGCCGAACGTGCCGCCGCCGAGAAAGTTGAAGCTGACAAGAAGGCTGCCGAGGATGCCGCTGCCACCACCACCGCCGCGGCCTCTGCATGTGCTCCTGGAGGGTATAACTCGTTTATCCTGCTCCTACTATTTTCTGTTTTAGCCTTGCTAGCGTTACACGTAGATCTTTCTGCAATTAGCGTAGTATGTGCTTGGTTCACTAAATATTAGTATGTGTTTATTTGTGGAAATGCCATGCTAGTGATTTACTCATGGATTAGTTTAATCGAAAAATTTCCTATTTATGTAGAAATCCAAGAACCTATTATGTGTAGGAATTTTTTGAAGGGCCTACGGCCAAACTTTATTTAGAAAGAGAGAGGGAGGGAGGGACCCGCCCAGCAGTGAATTCGTCATGTAGTAGAACACATTTAAAGACTTACATTTCCTTCATAATGCACCATAGTATTTTTTTTCATTGTGTATGTTCATATACACATCAGAATGCATCTCACAAACATAGTATTGGCTTTCTGGCATTTTCTCTGTCTATATCTATGGAGCACAAACACTAGCGTGAAAACTTTCGGCGCCGGTGGCGGACAAACCCTAGACATGTCCATATGGGCTTGTTTGGTTTATGCCCAGGAGCGCCGCGCCAAATCGTGGGCGTCGTGGGCACGCCAAAAAGTTGGCAGCGATTCGGCCGCCCCAGTTTCGCCAATGCGTTGGCGCAGAAACAGAAGAGGAAAAGGTGGGGTGCGCTGGCGAGCCAAAAGATTGGAGCTCATCCAAACGAGCTGCGCTTTATCGGTCAACGCCAAAATATTGGCTGGGCGGACGGGGGCTCCAATTCAAACAGCCTCGTGCACGATGCGGATTCTCTCGTGGGAACGGGGTGCACCAGGACAGTTAACAGAGCACAAGTTGCATGATGCAAGCTGCTGTACTCGATGTCTCGATGCCACACGCAACCCAATGGTATACGGCCACCGCGCAGTGCAAGCGCATTCCAGGAAGCAAAGGAGAAAGAACGAACAAAGGAGGTGGCCTACTACTCCCTGCGATGGGACTGGACATATGGGCGCCCGCCGCGGGAGAGGGAGAGAGATGTCAGGTATAGTACACTGAACAGCTACTGCTTCCTGCGATAGACCGGTAGAGTAGAGTGTTGTTGCTTCGTGCCATCGTGCCTATCCCGGTAGAGTAGAGTAGATGTTACGGAAAAAGCCTATTAACTAGCGCAGCTGTGTGGGGCTGGAGCCTTGTTGTGACCCGTCGGCTGTTGCAGAGACTGGCAACCCGCCGCAGGCCAGAGCAGACAACGCGTGCACGCATACTCCGTCACGTGACGCCACAGTTTTTTGCAACCGAGCCAATCCCGTGGAGATTCACGCACGTCCACCGTATTACACTTGGATTTTTATATACATATTCCTTGTTTTCCCGGGGTTACACTTGGATATTTAACATATTTTTTTATTAGTTTTGCGGGGTCACACCTGGATTTTTTTACATACTACTTCTATTTTACGGAGTTACACTTCGATTTGACGAGACAAAAAAGAAGAAACGGTGATTGAATATAATTTCTAAAAGCAAAAACACCAAATTTGAGGCAAATATGAGGGAGCATCTATGGTTCAGCTGCCTGGAATTTTTTATTATCTCAATTGATTTTTCCTTCAACCGTTGGAATCAAACCCAACAATCCTTTGAAAAAGATCTAGCATTTGAGCAGTATTAAATGTGTATAAAACAAATGTTAACCATGTACTCAATTTTTTAAATCTTGCACTGTATTCAAAAAATATTTAAATTATATTTTATAGTTTTGGAACGATGAATTTGTTCATACAAATACAAGATATATGACAAAGTAAGTTTTGGGGTTCCAAAATAAAAGAGCATGTCTTCAACGTCTGATGGCCAAATGACAACTAATGAACTAAACACGGACATTTTGGTTCTAGGTGATTTCTTCTTCTCATTTTCTTGAAAAAAATCGAGTGGACGCCAGATATGATATGGTCTTGACTAGATGGCTAGTTGTTCGTCGGCCTAACTTTCACGGTACTAGCAGCAGCAACAAGAAATTCCGGTTGAGCAAAGATACAAGACCGTAATATCAAAAACTGGCGTCGAGTAGAATAGATGAATTAACTCCACGCGTAGCAGCGACAAAATCCGCCACGGATCAGCAAAAGCAAACGCGATATTTGGTGTCCCCCGACATTGGGCGTTTTCTGACATATATACAACTCACGGTTGAAACGAAACTGAACCCGAAAGTCATGTTCCGCTCCCGGGCTCATTTGAGCTCGGCGGTGAACAGTAAAATCAAAAAAAATGACAAATATTTCTGAATTTTTCTGGTGGAAACATTGACCAAAATTCTCTATGCTTGCAAATTTTCATCCAAAGATGACATTCTACAAGTCGTGGAAAAAAAATCAATACTCCAAAATGTTTTTGGAATTAACATTTTTTGGAGCATCAAATTTGTTTTTTTTTTGCTGCGACGTCCACGAATGTTATTTTGTGATAAAATTTTGTGAGCATTGAGAACTTGTCAATGTTTGCACCCAAAAAAATGATTTTTTTAATCTCTACCTAATGTTTATCTTTATCTTTACCTACTAATAAAGCGGCTACCGCTTCTGGTCCTCCGTCATTAAAATTAGACAAAATTCCTTATTTGGCCCTTTCTTAAATTTTGCTTCCCTTTTTGGCCCCTTAAATTATTTTCTTACCCTTTTGACACTCAAACTTCAGTTTGTGCCCTATGTGACCCTTTCATCCATTTTTTTCATCCAATGGTGTTAACTGGCACATGAAATGACAATTTTGCCCTTGATGGTAGTATGTCACCTGAAAAGAGAAGAGAAGAGGCATGAACGAACAAAAAAAGGAAGGGGGGAGGGATCTGTGTTAGGAGTTTTTTTTATTTTTTTAGGAGAAAATCTGTGTTGCGAGTTAAAACACAACATAATCTCATGTGCGTGTGTGTATAGGTTTCTTGCTCTTCCATGTATCTGTGTTGGGGCGGAGGTTCCCCGTGCCCGACAAGCGGCCGGCCGTATCCTCCTCCCGTGCGGGGGTGCACCGAGGCCGCTGCCACCTCCCATGCACGGCGGCTCCGAGGCTGTCGACCGTTTTTTTACATCGTATTACAATTGGAGCTCGTATCCTTCAGAAACAATACGTACGTGCAAGCAAGCACACGCAAACAGTTTGATTGATTTTCAAATAGCAGCAAGGTACGTGCAAGCTAGCAGGCTGGCAGCTTAATTGATTCTGGCCTAACTCTTACGTAGACGTAAGTACACGAAACAAATTAACTTCTTTCATTGGAACGAACACGAAACAAATAGATGAATTGCAACAGGCTATCTGGTGCAACTCGCCGGCCGGCGAGTACATACGTGCATGGCTATAGTGCACGTACTGTTAGCTAGGTACTGTACATCAATTAAGCTGCCAACTTGGCTGCTTTGTTGAGGCTAGATTGCAGGTACGTGCTCAGCTCCAACACATCGAGGTGATTAGATGCATGTGTGCATGTAAATAAATTGGTCACATACAACACTAGGGGTAAAATAGTCTTTTTGGGTTAAACTTAGCACCGTTACAGGTTAAAATTGACGGAAGTGTCACATAGGGAACTAAGTAAATTTTGAGTGTCAAAAAAGGAAAAATGCAACAATTTAGGCCAAAAAAGGAAATAAATTTTAAGAATGGGCCAAATAAGGAATTCTCTCTTAAAATTACCCTTCAAATTGGTTAAAATTACCCACCAATGCCATATGTAAGTGAGAAAACGATTTGATTTTTCGGACCAAAAATCAACGCCTGCTTCGCTGTTTTATAAAGGCGCGACCAGTAGAGGCCACATAATGACATGCAGAATATTGGTTGGACGATAGCTCTTTTAGCGGTAAGATCAGGGTTCGAACCCCAACTTCCACAATTTTATCTTTCTTTTCTCACGCATATCCTACTGATGTATGCGTTCATGGGCCGGCCCATGTGCGGGGCTTCACTCCCCTGTTTTTTTTCATTTTACTTTTTTGTCTTTTCTTTTCTCATTCTATTTTCTTTCTTCTTTCTTCTTTGAATTAATTCCCAATTTTAATATTCTAAAAGCTGCGAGTTTTCAAAAAATAAGTTTGATAAAAAACATAAAATATATGTGAATTCAAAAATGTTTAGAAAATCATAAAAAGTTTCCAGATTCAAAAAATGTTGGTGGTTTTGCAAAACTGTTCGCAAAATTATAAAAAAAATCAAAATTTGTAAAAAATGGTCGGGAAATAAAATCATGATCATGATTTTGAAAAATATAATCGTATATTCAAAACATATAGGGGAATCTAGAAAAATGTCCATGAAATTTTACAAAATGTTCACAATAATAATAATGAATATTTGTTTTTTCAATTTTGTTCCCCAATTTAAAAACAATTCATCGATTAAAAATGTTTGTTGAGTCAAAAAAAATGTTAGTGAATACGAAACCGGTTCATACATTCAAAAAAATTGTAAACAAACTTGATGTTCATGATTTTTTTAGAAAATCAAAAATTTCAAAAAAAATGTTTGTCGATTCGAGAAACTGTTCACTAATTCAAAAGTATTTTATGTCTAGGATTTGATTAGTTGTTCGAAAGTCTTTATATGTCTTGGCGTTGGGAGTAGTTCGTGGTCAATGAGATTTGATATTAAAGTTTTATACGTTCCCTTGCGCAACATAATGACAACTGTGGCATGCACTGGCAAACTCACATCCTTTGGATTTACCACGTCGAGTGCATTGTGATAACGTGAACATCGCGTCCATAATCGGCTAGGGTGAGAAAAAAATGGCAACATGGTGAACCACCGTGTTAAAATAGAGTACGCTCTATATCAGGATATTGAGTCATACTTATTTGGTTAACCATAATTTTTTGTCTCCCCTTGCAACGCACGGGCATATTTGCTAGTAATAATAAAGCATGTAGGGTTTCTGCCCGTCCGTCGTGCCAATTTGCAAAAAAGCCCATGTGTTTTAATGTAATCAACCCGCAGTCTAGATAAGTCACACCGAACCGTTATTTTACAGTTTTTCGAAGACCCCCGTGACGTTTTAGGTATTCCATTCGCGGATTACATTTAATTCAAACAAATGCTTTTCTAAACCATCCATTTCTTTTAAACCGTAACTCTGATTTAAACATGTTATATATGAATTTTGATTAAAAAATATGTAGAATATAAATACAAAATTATTTTAACCTGCTAAGTATTTATAAATATTATTTTGAAAGATATTTAATTCAAACAAATGGTTTTCTAAATTATACGTATCTTTTAAACCGTAACTCTGATTTTAATATGTCGTATGTGAAATTTGATTAGAAAAATGTGTGAAATCTGTATATGATGTTAATTTTACCTGGTAAATGTTTTTTAAATATTGTTGTGGAAGGAAACTTATAACTATAGCGCATTTATCCATTTTTCATTCTTACAGGCGGCGATTCGGATTGCAAATAAACACCCACTATAATCATATAGGGAAAAGAAAACATCGAGAACTACACATGCATACCTCTGAATACGTCGCAGGGGAAAACAACAGATTTCTCATCGCGAGTGTGAGAGAAAGCGAGAGAGAGGGAGAGGGAGGACAGGGGAAGAGAGAGACATTTTAGGATTAACCACATTCTAACACGTTTTGGTTTGTGTGAACATTAAGGCCACCGCCGGCGAGGGTAGGAAAAAGGATAAGCAACAACACAAATATGGTGCGTCGCTAAAATAAAGGAGATGAACCTATTGTGGTCTTGAGTGATGGTTGTTCGGTTAAGAGTGTGTGTTGTGTTTTTCTCCCGTTGCAACGCACGGGCTCTTTTGTCAATGTTTGCACCCAAAAAATCGAATTTTTTGAATTATTTTTCATTTATTTCCGGGGTTACTGTTCACCCGAGCTCATTTGGGCTCGGGCTCAAATACACCCCCCCCCCTTGACACGACGTCTTGGTCCTCGTATATATAATGCGCGCAAGGATAACCAACTTGACTTTGACTTGAACAAAACAAACGAGATTTTCTTGCTACATAAACCGAACACAGCTACTACTAGGACTTCGGCCCTGTTTGGATACTCTAACTCAGTTAGAGGTTACAGTTAGATTCTAACCCCAGACTAACCATGAACTAACTATAGCCAAAGAGGTGTTTGGATGGCAGGGTTAGATGGAGAGGGGATACGGCGAGGCACCTTCACGGGCGTTGCGAGAGGGAGGGAGGGAGAGGACGAGAAGCTTCGAGGAAGTGGGAAGGGATCTGCTGCAGGAAGAGTGAGAGAAAAACATGTTTTTAGTGATCCCGAGAATAACTAACCCAAATAAGCACCTCTTGGGTGGGTTAGATTTTTTTTGGATGGGTTAGATGCATCTAACCCAAACTAACCCTCCGGTTTGGATATTTTTGGGTTAGTTGAGTCCAAACTAACCCAAACTAAATCTAACCCATGGATCCAAAACTCCTCCATATATCATCCTGCTAGCTGATCACTGGATTCCATTCCAGGAATAGATTGACCACATGCACAACATCACGTGACGTGGCGAACCAAGGTATGGTTAGATTGTTAGAGAGATTGTGGTATCCCAGTCTACCAGGGTTTAAATCCTGGTGCTCGCATTTATTCCTGGATTTATTTTAGAATTTCCAGCGACGCGTATTCAGTGGTACAAGACGTTCCCAACGACGAGGCTCCTACAGTGACTTCGTAAATTTTAAGATGATATGTCGGCTCATTCTTTCGGAGGTGCTCATAGGGGTAGGATGTGCGTGTGTGTGTGTTTATAGGGTGAGTGCATGCGCGTGTACATGAGCGCTTGCGTCTGTACTGTGTTAAAAAAACATCACGTGACGTGACTCGGACCAGAATATATCACCAAAAATTATCCAACTCGGCATACGCAAATTAGGATTAATTTAGTCTCCTACTTCCTCCCGTCGGCGCCCCCGCGGATCTGCCCCGCCTCCAATGGCCTTTGGCCTTTGGAGGTGCCGAGGATCTCGGTCCCCCGCCGGCAAGAGGGTCCCCGTTCTCGTTTTTGCTAGGTTGAACGTCTTGCTTGGGGTTGTGTGGCGGCGGTGATGTCCCTCAGTAGAAATAATGCCTCCCACGTCCTATCCCCGCCATGAAGGTGCTAATAGTGTTGTCGAGAATGTGTGGAGGTGTGTCTCCGTCGGATCTCATGGGATTCGGTCGATGCTAGTCTTCGATGGATCTATTTGGATCCAGTTTCTGTTCGTCTTCGTTTGTGTGGTTCCGTGTTTGATCTTCGATCTACAACTCTCTCCATCATCGATGGTTGCTGCTTTGGTGTGCTGGTCCTTTGGGGCCTTAGCACGACGACTTCCGACTGTCTACTACAACAAGGTTTGCGGCTCCGGTGATGGAGGGGTGATGACGGCGTGGCGCCTTGGCTTGCTCCAGCGCTTGTAGTCGTCGCTAAATGGTCCATAGACCCGGTTGTAAGTTTTATTACCTCTGATGTTCTCTATACTACCATGATTGATGAATAAATTGGAAATTTGTCTAAAAAAATAAAATTAGGCTTAATTTCTTTAGGCTCTGGATCTTGTGATGGTGTATTTGAAGTGCAACTGTATCAACCATTAAATATACTCTCTCCGTACCAAAATAAGTGACTCAACTTTGGAGTACTTAATAGTGCACTAATTGGGCTTCGCGAGCGCACGCGGTACACGACCAAAACCTCACACTACAAAAATGGTAACTAGCATTCCGTGTCATCATTACACTATGAAAAAGAAAAATATATGTTCCTCATTCCATTGAGCGCTCCCTACTTTGCACAAATTAGTCAATAAGGACAAGTACGTGCATTTATTTGGGCTTAATAAATTTTTTAAAAACAATAAATTTTGATTCATGTTTCGACAAACTATCTGTTTTGAGCAACTTTGCGCTAAAGAGACAATTTTAATTCTAAAGGAAAGCAACTTCTTCTTAGGCTGGCCATAGAGGGGGTAACATAAGTAGTATCATGTACTTGGGATTCACAAACATGCTTATGTTTCAGGCAATTAAAGAAGAGAGAGATGGTTATAGTAACATAGGTAGATAGCGTAACATAATAAATGTGATGCTATTATGTGTCATGCATGGCAATAAATGAGATCACTTATGATACTAATATATGATACTATGCACTATGGATGTAGTATTATACAATAGTATCATATGCATGATCTAGTATATGATACTCTCCACTATGACCAGCCTTAGTTGCCTATTTTTTTTAAATAACTAGTTTGCATATCAATGAGATGTCATTATAAGCTGCCTTACATGACTATTCAAAGGACATGCTGTGCCCCCATGCGTGGTTTTGGTAATTGATGACATTCTCTATGGACTAATGGTTGCATTGAGTTATATTTGAAGGACTTGTCCATATGCACTTCTTCAAGTCCATGTGTTGGTTTCAAGGAGTTTATGTGTTGACCAAGGTGCTATTAAGGAATTATCCAAAGTTTGGTCATGTGAGAGTTGAGCTTATTGCAAGCATGTCTTGAAGAAGAAGATTGTGTGATCATTCATGTTTACCTTCATGACATCATCCAAATGAAGAGAGTTGGAAAGATTCAAGGTTGATCAAGACTAAGTCAACAGTGAATCAAGTTGATCAACTCAGAAAGTGTAGAAGATGTACCGAGAGGGATCAAGTGATCCCATGGTATGGTAAGCATTGTCCATTGCGCTTTGTGTACTAACACATGGTCTATGTGAGAGTTCTTTGTGGGGTTAGGTACGTGTTCATGGGCTTGCATCAAGAGGAAGATATCACTCAACCCATGGAGAGGATGACATCAAGTGGTGATCGTCATCAACATTGTCGTAATGCAAGTTCAAGTGGAGCATCACGAAGAGATCAAGTGCTTGAATATTTCATCCATTGTGGTATCAATGGACTTGTGAAGATGTGCCGAAGAGTGGCTCACCCATAGTGGAGTATGGGGGAGCAATCATCTAGTCTTCATCCAGCCAATGCAATCAAGAAATGTGGTCCAACTTGAGGGAGTCAAGATCGTCATCATCTAGCTCAAGTGGACATGTGCAAGGCAAAGGTTTGACCTTGATAGGTTTTCCCTTTTACCGGTCTCATGGTGATAGTTGGGAGACCGGGTTATAGGATCAATTGTCGTAATATCGAGGGGGGCTCTCGATGAGTAGCTTGGTCGTATCATTCGTAGAGAGCTCAAACCATTGCACCCTTGCATCATATTTCTTGGTTCTTGTTTGATTCTCTTTGTGAGTCTTAGAGATTATGGTCATCTTGATGACGAGCTCGAGTTCATCGAAAACGGAGTTCACATGCTTCTATTGCATTTTCGGTGTTGGAGTTTTTACCGGTCTTATTTGAGGAAGGATTCTCACCATCTTCTTATGGGCCTCTTATTATTTGCTTCTTATTGTTATTTCTATCAAGATTGTTTTAGCCTTGTCGCTAGCTTTCCAACAAACTTGATTTCGTCGAATTCGGAGCTCGTATGCGCAAGTTATGTCTGTTTTGTTCCTAGCTGTTTTTCATAGAGAGGTTGTACCGCACCATAGAGAGGTTGTAACCGTTGAGCGGTTGTATCGGTGTTTGGAGCGGTTGTACCGCTCAAAAATTGGTCCAAAGGTTGTACCGGCCATGTACCGCTCTACCACCGGACTAGTTTCTGTTTTGGAGCGGTTCTTGGGCGGTTGTTGACCGGTTGTACAGGTTTAATTGGTACTACTGGTTCCCCAGGCTGTTGTACCACTTAGAGATTTTCGTACAGGTCGGTTTTTCCTATGCTTTGACCGGTTGTACCGGTTCGTGCACCAGTTTTACCGTTCCTACAGTTTTCTGCACATAACGGGCAGACTCGTGGTGACCTATAAAAGGGCGTCTTCTTCCCCATTGAACCTTATCTTTTGAGCTCGTGTTCTTCCCCCATTGTTGACCTTCTCTGAGCTTGCTAACTCTCAATCCCTCCAATGATACTTGCTGGTTCTTGAGGGAAAAGAGAGAGGAGATCTTGATCCATGTTTCCACCAATCACTTTCTCCTCTAAGAGAGGGGAACCCCTTGGATCTAGATCTTGGAGTTCTTCGTGTTCTTCTTTCGTTCTTCCTCTCATTTTCCTCCCTAGCATTAGTTGCTTTGGTGGGATTTGGGAGAGAAGGACTTGGGAACTCCGTGTGCCCTTGCCATTGCATTTGGTGCATCGGTTTGAGTTCTCCACGGTGATACGTGGAAGTGAAGTTTGAGAAGCTTATTACTCTTGGTTGTTTGGGCACCCTGGAGCTTGTTCCTCTTGGGTGCCTTGGCACCCTAGACGGTTGGTGTTGTTCGGAGCTCAATCATTGTGGTGTAAAGCTCCGGGCAATCGTCGGGGTCTCCAATTAGGTTGTGGAGATTGCCCCGAGCAATTTGACGGGTATTGGTGACCGCCCCCAAGGGTTGCCAAAGTGTAAGGGTTCGGTGACCGCCCCCAAGGGTTTCCATTTGTACGGGTTCGGTGACCGCCCTCAAGGGTCCCTTAGTGGAATCACGGCATATTGCATTCTGCGAGGGCGTGAGGAGATTACGGTGGCCCTAGTGGCTTCTTGGGGAGCATTGTGCCTCCACACCGCTCCAAACGAAGATTAGGATCCGCAAGGGTGTGAACTTCGGGATACATCATCGTCTCCACATGCCTCGGTTATCTCTTACCCGAGCCCTTTACTTACGCACTTTACTTTGTGATAGCCATATTGTTCTTTGTCATATATCTTGCTATCACATAGTTACTTATCTTACTTAGCATAAGTTGTTGGTGCACATAGTTGAGCCTAGTTGTTGTAGGTTTTGTGCTTGACAAATTAACCGCTAGGTTTATTATGCATTTGTTCAAGCCTAAACTGTAATTATTTTAAAGTGCCTATTCACCCCCCCCCCTCTAGGCGAAATCCACGATCTTTCAATTGGTACCAGAGCCTCGTCTCTCCTTATTAAGCTTTGCCGCCTAGGGAGTAAAGATGTCGACTACAGGATTAGGATTCTCTGACACTCTTAGTTTTGATGGCACAAATTTTGATGTTTGGGTAATTCACATGCTTAATCTCTTTAGGGTCATGGACCCAAATTTAGAGGAATTGTAGATATGGGGTTTTCTCCTCCAAGGGACCTCCAAATATTATCTTTAGAGGATGAGAAAAACTCTTATCTCAATGCTCAAGCTTCTAATGTGCTTTTCGATGCTTTGAGCAATGTAGTTCTATTTCAACTCATGCCCTTCCGGGATGCTCATGAGTTGTGGACGAAGCTTCAAGATAAATATGGCGTGTCCAAGATTAATAGGGATGTTTGTTCTCCCTCCACCTCCGGCCGTATAGTCTTCTCAACTTCTTCTACTTGACCTACATGTCGTTTGCCACAAGGTAATGATATGGTGAGTAGTGTTGGTCATTGCAATGATGATAGTATGCTTATTGTGGATGATCCTTCATTACTATATTATTGCAATGCTCCTTCTTTGGGCTTTAACACTTCGATCACTCCAAATGTTTCACATGCTTGTGTTGATAGTCCCTTTATATCATGTAGAAATTTCTTGACTAAATCTCATGATGATATGCTTTCTATGTCTTGTTTCCATGATAAAAATGCATCTGTTTCCTCGAATTGTTGTGCTAACAATGTAGAGGAAACCCCAACACTCCATGGAACAGGATGTGGTGTTTAATGGTGCCTCAAGGGATCCTACATCATCATCTATTGCTTCTTGCCTTATGGCTAAGGCGTCAAAGGTATCTCCTACTTTGTACCCCAATATGTCTCTTGATGATGATGTTGATGCTAATGATGATGAGGATAATGATGAAGAGAATGATAATGTTACCTCCTTAAAAAATAAGGGGTAAATGATTTTTAAAGCTCTTCACAAAAATAAACTTGCTCGTTCCAACTTCATGGAAATCATGTCTATTGCCATTGAAGGCAAGAAATACATTGAGGAGTTGGAATCTCATCTAGAGAAGCATGAGGTCACCATTGAGAAAATGGAAGCTCTTGAGCGTGATTACGCAAATGAGATCGCGGAGCTATCTCAAGCTCTAGAACATGGAAAAACCACATCCGAATCTCTTGAGGAGACCTTTGCTCTAGAATTATCTAGAATAAAGGAATCTAATGATAGAGCACTCGATGTGGCCAATGATTTCAAAACTAAAATGCTAAGCTTGAAGTTGCTCATGCTAGACTCCTTGAGGATTTTGAGCACCTCAAAAATGGCTCAAGGGTCATCAAGGGTGAGCTCATCAAACTCATCGAGTCTCATGCTCAACTTGAAGCTTCTTATTTAAAAGAGCTTGCCAAGTTGTTCTCTCCTATTGTTGTTAATGATGATGCTTGGGATACTAACTTTATTACTTGTGAAGCATCCACTTTGAAGGAGAATGTTGAGCTTCGGGCTCAACTTGAGTTGCTATCTAGCAATTATGGGAAATTGGAAGAAAACCATGAAAATCTCTCAAGCTCTCATGATGATCTTCTAGTATCCCGTAATGAGCTAAAGATAGCTCATGAGGCCATGATTTCTAAGGTAACATCTAGTGAGCCTCATGTGGATACTAGCACTACTTCTAGTCAAAATGCTATATTGCCATGTGCTAGTCCTTGTAATTCATCTACTCACAATGTTGGTACATCTTGTGATGAATTGCTTTCCTTGCCTTGTTGCTCTAATGATGAAGCTTATACTTCCTCTAGTACTTGTGTTGAGACTAACCATGTAGAGGAAATCAAAGAGCTCAAGGCCCAAGTCCCTTCTTTGAAGAAAGACTTGGAAAAGAGTCATGAAGGGAAATCCACACTCAACAATATCGTGAGTGTGCAAAAATCCCCCAATGACAAAGGTGGACTTCGATTCAACTCCAATAAGAAGTAGAAGTCCAAGATGATCAAGAAGAAGGGCCTAGAATAAGTCAAGAATTTGGCCAAGATTATTTGCTTCAAGTGCAAAATTGAAGGGCATCATGTTAGATCTTGCCCATCGAAGAAGAAGGCCATTAGTGACAAGCAACAAGGGAAGAGGCCACAAGTTCAGTCTCATGCTCAACCTCAACTTTAAGAAAGGACACTTGCCAAAAAGACTCAAGTTAATGCTTCTCTTGTTGAGAAATCAAGTGAGAAGAAAGTGAAGAGTAGACGTTGCTACTTATGTCGTGAGAAAGGTCATGTCGCTTCTTCATGCACTAGTGGTAACTTATCCAACCCAATTATTATTGATGATATCTATTCTCTTGGGAAGGATAAGGTTGGCAATGTGTTTGCCAAGTTTTTTGTTACTCAAAGTGTTGTCAAGAAAGGAACCATTTGGGTAGCCAAGCCTATTGTGACTAACCTTTTAGGAACCAACTTGGTTGGGGACCAATAAGCTCAAACTTGATCAATAGGTGTTGTTGGAGGTCATTGGAGACTTGGCTACATTATGAAGAATTAAGGGGACTTCATCATTCTTGTTGTCTCAAGCCAAGTCAATTGGGTTATCAAGTTTCTATCTTATATCCAATGTGCCTCCTTGCGGTAACTTGTACTTAAATCTTTTACATTGAAAGTTACTTGCCCCTTTGCATGTTTTAGTTTTGTTCCATGCATGTGTTTGTATATGTTGTGTTTCCAACTTGCTTATCTTGAGAAATCAAGTATGTGTGTGTTGGTTTACACATCATGTACGTGTGTGTCGTGCGTTCAGCCTTTATGCTTCTTGTTTGTATCCTAGTTGGCTCTTGTGAGAGATTAATGGAATATCCCATTATGGGGGAGTGATGTGGTTTGTACACCTCACAATCCTATAAATGTGTGTACATGAGGAATACCATCTATTATTGATATTAGAATATTATCTAGTCGCTATGTGGTATGTCTTCTCATGAGAAATTCAAATTCTAAATAGTCCATTAATTATCTTTTGTTGGATACTCTTATTGCCTTTGTTAAGTTCTTATTGGTATCACATTATGGTGGAGTAATATGCTATGTCCATATTACAAGCCTAGAAAATGTGTATATTTGAGATATTGTCATCTAGAATTGATATTGTAAATTATCTTGTTCCTAGGTGGCATGTTAGCTCTACAAGTTGCAATTTGCTTGTGTGTGGTGTGAAGATTTTTGTTGGATATCCTTGCTATCTACCACCGGGAATTATTTCCATTTACTTCTTGTCTTTTGAAAATTGGTACTCACTTGTGTGGTAGAATTTATTGATCTTATTTACATTGGCTTTTGCTTTTATTTGCCTTTTCTCTTTACTAGGAATGTATCAACTCCCTTTGTCTTCCATACCACTTGTGGATCTTGTTAATTTCTTGATCTTGTCTAGTGTTTTCTAGATATAGTGAAAGTGGTGATCCCACCTTGTGCATTTTGTATTCAAATGGAAATTCTCTATAATGCACTAGTCTTGGGGGAGCTATCATATTTTCTATAAAACACTCATCTTGCGATCCTTGTCAAGTGTGTGTTGGTGGAAGGCAAGCCGTTTTATTTTTGGTACTTTGTGCCATCATGAAACTTTGTATAGAGCTTGGTTTGTTTGGAACCATCCTCTCTTTGGGAGTTTGGTATCTTCTATTTAGTGTGTCTCAATGGATATCTCATTCCTCGATGTATCTGTTATGGATATCCTCCAAGTGTTGATTTATTCATTTGGTATCCATTTTTCACTTGGTTTTTATTTGTCAATTGGTTTCGGTTCTTGAGAGTATTGAGCATGTATATTAACTTCATGTAGTCTCTTTGGCATGCTTTCTTTCCTTGACCCAATATATAGGGGAAACTCCACCAAGTCTCAAAGTCGATGAGACCTGCATGAAATTCATTTTCATATCTATATGCACATATTTATGTGGAGTTTGTCCTATGTATTGTTGGTTCTCTAACTCTTTGATCCCAATGAGGTTGGGTACCATTTTGTTTGTGTTGTTGTTCTAGGAACAATTGGAGATACATTGGATGCTCGGCTCACTCACAAGGAAGGTGGTGTCACCATGAGCTTATTGGAGTCAAGCTAGGATGCTCAACGAACTACTATCTACTACCTTCAATTGGTTTCTTCTACATCCTTCCAATGATATCTTGGTAACAAGTATCTTGTCATGCATTTTTTTAATGCATTCAACCTTGTGTAGGTTGCATCTTGGCATGCTATTCGTTCCATCTTGTGATACTTGTTTCCTTTCTCAAAGCATCTCAACCACTATCTCATGTTGCTAGTTGTGATTTCTTTGATGGTTGTGTGGTAGGAATTCAATTATATACAATAAGACCATACCTAGCCATGTGATATGCTTTCAAGCAAATATCTTATCGTATATGTATGACTTCCTTTTGGACATCTTGTTCCTTCGTGTTGTAACTATTTCGGGTGTACATCCTTCTTTGTAGATATATATCATCATCATGTCGCCTACCTAGAATCTTATACACTTGAGAGAAGTTGCATCTCTAGATGATATCCTTTCTTTCACGTCCACCTTGTCTTTCTTATGTTATTTCTTTGGTGGATCTGTGAAAGCTTTTGCCTTGAGTGCGTGTCTTATCTCGTTGCATCTTGATGCACTCTTGTGTGGTGAAGATTATTTTACTCATGCTTGTCCTTATGAGGCTTTTGCCATCTTAATTGGTATCTCTCGTCTTGATGAGTCTTTCTTCTTCTATCTTCACCATGGGTTGTCGCAAGCTTTGTCGTTTTCATTTTAGCGAGCTTGTGAACCCATTTGTTAGTTGGGTGTGTGTGGGGAGGAATGTCATGCACTGTGTATCTCATTTATCCAAGACTATGTTGATGCTTAATGCTCATCCTTATTTTAGTCTTCTCAAGTGCTTTGCCATGACTCACACACATCATTTTGCTTGAGCCTATTCTTAAGTTGCCTCTTTTACATGTTGCTCAACCATTTGTTTGTTGCAAGTGCTAGGCTTTGTTTCCTACATGCTCACTTGCACTTGTTGTGAGTTTCTATTGATTTTCGTGGAGTGATGATCCTATTTTGTGCACTTGGTATCCTAATGCAAATATTCTAAGGAGTGCACAAATCATGGGGAGCTTCACTAGTGTATTTAGAATACTCCATGCTCTCTTGCAATTGTCGTGAGGTTCTAATTAGCTTGGGGGAGTGACGATCCTATTTTGTGCTTGTTGTATCCAATTACAAAAGTAAATTGTGCACAAATCATGGGGAGCTTCTCTAGTTTCTTTAGAACACTCGTTTGCTCATATCATAATATCTTTTATTCATGTGGCTCATAGGATCATTGGTCTAGTTGGTTCAATTGGTATCTTTTGATAGCTTGCTTCAATTGGTATCTTTTGATTGCTTGCTTGCTCGTTTCTCTCTTTGTTATGTCCTTGTGGTATATCATTCTTTTGCAATCTTTGGGCCTCAATATAGTTTGTCTTCCTCCAAGTATTTACCGCTGGATATGTGTATTGCATTCCACTCTCTTGTTGAGAAATACACAATTTATGGAGGAACACAATTTATTGGCCTTCTAAGCTTTTCTCCCATTTTGGCAATCGATGCCAATGGGGGAGAAGTTTCAGAGAGTTTTGTGGAGAAGTTTTCAGAGTTTTGTTCTTGCTTTGGTTTTGCTCCTAAGCATCTGCATCTCATACTCATGCATCATTGGTCGTTGCATTGCATGGTGATGCATAATTCCTCATATAAACTCTCTTGAAAGTGATTGTCATCAATTACCAAAATGGGCGAGATTGAAAGGACATGCGGTGCCCCCATGTGTGGTTTTGGTAATTGATGACATTCTCTATGCACTAATGGTTGCATTGAGTTATATTTGAAGGATTTGTCCATATGCACTTCTTGAAGTCCATGTGTTGGTTTCAAGGAGTTTATGTGTTGACCAAGGTGCTATTAAGGAATTATCCAAAGATTGGTCATGTGAGAGTTGAGCTTATTGCAAGCATGTCTTGAAGAATAATATTGTGTGATCATTCATGTTTACCTTCATGACATCATCCAAATGAAGAGAGTTGGAAAGATTCAAGGTTGATCAAGACTAAGTCAAGAGTGAATCAAGTTGATCACCTCAGAAAGCGTAGAAGCTGAACCGAGAGGGATCAAGTGATCCCATGGTATGGTAAGCATTGTCCATTGCGCTTTTGTGTACTCACCCATGGTCTATGTGAGAGTTCTATGTGGGTTTAGGTACGTGTTAATGGGCTTGCATCAAGAGGAAGATATCACTCAACCCATGGAGAGGATGACATCAAGTGGTGATCGTCATCGAGATTGTCGTGTGCAAGTTCAAGTGGAGCATCATGAAGAGATAAGTGCTTGAAGCTTGCATCCATTGTGGTATCAATGAACTTGTGAAGATGTGCCGAAGAGTGGCTCACCCATAGTGGAGTATGGGGGAGCAATCATCTAGTCTTCATCGAGCCAATGCAATCAAGAAAGCTGGTCGAACTTGAGGGATTCAAGATCGTCATCATCTATCTCAAGTGGACTATGTGCAAGGCAAAGGTTTTCCCTTGATAGGTTTTCTCTTTGACCGGTCACATGGTGGTAGTTGGGAGACCGGGTTATAGGATCGATTGTCGTACTATCAAGGGGGGCTCTGGATGAGTAGCTTGGTCGTAGCATTCGTAGAGAGCTCAAACCATGGCACGCTTGCATCATATTTCTTGGTTCTTGTTTGCTTCTCTTTGTGAGTCTTAGAGCTTATGGTCATCTTGATGACGAGCTCAAGTTCATCGAAAACGGAGTTCACATGCTTCTTCTATTGCGTTTTCGATGTTGGAGTTTTTACCGGTCTTATTCGAGGAAGGGTTCTCACCATTTTATTATGGGCCTCTTATTATTTGCTTCTTATTGTCATTTCTATTAATATTGTGTTAGCCCTTGTCGCTAGCTTTCCAACAAAATTGATTTTGTCGAATTCGGAGGTCGTATGTTAAAGTTATGGCTGTTTTGTTCTTAGTTGTTTTTCATAGAGAGGTTGTACCACCCCATAGGGTTGAGCGGTTGTACCAGTGTTTGGAGCGATTGTATCGCTCCAAAATTGGTCCAAAGGTTGTACGGGCCATGTACCGCTTTACCACCGGACTAGTTACTGTTTTGGAGCGGTTCTTGGGCGATTGTTGACCGGTTGTACCAATTTAACCGGTACAACCAGTTCCCCAGGCTATTGAACCGCTTAGAGCTTTTCCTACAGGTTGGTTTTCTCTGCTTTGACCGGTTGTACCGGTTCGTGCACCGGTTGTACCGTTCCTACAGTTTTTTGCACATGGCAGATTCGTGGTGACCTATAAAAGGGGGTTTTCTTCCCCATTGAACCTTATCTCTTGAGCTCGTGTTCTACCCCCATTGTTGAACTTCTTCGAGCTTGCTAACTCTCAATCCCTGCAATGATTCTATCTAGTTCTTGAGGGAAAAGAGAGAGGAGATCCAGATCCACGTTTCCACCAATCACTTTCTCCTCTAAGTGAGGGGAACCCCGGGGATCTAGATCTTGGAGTTCTTCGTGTTCTTCTTTCGTTCTTCCTCTCATTTTCCTCCCTAGCATTAGTTGCTTTGGTGGGATTTGGGGGAGAAGGACTTGGGCACTCCGTGTCCCCTTGCCATTGCATTTGGTGCATCGGTTTGGGTTCTCCATGGTGATACGTGGAAGTGAAGTTTGAGAAGCTTATTACTCTTGGGTGTTTGGCACCCTAGAGCTTGTTCCTCTTGGGTGCCTTGGCGCCCAAGATGGCTGGTGTTATTCGGACCTCAATCATTGTGGTGTAAAGCTCCGGGCAAGCATCGGGGTCTCCAACTAAGTTGTGGAGATCGCCCCGACCAATTTGACGGGTACCGGTGACCGCCCTAAGGGTTGCCAAAGTGTACGGGTTCGGTGACCGCACCCAAGGGTTGTCATTTGTACGGGTTCGGTGACCGCCCTCAAGGGTCCCTTAGTGGAATCACGACATCTTGCATTGTGCGATGGCGTGAGGAGATTACGGTGGCCCTAGTGGCTTCTTGGGGAGCATTGTGCCTCCACACCGCTCCAACTGGATATTAGCATCCGCAAGGGTGTGAACTTCGGGATACATCGTCGTCTCCGCGTGCCTCGGTTATGTCTTACCCGAGCCCTTTACTTATGCACTTTACTTTGTGATAGCCATATTATTCTTTGTCATATATCTTGCTACCACATAGTTACTTATTTTGCTTAGCAAGTTGTTGGTGCACATAGGTGAGCCTAGTTGTTGTAGGTTTTGTGCTTGACAAATTAACTGCTAGGTTTATTCCGCATTCGTTCAAGCTTAAACCGTAATTTTTTAAAGCTCCTATTCACCCCCCCCCCCCCACCACCACCTCTAGGCGACATCCACGATATTTAAACTATCATATCCATCAAATGCACATATAAGTTGTCCCTAAATGCTTATTAGTGCAGTTGCACTATTTGGAGACATCGAGCGCACCCTCCTGAGCCATTTTATTTGGCATGATGGTGAAGACCGAACCTCGAGGTGAGATCCCATCTGTTGTTAAGGCCCAGTATTTCACGACACTCCACCTTCAGTAGCACCAACCTCTCGCCCGTTCATGTGATGTACACAAAGTAGAGGGTTTGAACATGACGGCCCAACACGAGAAAACCAATCTCGACGTTGGTACTCACGCACAAAACAATTTCCACGAAGAGAATCGCAACACATAGGTTTTCTAAAGGTTCTCCAAAACTTCGAGATTTTTAGATAGCTTCCACAAAACTCGATACGGGTATTTTACCCTAAAACCACATCGTGTCTTGTCATAAAATATAACTTTGATTTTACAAAGAACTAGATTGGCTTTATATAATGTACTGTTATATCTTCCAAGACGTTCGAATTATAGATATATATCCGAACGATCGCCACAATGTTGCGATCGCATACAAGCTTGCATGCAAGATGTGAGAAATGTTTTTTATTACCAAATGAAATTGATGATGTCACAAAAGATTCCATTAAAATGCAAAATTTTAGATATTCTGTAGCTCAAACCGTCGCTCAGATTGATAAACGGTTTTCACATAAAAAATCGTCTCAACGAGACCTATGAGACTAGATCCCATGTTGATATATTTCGACGACTTTTTTTGGGTGGAAAGTACCACGACTTGTGTATGCAAGTTATCACGTCCATAATAGAATACATTAGTTACCACAAACCTGCGGTTGGATGGTTAGAGGAACTGTGGTATCCCCATCCCACCAGGGTTCAAATCCTGCTGCTCGCATTTATTCCTGAATTTATTTCAGGATTTCCGGCAATGCACATTCAGTGGGAGGAGACGCTCCTGCCGACGCATTTAGGCGCCTCTATGGTGACTTCGTAAATCTCAAGATGAGATGTCAGTTGAGTCTTTCGAAGGTGTTCATAGGGTAGGGTGTGCGTGTGTGCCTCATAGGGGTGAGTGTATGTGCGTGTATATGAGCTCTTGTGTTTGTACTGATGTTCAAAAAAATCTATAAATAAGAATGACTTCTTCCAACTTTCTCCCGTGTGCAAATGAACTAAAAGTGCAGAAAAACTAATGTGATCATAGATTCACTTTATTTTGAAATTTCAAAATGTTTCGTAGCTCAAGCCACATGTTCGATCAAAAATCTGTTTTCGAAAATCTGTTTTGATGCCCGATCCGACTCCACGAGTTAGATGCGATCCTACTCGGACTGGGATCCGGGCCAAAGAGATTTTGGGCTTTAGGGTCCATGCGAGACCCAAGTGTTGAGCCCTCGACGGACGCCTATATAAAGTGGGGGTGTGGCACACTCATTGGTTGATCGCTTCAACGCTGTCACTAGGGTTTGCATGTGTTGCGAATAGACACCTCCACTCGCTGCCGGTTGTGTGATCAGACCTATCAGTCCGCCGCACGATATTCCTCCTGCAATCATGGATATTCGCAATTGTCGGGAGCGGCGCAAGTGCACCGCCTCTAACGGTATCCGTCCGTGCAGGAGGAACGTCGTGCGGTGGACCGCTAGGTCCGATCACACAACCGGCGGTGGAGGTGGCTATTCGCAACACATGCAAACCCTAGTGACAACGCCGAAGCGATCAATCGCATGAGTGTGCCGCACCTCCACTTTATATAGGCGTCCGTCGCAGGCTCAACACTTGGGCCTCGCACGTACCCTAAAGCTCAAAATCTGTTCGGCCGGGATCCGAGTCCGAGTAGGATGATATCTGACTCATGGAGTCCGATCCGGCCTCACACGTTCCTTCCTTTAAGCGCGCGACCCCTTAGGTTCAAGTCGGCTTGGTCGCAGGTCGGATCACCTCCGACCTGTACGGTTGGTAGCGGCCTCTATCAAGGCATGCCGACCACCAAGCAGACTATGAAGCTGGTTAGGCGAACCTGTACAACGTGTCACACTTTTGTTCCCTTTGCCACACGATATATGTTGTCGGGCTCAAGGCGAGACTACTAGCCCGACCTCTTTCTCGTTCCAGTGATGCCGACCACAATCCGGATTATCTCATAATCCTTGTCGCATGGCCATGCTTATCCTGGTCGGATCACATGAGGGGCCCAGAGTATATCTCTCCTGATCGGAGGGGCAAATCCCATCTTGCTCGACCATATCTCGCAGCATGGGACTGGACAAACCCGAAACCTACCTTTGTAACTACCCGATCACAGAGTAGCGTTTGGTCGGCCCAAAGCAAGTCTGTCACCATCCAGTACATGCGCCACTCAGGTCTTAGGACATAGAACATTATGTTGTACTAGAGACTCACAGATGACATATCGCTGCGTCTCATAGTTGGGTCTGTCCGACTCGGACCTTATCTCGACTTGAATCCGACTACGTCGAATCCGACCAGACCTTTCCAAGTCCATATTATCCGGTTAGCATCCAATGCTCCATGGCTAGTGAGACCGAGCCATCGACCGTGTCATATGCTAGTCTAGTCGGCTGCGTGTCCACATAGCCCTTTCGACTAGGGACCTTTTAGGACAGTCATCATACAATGCATAGTCCCACAAACAAGTCACGTACTTGCTGATACACATCATTGATAATATCCAAGGACTATCTTTATTCATAAACACATAGGAAATATCATCATAATGATTGCCTCTAGGGCATATCTCCAACAGATCCACACCAGAGTGGTACGGTAATCCTATTCTGGAGGTCTTGTTACTTGACCATGACGAACCTACGAACTATGAAGAAGCGATGGTGAGCCCAGATTCCGCAAAATGGCTTGAGGCCATGAAATCTGAGATGGGATCCATATATGAGAACAAAGTATGGACTTTGGTTGACTTGCCTGACGATCGGCAAGCCATTGAGAATAAATGGATCTTCAAGAAGAAGACTGACACTGACGGTAATGTTACTGTCTATAAAGCTCGACTTGTTGCAAAAGGTTTTCGAAAAGTTCAAGGGATTGACTATGATGAGACCTTCTCACCCATAGCGATGCTTGAGTCTGTCCGAATCATGTTAGCAATTGCCGCATTTTATGATTTTGAAATTTAGCAAATGGATGTAAAAAATGCATTCCTGAATGGATTTCTGGAAGAAGAGTTGTATATGATGCAACCAGAAGGTTTTGTCGATCCTAAAGGTGTTAACAAAATGTTCAAGCTCCAAATGATCCATCTATGGACTGGTGCAAGCATCTCGGAGTTGGAATATACACTTTGATGAGTTGATCAAAGCATATAGTTTTATCTGAGACTTGCGGTGAAGCCTGTATTTACAAGAAAGTGAGTGGGAGAACTACAACATTTATGATAAATATATGTGAATGACATAGTGTTGATAGAAAATAATGTAGAATTATTCTGCAAATCATAAAGGAGTGTTTGAAAGGAGTTTTTCAAAGAAAGACCTCGGTAAAGCTGCTTACATATTGAGCATCAAGATCTATAGAGATAGATCAAGCCGCTTGATAAGTTTTTTCAATGAGTACATACCTTGACAAGATTACTAAATACTTACGAACCATGCGCTATCAGGCCGGCGTGTTTCGGCCCACGCATCCGGGAGGAGCCCTTCCCCAAGGGATTCGTGCTTCCCCGCGACACCCCCAAGTACAATGGGACAGTGAAGCCAGAAGACTGGCTCACCGACTACACCACGTCCATTGGCATCACCGGTGCCAATCGCCGATCTCGCCGCGGCGCTACGCACCGCTCATGCTCCAAGGATCGGCTCGCACATGGTTGAACAGCCTGCCGATGGGCAGCATCAATGCATGGGTCGATTTCGAGGAAGCGTTTGTCCGCAACTTCACGGGGACGTAGAAGCGACCCAGTCGCCCCAGCCAGCTCACCATGTGCGTGCAGGGGCCGACGGAGACCGGCCGCGAGTACCTCGCACGCTGGACCGAGCTCCGGAACAGCTGTGAGGGCATCCATGAAGTCCAGGCGATCCAATACTTCGTCAGCGGGTGCCGAGACGGCACCATCCTCAAGCACAAGCTTCTACACTCCGAGCCAGCCACCATGGTTGCGCTCATGGTGACGGAGGACAAGTACGCCAACGCCGACTCCGCCATGAAGATCCAAGTTGCGCTGGACGAGGCCGGCAACGCTGCCGGGTCCTCTCTGCAGGTCGGCCGGGCGAAGGCAGCCGGCAGCAGCACCACCAGAACAACAAGCGCAAGGCCAAGCAGCGGCGAACGTCAGAGAACCGCCGTCGCCGCCGAGCCCGCGGCGGACCCGGCGGAGAAGCGCCGGCAGACCGGCAAGATGGCGTGGCAACCCGCCATGAGCTTTGAAGAGATGCTCGACGCCCCATGCAAGCACCACAGTGGCGCAAGACCCTCCACGCACACGCTTCGACAGTGCGCCATCACCAAGCGCATCTTGAGGGGCGACGTCCCGCCTCCTCCGGCTCCGGCTCCGGCTCCGGGCGTGGGACAACCGCCTCTGCCTCCACCACTGCCCCCCGCCCGCGGCGTGATGCGGAACGATGCCTACCCGGACCAGAACGCGGCCTACGTCGTCTTCACCAGCCTCGGCAACGGCAAGCGCAGCGAGCGCCTCCTCCGGCAGGAGGTGAACACCGTCGTCCCGGCCAAGACGGACTTCATGCATTGGTCGGAGCGCCCGATCACCTGGACCCGGGAGGATCACCCGGCTGTCATGCCGAGTCCGGGTGGATACGCCCTCGTCCTCAACCCTACAATCGTCGTGTGGCGCACCTGCAAGTTCTCCCGAGTCCTCATCGACGGCGGCAGCAGCATCAACATCCTCTACCGCGACACGATGACCAAGCTCGGCCTCAAGGCCGAAGACCTGGAGCCAACCCGGACCGTCTTCCACGGCATCGTACCCGGCCTCTCCTGTTCGCCCATTGGCCGGGTCCAGCTCGACGTCCTGTTTGGCTACAGCAGCCACTTCCGACGCGAACCAATCTGGTTCGAGGTGGTGGACCTGTCGGTAGCGTACCACGTATTCTTGGGCCGGCCCGCGCTCGCCAAGTTCATGGCGGTTCCCCACTACGCGTACCTGAAGATGAAGATGTCGGGTCCCAAGGGCCTCATTACTGTCACTGGTGACTACCGCAAGTCTGTGGAGTGCGCCCGAGACAGCGCCAAGCTGGCCGAGTCGCTGGTCATTGCCGAGGAGTGGCGCCAGCTCGACCGGATCGTCTTCCTGGCCGGTGAGGCCTCCAACGCGTCGATCCCGACCCTAGACCCGGCCGATGAGGCCGCCTTCAATCCCTCCAAGGAAACCGAGAAAGTGAAGCTGAACCCGGAAGACCCCAACTGCAGCAAGTACGTTGTCGTAGGCGCCCGCCTCGATAGCAAATAGGAAGGCGAGCTCGTCGACTTCCACCGTGAGAATCAGGATATCAATCAAAGCAAGATAAGATGCATAAAATATAAACATCACATGCAATCAATATAAGTGATATGATATGGCCATCATCATCTTGTGCTTGTGATCTCCATCTCCAAAGCACCTCCATGATCACCGTCGTCACCGGCGCGACACCTTGATCTCCATCGTAGCATCGTTGTCTTCTCGCCAGTATTATGCTTCTACGACTATCGCTACCGCTTAGTGATAAAGTAAAGCATTACACGGTGATTGCATTGCATACAATAAAGCGACAACCATATGGCTCCTGCCTGTTGCCGATAACTCAGTTACAAAACATGATCATCTCATACAATAAAATTTAGCATCGTGTCTTGACCATATCACATCACAACATGCCCTGCAAAAACAAGTTAAACGTCCTCTACTTTGTTGTTGCAAGTTTTACGTGGCTGCTACGGGCTAAGCAAGAACCGTTCTTACCTACGCATCAAAACCACAACGATAGTTTGTCAAGTTGGTGCTATTTTAACCTTCGCACGGACTGGGCGTAGCCACACTCAGTTCAACTAAAGTTGGAGAAACTGACACCCGCCAGCCACCTGTGTGCAAAGCACGTTGGTAGAACCAGTCTCGCGCAAGCGTACGCGTAATGTTGGTCCGGCCGATTCATCCAACAATACCGCTGAACCAAAGTGTGACATGCTGGTAAGCAGTATGACTTATATCGCCCACAACTCACTTGTGTTCTACTCATGCATATTACATCAACGCATAAAACCAGGCTCGGATGCCACTGTTGGGTAATGCAGTAATTTCAAAAATTCCTACGCACACGCAAGATCATGGTGATGCATAGCAACGAGAGAGGAGAGTGTTGTCCACGTACCGTCATAGACCGAAAGCGGAAGTGTTAGCAAAACGCGGTTGATGTAGGCGTACGTCTTCACGGTCCGACCGAACAAGCACCGAAAGCACGGCACCTCCGAGTTCAGCACACGTTCAGCCCGATGATGTCCCTCGAACTCCGATCCAGCCGAGTGTTGAGGGAGAGTTTCCTCAGCACGACGGCGTGGTGATGATGATGATGTTCTACCGATGCAGGGCTTTGCCTAAGCACCACTACAATATTATCGAGGTGGACTATGGTGGAGGGGGGCACCGCACACGACTAAAAGATCAAACGATCAATTGTTGTGTCTTTGGGGTGCCCCCCAGCCCCCGTATATAAAGGAGCAAAGGGGGGGGGTACGTCCGGCCAGGAGAGGATGCGCGCCAGGAGGAGTCCTACTCCTACCGGGAGTAGGACTCCCCCCTTTGCCTTGTTGGACTAGGAGAGAGGGGAAAGAGGTGGAGGGGAGGAAGGAAAGGGGGGGCGCCGCCCCCCTCTCCTTGTCCTATTCGGACTAGGGGGGAGGGGCGCGTGGCCCTGCCCTAGCCGCCTCTCATCTCTTCCACCAAGGCCCACTAAGGCCCATTAAGTTCCCGGGGGGTTCCGGTAACCTCCCGGTACTCTGGTAAAATCCCGATTTCATCCGGAACACTTCCGATATCCAATTATAGGCTTCCAATATATCAATCTTCATGTCTCGAACATTTCGAGACTCCTTGTCATGTCCATGATCTCATACGGGACTCCGAACAACCTTTGGTGCATCAAAACATATAAACTCATAATATAACTGTCATCAAAACGTTAAGCGTGCGGACCATAGGGGTTCGAGAACTATGTAGAGATGATCGAGACATGTCTCCGGTCAATAACCAATAGTGGAACCTGGTTGCTCATATTGGCTCCCACATATTCTACGAAGATCTTTATCGGTCAGACCACATAACAACATATGTTGTTCCCTTTGTCATTGGTATGTTACTTTCCCGAGATTTGATCGTCGGTATATCAATACCTAGTTCAATCTCGTTACCGGCAAGTCTCTTTACACGTTCCGTAATACATCATCCTAGAACTAACTCATTAGTTGCAATGCTTGCAAGGCTTAAGTGATGTGCATTACCGAGAGGGCCCAAAGATACCTCTCCGACAATCGGAGTGACAAATCCTAATCTCGAAATATGCCAACCCAACAAGTACCTTTGGAGACACCAGAGAGCACCTTTATAATCACCCAGTTACGTTGTGACGTTTGGTAGCACACAAAGTGTTCCTCCGGTAAACGGGAGTTGCATAATCTCATAGTCATAGGACCATGTATAAGTCATGAAGAAAGCAATAGCAACATACTAAATGATCGTGTGCTAAGCTAACGGAATGGGTCAAGTCAATCACATCATTCTCCTAATGATGTGATCCCGTTAATCAAATGACAACTCATGTTTATGGCTAGGAAACATAACCATCTTTGATCGACGAGCTAGTCAAGTAGAGGCATACTAGTGACACTCTGTTTGTCTATATACTCAAACAAGTTTAGCTTCCGCATGTGCTTATTGCTTATATGACTTGAATGCTAGGTCATCAGACCCATGTTTGTAATATCTGGCTCCTCGGAGCCTAATGAATAAATACTTTGAGTCGTAGAGTTTTGTTGTGATGCCATGTTGTATTTGCATATATCGAGCATATTGTGTGTATGTTATTGAAATGCTTGGTATGTGTGGGATCCGACAACCCAGTTGTTTATTCTTGGTAGCCACTCTTACCGGGAAATGTCTCCTAGTGCTTCCATTGAGCCATGGTAGCTTGCTACTGCTCCGGAACACATAGGCTGGCCGGCATGTGTCCTTCTTCATTCCTGTGTTTGTCCCCTCGGGGAAATGTCACGCATTGTTCCTTTATGTCCTTGTAGCTTGCTATGACTTGGGTTCATACATTGATGACCGACACGTTCGTTGCTGGGTCATGTATGCATGTCCCTGTAATTTAGTGCCACCTTGGGTTTACGACTAGTCATGTCGGCTCGGGTTCTCTGTCATATGGATGCTAGCGACACTATCATATACATGAGCCAAAAGGCGTAAACGGTCCCGGGCCAGGTAAGGTGGCACCCATGGGGATACCGTGCGTGAGGCTGCAAAGTGATATGAGGTGTTACATGCTAGATCGGTGTGACTTTGGATCGGGGTCCCGACAACCTCTACCAACAGTTAGGCATGAAGGAAGGTGAAAGGGACATCTATAAGATGTCCAAGATCCGAGAGAGGAAGACGAGGGCTATTGGCCAAGTCAAACGCATCAAGGACGGAGCATACCAACTCTTGGTGAAGGACGAGGAGATTAAGCATAGATGGCGGGAGTACTTCGACAAGCTGTTCAATGGGGAGAATGAGAATTCTACCATTGAACTGGACGACTCCTTTGATGAGACCAGCATGCGTTTTGTGCAGCGAATCCAGGAGTCTGAGGTCAAGGAGGCTTTAAAAAGGATGAAAGGAGGCAAGGCGATGGCCCCTGATTGTATCTCCATTGAGTTGTGGAAAGTCCTCGGGGACATAGCGATAGTATGGCTAACCAAATTTTTCAACCTCATTTTTCGGGCAAACAAGATGCCAGAAGAATGGAGACGGAGTATATTAGTACCAATCTTCAAGAACAAGGGGGATGTTCAGAGTTGTACTAATTACCGTAGAATTAAGCTGATGAGCCATACAATGAAGCTATGGGAGAGAGTCATTGAGCACCGCTTAACAAGAATGAGAAGTGTGACCAAAATCAGTTTCGTTTCATGCCCGGGAGGTCGACCATGGAAACCATTTTTCTGGTACGCCAACTTATGGAGAGATACAGGGAGCAAAAGAAGGACTTGCATATGGTGTTCATTGACTTGGAGAAGGCCTATGATAAGATACCGCAGAATATCATGTGGTGGGCCTTGGAGAAACACAAAGTCCCAGCAAAGTACATTACCGTATATTCAGCGAAGGCCTATTCAGCGAAGGCCTCCAGAAGCTCCAGTACATAGCGGACGGCTAAAGTGTGTGGAGAATGTCAAGAGAGGACGGGGTAGACTGAATTTGACATGGGAGGAGTCCGTTAAGAGAGACCTGGAGGATTGGAGTATCACCAAAGAACTAGCTATGGACAGGGGTGCGTGGAAGCTTGCTATCCATGTGCCAGAGCTATGAGTTGGTCGCCAGATCTTATGGGTTTCACATCTAGCCTACCCCAACTTGTTTGGGACTAAAAGCTTGGTTGTTGTTGTTGTTGTTATTGTTGTTGAAGGTTCTCAAGCACCCGAGCAAGCAAGATTGGATAGTTTTGGGCACTCAAATACCGGATGATCATGACATCGAAAGAACAATTCATCTGCATACAACATCATTCTCATACTTGGTCTGTGATAATTTTTAGCCATGTTTGGTCTGCCAAAAACATAATTGGTCATGAGCTATTGCACAATTAGTTATGTACTCTGTTGCATTATCACTTTGGCAAAATTATGTCTTGCATGTGATGACTGTTGTTGCTATGATGAAATATTGGTTGCAAGTCATGCGCAATCATGTTGTTGCTGTGATGATTCGCAAAGATCACATTTTTATTTTGATTATCCAATTATTTTTGTGGCAAATTTATGTTGTGGGTGTGATAAACTGTTGCTATTGTGGTGCCCGTTCTGATTTATGCTATGTTGTTGTTGTTGTCCCAGCCGACCGAATGCTAAAAGATTAGATTTTTATTTTTCACCTTCTCAGAATGTTGTACAGCTATTGTAGTTTGTGCTATGTTGTTGTACCAAACGCGGGAAATTATGGGGGTGGGGATGGAGGGGAGGGGATCACCAAATCCCCTCCAATCCCCAGGCCCTTTGGGGGTGGAAAAACACCAGTGCCGAATGAGGCCTCAGCGAGGAGAGATCCATTAGCGACGCCGGGAGGCGTCGGCGTCCATGAGGAAGTGAAGCGACGGTGATGTGGTGAGGCACCGAAGACGTTGGCCACGGTGGGGTTAGGGCCGACGACGACGGCGACTCGTTCCTGACCGCGACGGCGATCTTGACCGGCAAACCTGACCGAGACGGCGAATCGCTCCTCCTCCTCCAAGCGGCCTCCTCTGCTCCACAAGGTATCCTCCCTCCTCTTGTGCTTCCCCTCCCCGTCATTCCCCGTCAGCCGGCTGTTGGGTGCTCTTCAGTGGCGATGTGGTCGTCCTGGTTGGTGATGATGAGCAATATAACACATAGCTTGTTGACTGACAACCACATATAGCATTCAGTGACGATGTTTAATGTAGAAAATTCAGCCCGTGACCATATAGGTTGTTGACTGACAGCCCATATAGAAGAAGTATTGTGATTGGCGGTTAAGAGTTGGTAGTGAAGCTTATTCAGCCCTCCTTAGCAACGTGAACCCTCCTGTCATTTAACAGCTGCTGTCAAAAGTTTCAGAAAAAAATCAGTTTAGTCAGTTATGATTTTCTTTATTTAGTTTGTCTAGCAGTAGCTTCGTAGCAACATGATTGATCCATGGAATATCATCTTGTCGCAGCAGCTTGTCTATGGAATAGGTTTTCTAGCAGCAGCTTGCTAACTATTGACGTATAATGTGCTGCCTAGTTTCATCAGATCAATTTTTTGGTTGCATTGGCTAGAGCATGCACTTCTACATGGTATCGGATCCAAGAGGTCTTGAGTTCAAAACCCGGCTGGCGCAATTAAATTGCAGCTCAATTTCGGTCCACGTTTAGGCCTGAGAGAGCCACACGTGAGGGGGAGTGTTGACGTATAATGTGCTGCCTAGTCTCTTCCACCAGATCGATCTTTTGATTGCATTGGCTAGAGCATGCACTTCTGCACTAACAATCCATGGAATAGTGGAATATTTTGCTGAATACAGCAGCAAAGTCTATCTAGCAGCTTGTGTGTGGTGAAATAAAAATCAATGTAAAAGTAGCATGATTGGCTTGCTTATATAGTTTCATATGTTATATATGATATGTTTCATGAACGTGGGACATGCCTTGCTGCGTAATGTTATATAGACAAAGTATTTTGCTGTGTAATGTTATATAGACAAAGTATTTTTTGCTTATTTATTGTATTCTCTTCTCACTAGATAATGGATAGAAGTAATCATGCTGATGGTTGCATTCCATTGGTGTAAAAATCACGAGCACAATAATGGCCAGCTGTACCCCTTGCATGCACATATCGCTGTACATAAGGATACAGTCTCTCTCTCTAACAGCTACTGGAGTACGATAGTGTATGTGTATACTGATAACATTTAAAGAACTCTTGTATATGTCTATCCACATTCTCAATCCATGCATGATTGATTCTAAAACAAAATAAAACCATATGTACCTTCATGATTGCTTGCCCTGTTTATTGGGTTCTTCCTCTAAACCAAATAAACAAACAAACTTCTTTATACATCATTTAGGAATTGACGCGATTTTGTTACAAATAAAAAAATTTGTTGTAATTTTGTTACAACAAAGGATATATGGTAGGCTGACCTGATATATGTATGGCAAGAAGAAATCAAGGATTTCTCAGAATTCAACCAGAAATGATCATCAATATTTTTCCCTGAAGAAAGATGTCAATCGCGTCAATTCCTATTTCTGGACAAGGCAGAAAAGGAAGTGGTTGCAATGTTCAATGCAGCATGCAAGATAAAGCTGGGTAGCGGTCATGACGCCCGATTCTGGGTTGATAACTGGCTCCCGGGCGGGAGATCCATCGCCCACACCGCGCAAGCTTTATACTCATATGTCAAGGACAAAGGCATGTCTGTCAGAGAGGCTCTGTCTAACAACGCCTGGGTCCGAGACATCCAGGGCGGCATCTCATCGAGAGCCCTGGCCCAGTACCTAGAGGTGTGGGACACCGTGCAAGAAACTGTGCTTCAACAGGGCAGCAGGGACTCCCCGAGATGGAGACTAACTGACAATGCAGCGTTCTCGGTCAGCTCGGCGTACATGATGTTTTTCTTGGTGAATACCAGATTTGCTTGCGCTAAGCCTATATGGAAATCGAAGGCGACCCCCAGATGCAAATTCTTCATGTGGTTAGTGGTCCACAAGAGATGCCAGACAGCGGACAATTTGCAGAGCAGGGGCTGGCCCAACGATCCCTGCTGCCAACTATGTCACTCGGAACTGGAGGATTGCACACACCTTTTCGTACACTGCAGATATACGCAGCTTGTGTGGACAAGGATCAAACAGTGGTCAGGCGCCAACTTCACAATACCAAATGAGAGCTACACTTCTACTGAAGACTGGTGGATAAGCGCCAGACAACAAATACCCAAGACGAGGAGGCGCGTGTTCGACACCATTACCATCCTGATCCATTGGCGAATCTGGAAAGAAAGGAACGCCAGAGTCTTCGAGCAGCAGGCCAGCAGTGTGGACAAGGTCTTTGATGCTTTCAGGGAAGATCTAGCCACCTGGAGAGCAGCGGGGTGCATCTTAGACACTGACACTACTGGGTAATCTAGGGTGTTGTTCTCTTCCTCTTCTGTAAGGCTGTTGGCCGGCCTTAGTGTGGCTTCAGGCCTCAGTATTCTGCTGGGCCATTGCTTGTGGCCAGTACCGTTGTAACTGCATTTTGCTCCCTCTAATAAAGAATGGCCTATGGCCCTTCGATCTTTGTTGTAACAAAATATCCTGGACATGTGTGTTATTATCCACAATAGACTTGTATTGAGAACAAGAAATTCTTGTAGCTATCTTCTTTGCATTCAAAATCATAATTCATGGGAACCTGCTATTGTTTAGAACATCCTTTCCTATTCAAGATTTTGTTAATATTGCTGTCATGTTGTTTCTTCATCAGGTGTTTCTTGAAAGTTGACATAGTTTCTTTGAGAACTTGTATTGTTTATTTGATCAGATCATTGCCAGGTTTTCATGCGCATTTTTGGTCTCATATTTTGCACCCTTTACCACTATGATGAATTTCCTTGTAGCGGAAACAAAGTTGTGTTTTTCTAATTGATTTTTTTGTGGTACAGGAAATCCTGATGATCGTAATTAATTCAGCGATGGATGGAAAAAGTTCATGCTGAAAACTGATCTAGGATAAATATGAGTGTGCTCGGTGCATTTCATTTCAACGGCACATGACACTGCATCTATAGTGGAACTGTTATTTTGGTATTAGGTGTGGTGAATGTTTTTTTTGTGTGCTAAGTGATGATAGATTAGGGTCTTTATCATTTATGCCACTAATTGTGTCTCACTGCTCAGTTTTGCCACTAGAAATTACAACCGCTCAAAAATGCCATTATTCCGTGAGATGTTTTCTCAAAAATGCCATTAGATATCTGAAAAATGACATCGTTTCATTAGATGTTTGCTCAGAAATGCCATTAGACATTGTTATTGTCAGGCCAAACTCGTTGACCATGTTATATGACAAAATACCCCTATACCCACATGTCAGTTCTATCTATCTCACAATGATAAGTGTAGACCCCACTTGTTAGGAGGTAGCAAGCAAATAATTTTAGAGAAAATAAAAACGCTATTGGGATCAAGTGGGACCCACACTTTATTGTAGCGAGATCAAGAGAGAGCTGACATGTTGATTTATAGGTATTTTGGTCATTAAGACATGGCAAACGAGATTTGAGCTGACAATCATGGTGTCGAGTGACATTTTTTAGCATGCTCCTAACGAAGCGATGGCATTTTTAAGCAGTTGAAATTCCTAATAGCAAGATAAAGGGAGTATGTCATGTTGACTAAACATGTTTTAAGTGCAGACGTTTAATTGACCTGAATCATTTTAAGCACGGAGGTTTTTGCAGGGCGGCTAGCGGCCCAAATGAGGATGTCCCGTGCCGCTTGCAACCTGATGTGTCCAAAGCATCCCAGCTCCTCGATTCTACTAAACCTACATTTGCTCAAGAAGCAACGCCCGGATCCTCGATTCAGCTAAGCCTGATTCATGGCAACTCTCATTTGATCGAATAGCAAAAGACGATCGTTGTCCACACCATTGGAAACCTAAAAATATTCTTCCGGAGGCTTTGCATTGTTCATCTCGTCAAGTGCCATCCCATCTTGTGAAGCTCGTGTTCTATTCCTCCATGTTTCAGCCGGAGTGCTTCCTAAATCCTTTCAGTCTTATTCGTTTCTTATCTCATTCTAACCGGAGTGGTTTCATAGTCTATCTGATTCCGTGAGCTTTTGATTCTCGTCATTCTCGTCGTTCCTCTCTTCTTCTTGAGTGCTCTCGATCCTTTGCTTCTTCTCTTGAGTTCTTGCTTCACCTCATCCTCTTTCCTTCCGTCTCGGTCCTAAGATCTCGGGACGAGATCTCTTGTTAGTGGAGGAGTATTGTAACGCCCCGGATTCGATGCGCCAGGTGTCTGCCAGTTATTTGTCATCATTGCCATGTCATTTGCTTGCGTGTTGCATTTTATCATGTCATCGTGTGCATAGCATTGCATACGTGTTCGTTTCTTGCATCCGACCATTTTCCCCGTTGTCCGTTTTGCAATCCGGCACTCCTATGCCCTCCGGCGTCCCCTTCTTGCCTCTCTTCGTGAGCGGGTGTTAAACTTTCTCGGAATGGCCCGAGTTTTGCCAAGCGGCCTTGGCATAGCACCGGTAGACCGCTTGTCAAGTTTCGTGCCATTTGGAGGTCGTTTGGTACTCCAACGGTTAACCGGGTAACCTTAAAAGCCCCTTTCATCTTGCAGCCCATCACCCCTCCAAAGTGGCCCAAAACCCAGCAAACTCCCCTCCATGCTCTCGGTCGTTCAATCACGATCGTGTGGGCGAAAACCGCACCTCTTTTGGACTCTCCTAGCTCCAAGAATCTATAAATAGGTGCCCTCCCCCGAAATTCGCGGATGATTCCCCCCAAACCCTAGCTTCGTCCTCCTCGCGCCGCCGGACATGTCCATCCGCGCCGGACATGTCCGCCGCTGCTCCCCGCGCCAATCGGAGGCCGCCACATGGCGCGCCGCCGCCACCCTCCGCGCCAGGCCCGAAGCAGGCCAGGCCCAGGCCGCTGGCGCCTTGCGCCGCCGCATCTGCCGCCAGCGATCTCGCCGCCAGCGCCTCGCCGGCGCTAGCCAGCCGCCGCCGGGATCTCTCGCTGCCGTACTCCGCGCCTTGCAGGGCCCATCCCGCCGCCACCGGTTGTGGACCCTTGTTGCCGCCGCGCGTCCTCGGTCGCATTGCCCGTCTCCGCCGACCATCTCATCCGCCGCCGCCCCGGTCTGGCTCGCCTCCGCCCGGATTCACCGGATCTGTCTGCCCCGCGCCTGTCCCCATCGTCCCGGCCTCCTCTCCGGTGCCGGAGCTCCGCCGTCGTCGCCGTGGCGCCGGTCCGCCACCGTACCTCGGGCACGAGGGGGTTCCTCCCCTGCCTCGCTCCCCGTGGGCCTGTCCTCGCCCGCCGGCCTAGCAAGCCCATCGCCGGCCTGCCTCTCCTTTTTCCTGGCCCAAGGCCCGCTGGTGAGCTGCCCCCGATTAAGCCTCGCGTGTGTGTCATATAGTTAACCCGCACCCGTGTATTTTTTTCCTGGTTTTGGCTAAGTCTGGTAAATTCAGCAGCATGTGCCCTTGTTTGATCTAATGTAACTTGTTGCATACTGCTCCGTTTCGTGCGTGTAATATATCAAAATGTTCGTCATGAGATGCTCTTCATTTCATTACATTTCACCATGTCCATTTGAGTTCATCTTGATGCCTGAATCATCGTTGCAAGAGTGCTATATAATGTTGTCTGCTGTCTGTTTACAGAACATGTTCATTTGTCATTTTTTCCATGTTTAATGTGTGCATCCTATGAGGTTGATGTCTACATGTATTTTGTGCTACATAATGCCATCTTTACAGGGGTGTATGCCATGTATTTTTGTGATCAATGTGGTGACTAGAACAAGCATGCAAACTAGGCTTCGTGATGTTGCTGATTTCAGTCCCTGTTCTGCTGTTATTTTTATGCCATGTAAACTTGATGCTACAGAGAGATCCAAGCATATTTTGAGATACTTCAGTAAGGATGTTTTGAACACATGGTTATTCTCTATGCATTCATGCCCCTGTTTGCAATTATTGAGTAGTCTAGCATATCATTTTCTTGCTATACTTTTGCTATAAAATGTTTCCTGGCAGATTTTTTACATGTTATTGAATTTATGAAGCTAGGCATGGCAAGATCAAGTTCATAGGGTGCATGGATCACTAGCAAAGCTCATGGCAAAACTGAACTTCATGTTAACAGGCTGACAGCAACATTATTTAGCAACGTTGGAGCAAAATTACAACAAGCTATAAATGCACCAGGGGCATGGATGGATAGAGCATGACATGTATAACAAAACATATTTAGTGAACATCTCCAGATTATGCATAGAATGACTTGTAGCAGCAGGTTTACATAACATCACAAAATACAGATTCAGCCTAGCAAAACAGCAACAGCAAGTACACTACTTCACGAGCTCGATTCACTCACCACAAGTCATTGCATGACAAGATAAGGATAGCATCAGCAAGAAGACATGTTTATGAAACTACCCAAGGCAAGAACAAGTTCATAGCATGCAAGGACCAACTACAACAACCTTGGCAAAATTCAATAACATGTAAAAAATCTGCCAGAAAACATTTTATAGCAAAAATATAGCAAGAAAATGACATGCTAGACTACTCAATAATTGCAAACAGGGTCATGAATGCATAGAGAATAACCATGTGTTCAAAACATCCTTACTGAAGTATCTCAAAATATGCTTGGATCTCTCTGTAGCATCAAGTTTACATGACATAAAAATAACAGCAGAACAGGGACTGAAATCAGCAACATCACGAAGCCTAGTTTGCATGCTTGTTCTAGTCACCACATTGATCACAAAAATACATGGCATACACCCCTGTAAAGATGGCATTATGTAGCACAAAACACATGTAGACATCAACCTCATAGGATGCACACATCAAACATGGAAAAAATGACAAATGAACATGTTCTGTAAACAGACAGCAGACAACATTATATAGCACTCTTGCAACGATGATTCAGGCATCAAGATGAACTCAAATGAACATGGTGAAATGGAATGAAATGAAGAGCATCTCATGGCGAACATTTTGATATATTACACGCATGAAACGGAGCAGTATGCAACAAGTTACACTAGATCAAACAAGGGCACATGCTGCTGAATTTACCAGACTTAGCCAAAACCAGGAAAAAAATACACGGGCGCGGGTTAACTATATGACGCACACGCGAGGCTTAAGCGGGGGCAGCTCACCAGCGGGCCTTGGGCCAGGAAGGAAGGAGAGGCAGGCCGGCGATGGGCTTGCTAGGTCGGCGGGCGAGGACAGGCCCACGGGGAGCGAGGCAGGGGAGGAACCCCCTCGTGCCCGAGGCATGGTGGCGGACCGGCGCCACGGCGACGACGGCGGAGCTCCCAGACCGGAGAGGAGGCCGGACGGTGGGGACAGCGCGGGCGACAGATCCGCGAATCCGTGAGGCGAGCCGGACCGGGCGGCGGCGGAGGAGATGGTCGGCAGAGACGGGCGGCGGCGGCGATCGAGGACGCGGCGACCGAGGACGCGGGCGGGCGGCGCGGGTCCATGTCGGGCGGCATGGGTCCGCGGCCGACGGCGGCGGATGGCCTCAAGGGCAGCGGGCGTGAGTATGGCAAAGGGGAGATCCCGGGCGGCGGCGTTGGGCAAAGCGCCAGGCGCGGGCGGCGGCGGGATCGCCAAGGGCAGATGCGGCGGGCTGGCAGCTTCAAGAAGCCAATGGCGACTTAATAAGATCTGGAGTTGTGTTGTACTCCCTCCATTCCAAAATATAACTATTTTTAGATATTTTAAATGGACTACAACATACGGATATATGTAGACATATTTTAGAGTATAAATTCACTCATTTTGCTCCGTATGTAGTCAGTTGTTGGAATGTCTAGAAAGACTAATAGATGTATGTAGACATATTTTAGAGTGTAGATTCACTCATTTTGCTCCGTATGTAGTCAGTTGTTTGAATGTCTAGAAAGACTTATAGTTGTTGGAACGTCTAGAAAGACTTTTATTTAGGAACGGAGGGAGTATAAGTGAGCATGAATTGTGCCGCTGCGTATTAGAACTTATTAAAGCCTGATTCACATCATTGTGCTCAATAAAAGGAATGAGAAATATAAAGGTCAGTGGGGAGCTTCCCTCACTGTCATAATTCCTCAAAAAAAAGAAGGAATGGAAGAACCCCCAATAGAAAAATATTGGAAGATCTCTGTAATGAAGACATTTTGGCCTCGATAAGAAAACACAAAAATAATGTCTAGCACTATTTTTTTTCCTTGTGCTTGCCCTCAATTCAATTTTCATGAAAGAAAAGATATTCAATCGCATACTTTTAACGCTTAAACATATGATTACATGATCCAGAACATGTAGCGTTACTCCAATAGATATTCATCAGTACATCATCGAACTGTTCTACCTGCACCGCGTCATTGACAAACAACATCTTTGATTTGAGCATCCGCAAAGTGTTCACCTTCAGTCACCAGATTACAGGTCTTCATATTGCAGACTTGCATTTCAATGAAGTTAGCTCAATGTTGTCCCATACCATCCCTTTAAAAATAGAAATAAAATAACTCAGATATATACACCATCTGAACATCTGAGTATGTTGTTTGCAAACAGTATAAACAGATAAGATGAATTGTCACTTGAAAAGGGTATATTAAAAAAAGACAAACAAGAAAGACAAATGGCATTGCAGTGGGGTATATTGATAAAGAAAATAGTTCTGCACTCAATATTAATGCAAATGCAATTGCATCATATATTTGACCTGGATTCAGATGGTAATGTCATCGCCTAGCTTGACATAATATTCAGAACACCACATAGCCATGGCGTTGCGGTGTGGCCTCAATGAGCAGGCACAGCCTCTGGTAAGGACTACAACTGACATGCAGGGACTGGTAGCAAACATGCTACAGACAGGTCAGAATGGTGTGTGTGTGTGTGTGTTCAGGTGTAACAAGAGGCTGAACGCGGCGACAGGGCAGCATACTCAAGAAAAATTAGAGTCCTCACAACAGTACAGCCATACGATGTCGGATTAGGCGTGAGAGAATGAAATGAGGCATGAGAGGATAGAGAAAACAATCAGAAGGGTTGTAGCCAGAATCAAGAGTAAGACAGTAACATGAGAAGGCCAGCAAAGCTAATACTACAGGGGTTTTAGCTAATGGCACTCCCGTGTAAAGAGAATGGCTCACTGGCCCAGTACTGGCAGAGCTTGAGCATAATTCAAGAGGGGGCCATTACTTGAAGGGAACCAAATTAATAGCATTTCTTCGATGGATGGAAAAATCAAGGGGGGGAGGGGGGCATGGGCCCTGTTGGTCTACACTAAGCTCCACCATGGCCAGCACTCAGTTAGACGATATAAAAGTATATGCCATGGTTTTTAAGGCGTCTGCGTTAGGACGCTTAGGCGCCTTGGCAGCGCCTTGGAAATCTGCCCGCTTTAGGCGCTTAGTCTGCCTTAGTGCTCAGGTGCCCGCTTAGGCGTCAGAGCAGGGGTAGAACGCCTTAGGACACTTTACTGCCTTAAAAACCATGGTATACGCTATCTCAAACAAAAGGATTCTAACAGAAACAGCCAGAGATGTGACCTGCTTGACCCAAAGTAAACAAAAGAAATTTTGCCAACAGAGAAGTATGTGCTAATAAAGCTTCATAGATGCTTGCCCCCCCTACAGAAATTAGGACAATATAGTTTTATGCTTTACAACAGCAAACAAAATAATGTGGTTCCAAGAATTCACTTCAAAATAGCACCATGCTAGTGGCGACAGAAGGCTGCTGAAAGAATTACAGTCCCATTTGTACAGATAATGGACAATCCCATGTAAAGAGCAAAAGATCCAATAAGGAGAAATAGAGGACTCTAGACTCTTAAGGAAAACTTGGCAGAAGGACCAAAGCTTATACTCACTCATTTCGCTCTGTACGTAGTCCATATTGGAATCTCTAAAAAGGACTTATATTTACGAACGGAGGGAGTAGTTGATATACAGTGTAGTGGACCTACACAACTGAAGCAGCTACAACTCAAACACTGGAACAGCCCAACAGAAGATTCAAGGCAACAACATATTAAATGCTTCAATTAAGGAAAAACACCAGTGGAGGACACAGCAACATTAGAGGACATGCAACGGCAGAAGGCAGCAAAATAGAAACTTTGGGGCAGGAGTAAAGCAACAGAGAATAACATAGGGAAAACAACCCTGATTAGTAGGATGGTATGGGTCAGTCACTGTGCAGATAGTTGACAATGAAAGAAGGGGACACTTCAAAATAATTCATACAGGGAGCAGACAACATGCAGTAAGCTATAAAGCGTGCACCAAAGCCAAAGTTCTTTGAGAATCCTACATCGAATGCAACCGGGCAGCATGTCTATTGCACCATAGGTACAATAAATAAGGAAAAACACCAGTGTTTACCACTACAATATCCAACAGAAAGCTAAGCAAAGGCAACCATGTTATATAATACTCCCTCCATCCCAAATTACTTGTCTTAGATTTGTCCAATCAATCTAAGACAATTAATTTGGGACGGAGGTTGTATGTATGTAAGAATGTGCGTGAATGACATCAATTAAGAAAGAAGTTCTTTGAGAATCCTACATGGAATGAAAACCCAGGCAGCATGTCTATTGCACCATAGGTACGATAAGTAAGGAAAAACACCAGTGTTTACCACTACCGTATCCAACAGAAAGCTAAGCAAAGGCAACCATGTTATATAATATGTAAGAACGTACGTGAAAGATGTCATTTGAATATTAAGAGAGCTTCTTGTGGCCAGTTACCTGTTGGCCTTTTGAAGGTATTTGGAGAAGACAGTTGGAAGTTGGGTGGTATTAGAGAACTTGTCTTCTACATTCACATCAGTACATGACTGCAGATCTGCATGGTTCATGTCAACCATGATCATCCACTCCTTGCCATCAAATTCCTTGGCCCTCAGCAGGCAGCACAGAACACCCGGGTCATCCATGCTGATGACTGGGAACTCAGGAAGACGCCGAGGTAAGCTCAGACCTCGGTAACAAGGTTGTGCCCAGAGACAATCCAGGTTGATCTCACAATGCACCTTCCACTCGAACTTGGAGTTCAACGTCCAAATGGTGATTTTGTGGGTTAGCTGCTTCTGCCGCCGTTGGCTTCTCTTAGGAGGAATCCCTTGCCAGCCAGAGTGGATAGTGTCATGAAAGTCATTGTCAATGTGGATGTAGCGGATCATGCCTTGGCTGATGGACACACTTCGGAACCTCCCTGGGAAGTACCTCGGGAACCGTGCGTCATCAGGGTATTTGATTCCTCCAGGAAAAGGCACGAAGTCGAGCACCGGGGAGTCCACATTTTCGGAGAAGTCGCATAGCACGACGCCGCTGAAGTAGTCCACCCAGCAAAGGAAACGGCCGTCGAAAGCAAACACATCATCGGTATACCAGAGGTCAGGGAGCTTATCAGCAAGCACCTTGGTGATGATTCTCCAGTCGTTGGCGCCGGAGTTGAAGACACAGAGTTCAGCACTAACGCCCTTTTTCTTGGGGTGGACATTGAGGTCGGCAACGATGTAGCAGTGCTCCGCTTTGAGCTGCAGAATGCCGGTGGTGAACTTATGAGCCAGGAACCGCGTTGTGCTGCGCCGAGGAAGCTGCTGCACCGAGGGGGAAGGAGCAGAGGCCGTGTAGACGAACAGATCTGGCGGAGCGTCCATGTAGCGAATAGGGTCGGGGATCGAGATGTCGAAGAGGACGAGGTTCTTGTCGATTGCCCGGACGAAGGCAACGAGTCCTTCTGAGCCTTGGCTCTCCGGCCAATGGAGGTTGAAGTAGGAGGACCCTGGAGGAGCTGCGAGGGTGAAGGAGACGAAGCAGGAGTGGCCGTTGTCAATCTTGACTGGAGCGGCGGTCTTGTTCTTGTTGACGGCCTCACCAGCAGCGTCTAGGTCGTCGTGGCACCGTTTGCGGAAGATGCGTTCCAGCATCACCCAATCGGGGAAGACGATGGTCTCCTCCTCCGGCTTTGGGGCGCCTCCGGTGGCCATGGCGATCGCGATCGGAAATAAAGCCGCCGCCGCCGCCCTAACCCTAACCCTAGTTTTTGGTGGAGCAACTAGTGGAGGGGGAGGAAGGAAGGGCGACAGACTCGATATTATACCATCTCATTGGGCCACAGACGCTAAAGAAGGGCGATAAACTAAAAGGGGCGGCTCATTGGGCCAGGAACTCAGTCGCACGGTATACCTGGCCAAATGGGCCGGCCCGGCACGGCACGGCCCGGCCTGAGATAAACGGGCCAGGCACGGCACGGCCCGCTGAGGCACGCGAACTAGGGAGCTCCTATACGGCGCATTAAGCGCCGGTACAGGCAACCGGCGCCCACTGGCGCTATCTGGTGGGCCGGCCCAGGAACACGCAGAGAAAAACTCCAAAAAAAGCACTCCAACAGGATTCGATCTCGTGCCGTTTAGTTACGATGCAGCGTGCCTAACCAGTACATCTACTACAAGCTAGTGATTCATTTCAGCGCGAGAAATTTAACAACAACACTAACCGCACTATTTCTGGTAAAACAATTTAGAAAGACGTGATTTTTTGGAAAAGAAAAAAAATCTGAAATAAGTTTAAAAAAATCGCAAATTAGAAAAAAGTTCATGTATTCAAAAACATTCACCAAATTTTATAAAAAGATCACCGTGTATTACATAAAATTTCATTGTATTAAGAAAAATGTTCATTGTATATTATGAAAATTGTTCACCTTTGCATATAAAAATGTTCGTCAGGTATCATAAAAAATGTTCATCGTATATTATGAAAATTTTCAACGTTTTTACTAAATGTTGAATGCGTATTCAAAAATTGTTCGACACATATATTCATATTGTTTCAAAAATGTTCATCGTGTATTATTTAAAATGTTCAATGGATATAAAAAATGTTCAGGATATATTTTTTTATTTTTTCTATTTTGGTTTTGGTTATTCAATGAGTATACAATTGTTCACTATGTTTCTTAATTTTGTTCAGTATATATTACACAATATTCAATGTGTATTCGCAAAATGTTCAACGTATTTTCACAAAATGTTCAGTACGTGTCCGAAAATTCTATGTATGGTGAACAATATTCAAATACACGTAGAACATTTTTTTTAAATACGATGAACTCCTTTTGCATGCATGCTGAACAAAATTTCTATACACGATGAACATTTTTTATACACGCTGAACATTTTTCAAAGTTCATCAAATTTGACAATAGTTCGTCAATTTTGAAAAATGTTCATCAATTTTGAAAGAAAGTTCGTCAATATGAAATAAAGTTACAAAATTCAAAATAAATCCCGCGCTTAGCTGATAAGAAGAAAGAAAGAAAAAGAAAGAAAAAGAAAAGAAAAACAGAAAAAAATCTTTCCACGAAAACAGGAAATAGAAAAAGGTTAAAAGCCTGTCAGTTAACACGAACTCGTAGGTTAGCTGAGTGGTTTGGCAAGCGCGCCTGTAGTCGTGAGACCCCTGGTTCGAAACATGGTTCTCACTAGAAAGTTTTTTGTGTTTTCAAAAACAGAAAAAAGAAGTGGGCCGGCCCAGTGCGGCGGGAGGGTGTGCGCCCGATTGCATCTATGCCTAAAACGGGCGCTTAAGGCGCCGTTTAGGATTTGCCCACGAACTAGTCGTGCCGTGCCGGGCCGGCACGCGTGCTGGCCTTCGAGGCCCAAGCACGGCCCGTGACTAAACGTGCTGGCCCGTAGGCACGTGTGGCCCGAGGTGGCCCGCCGGCACGAGGTGACCCGAGTTTTTTCAAAAAAAAAGCACGTCTGGCTGGAGCAGGCGCGGGGAACTCCTATGCGCCGCTTATTGCGGCAAGTAGTCACAGTTTCGCATAGGAGACGACTCGCCTGGGCCGGCCCACTAGCTAACCTCCGCAGAATGAAAAATCGGAAAAATAAAAGCGCGTTAGCTAGGAATCGAACCCGCGAGCTGCTGTAGATAAGCACCGCGCGCTAGCCAATGCGACACGCGAGTTAATATGAAAAATATACAGCGCCGGCGTTAAAGGATCTGAGCGAGTCCATAGCCACTGTAGTAACACAGGTTTCTTGCATACAATTACATATTAAAACTTCTATTAAAATTTCAAGCCTAAAAAAGGATTTTTCTTTTTGAAACGCGACATTATTTGGGAACTGAATAGAAACTAAAAACAAGTAGGGAAAAATTGAATACGAGAATAATTTCTAAATTATGAACTACTTTTCGACAGATTTGTTTAATAAATTCCTGAACATTTTCCGAAAACCCGAACATTTATAGAATCTTGAGAACAAAAATTCGATAATGGGAACAATTTTTCAAAAGCACAAACTTTTTTGAACGTACGATTATGCAAACAAATTTTTGAACCGGACTTAGTTACTGTAGTGAACAACTTTTTGAACGTACGATTACGCAAACAATTTTTCTGAAAATGAACAAAATTTGAGTTTCCCAAACATTTCTGGAATTTGTGACATTTATTTAAAGCACAAACATTTTTTGAATCTTGAGAACGAATTTTGAAATGGAGAACAAATTTGGAAGCGTGAACAATATTTTAAAGCACAAAACATTTTTGAATCTTGAGAACAATATTGAAAAATCCCGAACAAATTTGGGAGCGCGAACAATTTTTTAAAGCACGAACATTTTTTGAATCTTGAGAACAAATTTTGAAACGGAGAACAAATTTGGAAGCGTGAACAGTTTTTTAAAGCAATGACATTTTTGAATCTTGAGAATAATTTTGAAAAATCCCGAACAAATATGGAAGCGCGAACAAATTTTTAAAGCACGAACATTTTTTGGATCTTGAGAACAAATTTGAAACAGAGAACAATTTTGAAAAATCCCGAACAAATTTGGAAGCGCGAATATTTTATGAAAACATGAACATCTTATGAAATCTGGTACATTTTCTGCATTTCGAAAGTTTTGAACTTTTTTTTGTAACGAGAACAATTTTTTAATTTTGAGAAATTTGTTCGAAAACTGAACTTTTATAAAAAATACGAACAAAATTTGAATATTTTGAATTTATTTTGAAGAAAAGAGCAGAAAAAGGAAAAGAAATAGAAAGAAAACAAAAAAATCAGGAACAATTTTCGAAGTTGTGAACAAAATTTTGAAAATGTGAACACTATTTCAGAAATATGAACAAATTTTGACAAAAAGAACATTTTTGAAAATTTTAAACCATATTTGAATTATTTGAAAAGCTTAAAAAAAGGAAAAAATATTTAAAAAGAAAAAACAAAGAAAACGAGAATAAAGAAATAACAGAATAAGACTGAAGAAAAACCAGAAAGAACCAGTAGAAGGAACTGGTTTTAAGTTTTGTCGTCGCTTTTAGTTTCTTTAAGCTTAGCTTTGTTATTCATTCACATCCACGAGTCAGTCGTGATGGCAACAGCGGCGTGTACCTTTGCAGGAGGTCGTTAGTTTTTTTTTAGAGCAACAGGAGGGGGCAAAGCCCTCCCGGTTCCATATATATATATGAAACCATAAGGTTCACAAGAGAGAAAAACATAAAGATCCAACATGCTACTACACAGCAGCGAAAAAACGTCCCAAATTTTGCTCTAAAAGCATGAGCAAAGGGGAAAATGAAAGTTATCCCTATTACAGAGCGTTGTCCCCTTTTATTATCGTAACTCCGTAAGATCGGAGACTTAGGCGGCAGAGATCATCTTCTCCGGATCATTGTCTTAAACCTTGCCTTCTTCAAAGGGGAAGGTTCAGGGATGGCGGCAAGAAGAAGCAGCTCAATGGGGTTGTCGAGTGAGCACGCATGCCTTCTTGCTCCCGGCAGGTGGAGGGCTCCTCGATCGCGCCGATTTCACCCAGGAGAGCATGTCAAGCACCCCAGCGGGGTCCAGGCGTGTCACCCCATCGAAAGCTGGAAGGGGTTCTTGAGCTTCTCTGAGACCCAATGGACGAATGTCTCGATCTGGGGGAGGTAGTCCTTTTTGAACAGGATCATCCATTTCTTGATCATCAAGAGGATACGCCCAAACCTGTTTAATATCGCATCAGATAGCATTTTTAAACACATGTGCATTTCTAGTTTTCCAGGCGCCCACAATATACAAGCATGTATGGAATTCAAAGCACATTGTTTCTTGCTAGCAGCCAAAATCTTGCTCTGTAAAGGTAGTCTTGTCCTCACAGGAATGTTAAAGAAAGCGGACACATCCTTCCAGATGCTTTGAGCTACAAAGGCACCCAAAGAAGAGGTGGTCAATGCTCTCATTCTCAGTGCAAAATTCACAGATCAAAGTTTTCTCATGTTTCTCTTATCCAAATTATCTCTGGTCATTAATTTGTTGTGGGCCAGGAGCCAGAGAAAAATTTGCACTCTGGGTGGGGAGACAATGGACCAGACAGAAGGAATATAAATGGGTTGAACCCCCCTGAAGTTGATGATGTTGTACAAGGAGGTAGTAGTATATATCCCTTTAGAGTCATATTGCCAAATGAGCGCATCGTCATCCCCATTATAAGAGACACTACTAAGGATCTGCTCTATGCACATCCAGGAATCTAGCATTTTATCAAGAAAAGTCCTCCTAAAGGTCGGTTTAATGGTGTTACCATCCCATACATCGAGAGGGTAACAAAATGCTGATCACAGATAGTGTAAAGAGACCAGAATTGGATGTAAAGGGGAGGTACCAAACCAGGTATCTTCCCGTAAATTGATTTTCTTTCCATTACCTACCGCCATCTATATCCAAATTTCAGGCTTTACAAGCCCGAGAGCACTCCTTGCCAGAACTTGGATGGATTAGGAGATTTACAAGCAAAGATGTTTGGGGAGTTCTTGATATACTTCTTGTCAACTATGTTCTTCCAGATCTTGCCCTCATCCATAATGTACCTTTTGACCCAGTTCCCCAGGACACACAGGTTTACATCCCTGAGGTTGGGCACCCCCAAACCCCCATGCTCCCTTTTCATACACACTAGGCGCCAGTTGGCCAGGTGCAGTTTCCTATTCCCCTCGAAATCATTCCAAAGGCAATGAGCTAACTGAGTGTTAATCAAGTCAAGTGCCCATTTAGGGAATTTGAAGAAGGAGAGAAGGTAAACAGGTATACTAGAGAGGCAGGCTTTAATAAGAGTAAGTCTAGCAACATAAGATAGGAGTTTCCCTCTCCATCCAGCCATCCTCTTAAGGATCTTATCTATAATAGGCTGAATGTCCTCTCTCCTCAGCTTATCATAGTGGAGAGGAACTCCTAAGTATTTTATAGGGAGCTTCCCTATAACACAGCTAAAAGTGTCAGCAAAACTAGCAGCTCTATCTGCATCCATCCCTAAGGTAATGAGCTCACTTTTACTATAATTGATCCTCATGCCCTCGACACTTGCTCAAAGCATTGAAGGATAGTCTTCATGTTCTTGGCCTTATCTAGATTGTCCTCCAAGAAGAGGATGGTGTCATCTCAGACATCTGGAGGCAGATGACCCCACCAGGGAGAAATTCAGGGCAGAGCCCACTAATCAGATCCCTCTGAGCAGCTTTATACATCATTCTGGTAAGGACATCTACTACAAGATTGAAAAGTAATGGGGAGACAGGGTCCCTTGCCTAAGTCCTTTGCCAACGACAAAGAAGTTGCCTTCTACTCCATTAATTTTGACTCTCTGAGCCCCCATGAGTAATCTGTTTGATCCAATGAATCCATTTGGGATGAAATTTCTCCTGGAGAGGACTTCAAGCAGGAATTCTAAATCTACTTTGTCAAAAGCCTTCTCATAGTCTAGTTTAAGCACAACTGCAGGAGTTTTAGAGCTATGCACAGAGTGCAAAATCTCATGAGCAGTCACTACACTTTCTAGGATGTACCTGCCTTTTATAAAGGCAGTTTGATTGCTAGAAGTAAGAAAGTGCATGAGTTTAGCAAGCCTGTTAGTGAGCACTTTGGTGAAGATCTTGAAACTGCAGTTAAGCAGGCTGATAGGCCTAAATTTTTTCATGGAGGTAGCATCTTTCTCTTTAGGAATGAGAGAAAGAATGGCAAAGTTTAACCTATAGATATCTAATTTGCCAGCATGGAAATCATCAAAAAGGGCCATGAGGTCTTTTTTGATGACTTCCCAAAATTCTTGATAGAACATAAAAGACAAGCCATCAGGCCCTGGTGCCCCATCAGAGTAGGAACCAAAGACTGCTTCCTTCACCTCCTCCTCTGAGAAAGGGGATTTGAGCATGTCATTATCCTCATCAGAAACCTTATCAGTTTCATTGAAGAAGTCTTCCTTCAAGGTGAAATTTCTTTTACTCTCTTTTTAAAGAGATCCTTATAAAAAGTAGTAGCCACACCTAATATATCTTTAGTGTCACGCCACACTGTGGGACCCTCTAAGGAGTGAATGAAGGTCTTCCTCCTCCTCTGGTTAGCAACAGCCTGGAAATACCTGGTGTTTCTATCACCCTCTAAGATATCTCTATCCCTAGCTCTTTGTCTAGCTTTTGTTTCCTCGACTAGCCAAAAAATTTGGAGCTCCTTATGGATATTATGCATTCTAGTAGTGTCAGCATCAGAGAGGGTGCTAGTCTCAGCCTCAATGTCAAGAGCATCATATTCCATAATGAGAGAACATTTAGTTTTCCTAATTTCAGCTCCTATATTCTTACTCCAACCTTTAGCAAATTTCCTAAACCTTATAGTCTTCTCCTGCCAAATGTCCAGAGGGGAGATGCTTTTGACAGGAGCATTCCAAAGATTTAGCAGCTAGCCCCTAAAAATTGTCAATGAGGAGCCACCACTTCTCAAATTTGAAGCTAGAGGCCTTGGGTACAGTGCCACCCCCTGAGTCCCAAAGCAAAGGGGTGTGGTCACTGCAAACCCTAGGGAGGGCCTGAGATGAGTTGAGGGGAAAAATCTCATCTAGCTCAGTGGTACAAAAAATTATGTCTATAGTGGACATGACAAGGTTATCCTGGTTGTTGGCCCAGGTAAATTGCCTGCCAGACATTTTAATTTCTAGCAGGCTCCAGATTTCTATCCAAGCGTTGAATTTATCACACCATTTCTGGTCTACTTTACCATTGTTTTTATCACTATGATACCTAGTAAGATTGAAATCTCCACCAATCAGCGTTGGAGTGTCAATATCTAGCAGAGAGAGTGAAGTTCAGAAATAAACTCCTCCTTGCCTTCCTCATAAGGGGACCCATATACAGCTACCACTCTAATCTTCTTCTGAGTAGATTTTAAAGTAAGAGTACAAGACACTGAGAACTTCTTGGCATCCCACTTCAAAATGTCAAAGATGTCTAAGTCTACTCCCATCAAAATCCCTCCTGCAGAACCCAAGGTGGAGGTGATGCCATTCAAAGCATCTATTGCCACTAATGGATTTCAGAAAGGCAGCAGAGAGCTCCTCTTTCTTGGTTTCCTGGAAGGCAATGATGTCTACTTTGGTTTTATTTAAAGTATCATTAATATGGGGTTTTTTACCAAACATGGTGATCCCCCTGATATTCCAAAATAGGCATTTCATCTAGATCTTTTTGTCCTGGGGTGCTTGCCCCGTCCATATTTGGCTACGTGTGTCCACAACGCGCTGTGATCTAAGTACTCACCATCAATCCCTTTTATCCCCGGGGGGGGGGGGGGGGGGTGCAGGGAGGACTACAGTTACCAACATCTTCTGAAAGCAAATTGCCTGGGAGCAAATACTCTATGTTCTCCAGAGATGCACTAGGTTCTGCAGCTCCACCATAACATGGGGATTGCCTGTGGATGGTAGAGGTAACCAGGTATTCTTCTACTTGTGGAAGAGTATCAGGACTAGGGTGACAGCTGGGGTTGTCATTGGTACCAACTAGAGCAAGAGGATCATATACAGTACTATTCGCTACATTATCACTAGGGTGCTTTGCAGTGAGAGGCAAAATGATAAACATCATCTATGACTACATTAACAAGACTAGGGGGACAGCTATAGCTGTCAAGAGTACTCCTAAGAATGGATAAATCTTCCCTACTTTAGCTAGAGAACCATCAATTTCTACTCCTATTTGATCAGCAATACTTAAAAACTTTGGATCATTGAAATGTTCAAAAGAATTTTTAAGAATGGTACCTTTGATCAAGTTTTATCTTTTCCAAGGTTCTGCATGACTTTGTTATCCATGGCTATTTCCAACATAGTCCTCCCTCCCAGGTCAACCCTGGTGCTCCTCCTTTCTGGGACGATAGGCCCCCAAGTGTTTTTCCCCTGATTTTTCCACTGGTGGGCCAGTGGGCACAGTCACATCAGCTCGAGTAATTTGTTCTGCTATCTCCAGGTCAACTTCAGCATCAGACATGTCTGAGTCAGTGAGCTCCATTTCCCTAAGAAGTGAGTAGCAGGTGTCATCAGCTCCATGTTCATCCATCAGTTGTAGAAAGGCCAGTGCTGCCTGCCTGTTGTTGAGTTGAGAAAGCCCAGAGGAGCTTGAGTTTCCACTGAGAGAGGCAGAGGCTGAGGAGTTAGAAGCCCCTCTTGCAGGGCCATGATCAGAGGTTGGATCCTCACTGTGAGTGTGAGAGTTAGTACCGTTCCCATTGACATCCTCTTCTAGGGCCTCTCCTCCAATGGGTGGCTCAGGGGGGATTTCAACAGTGATCTTTACGTTGTATAGATGTTCACCAATTCCAAAAAGTCTCTCAGCAGGAATGAGTGAGAAGTCTCTGCATCTGATTTTTATCCTGACCACCTCAAACAGGGACTTGAAATTGTCTTGCCAATCTACATCAAGCAAAGTCCCAAAGGCAGAGGCAAATTGTTCAAGCACTCCCCAATCTGTCCAAGTTGGGTCAAGGTTCTCCAGCTTCACCCAAACCTGTTGCAGCTCAAAGAAAGTATTCCCAAATCACCTTTCCATGTTTCCACCTTAACAGTAGCCCCTTCCATAGATGGAAGCCCAAACATGGGGTAACCAGCCACCTGCTCCACAGGGATGTGTGGTGGGAATTTAACCAAGTAGGTCCACTCATCCAACTGTCTGATCTGCCAGGGCCAAGTGGTTTTGTAAATCACGAGAAGTTTTTGTTGAGCTCATCCTTAGAAACAGCACCAGCATTCAATGTAAACTACTCCAACATTCTTCATCAGTCCAACATGCCGAGAGTTAATATCAGAACATCTATTCGATAGTACCCAAGTCCTGTGGCCGCACTCCCAACATATTTTGCCACATTCCTTGGTTTCTTATTGATGGGGCAATCCCCAACCACATGAGTCACCATCTTGCAGATGAAATGAAACTTCGCTTGGTACATTTCTCTCTAGTGTGTCCTGGCTCCCCACAGTTCGGACAGATTCCATCTGCATATGGTTCGTCAGCTCTAGCAGGGGTAGGGTTCCTCTCCTTCTGCTGATTCCTACTCTGCCTGTTCATCCCTTTGTCTCTCCTGTTGGACAGAGAAGGATTTCTGACTGCAATAGGATCACTAGTCTCAGCTCCGGTTGCATTTGTACCTGCATTCCCCACTTTTTGCTGCTGTTGTCCTGATGGTTGCTGTTGTTGTGGTCCTCCCTGTTGTGACCCTTGACCTGAATCTCCCGCAGTCGCCTGAGGGTTATGGCTCTGGTCAGGCCAGGCCATAGGGTTCCTCCACTGGTTGGACTGCTGCTGCTGGAAGAAAGGCCCTGGATAACCCCACGGTGGAGGCCCTTGGAAACCAAAATTGGGGACGAATTGCTGTGGTTGGCCAAACTGCAGGTCGAATCCAAGAGGGGGCCAGTTACCTTGTACCATAGTCGGTCCAGGCGGCGGGGGAGGGCGCTGGAGGCGTTGCTCAACCGAGGCAGATCGATTCCTATTGTTCCTTCCGCGCCCTTGACCACGCCATGATTATCACCATGTCTTGGATCTCCGCGAGAGTCGGCTTCGCCCCTTCAAGCATCGCTAGCAAGAGATATGGTGGTGGTGGGGAGGAGCGGAGGTGGGGCACCAGGGGCGGCGGCAGGGAAGCAATCTGCGGCGGAGAAAGCACGAGCGCCGACCAGTTCCTTGCGGATCCAGACGCGAATGGAGCGAGCCGGAACCCTAGATATATCCTGAAGCAGCCCAAAACGGGGCCCGTTGGCCCGGTCCGCAAACATGTCGGATCCCACATCCCAGGTAGGCACCGCGCTGCGTGGCCACGGGGGAACCCGCCTCATCCAACTGACAGGTAGGCCTAGACCAGTCGAAAGAGGCCCATCTGCAGCGGCGGAGCCCAGCGCCCGTCCGCTGACCGGCGGGGCCCAGGCCCGGCAGCTGCTCAGACCCGCCATGGATGAGGCCTGCGGCGGTAGCGGCGCGGTCAACGCCGACGACGGAGATGCCCCAGCTAGGCGAGAGCCACCTCCAACCCCACAGCCAGAGGAGAGGGCGCGGTGTCGACGGCGGCCACCAGCAGAGGCAATCGAAGCCTGGGGAGGTTCAGCGGCGCGACGGAGTGGGGAATCGATGGCGAGCCCATCTGCGGCGGCGGAGCTCTGCCCGTCTGCTGATGTGGGGCCCAGGCGCGATAGCAGCCCAGACCTGCTATGGATGAAGCCTGCGGCGGTGGCGGTGCGGCCAACGCCGACGACGGAGGAGCTCCAGTTGGGCGAGAGTCACCTCCAACCCCACGGCCAGAGGTGAAGAGGGCGCGGGGTCGACGGCGGCCACCAGCAGAGGCAATCGGAGCCCGGGGAGGTTCAGCTGCGCGACGGAGTGGGGAATCGACGGCGTCCCATCCTGCTGTCGCTGGAGAGGCTCCCGGAGCTGCGGGACCCAGAACGAGGAAGGTCACCACCTGGGCTGACGCTCCCAGAACGTGACTCAGCGCGCCCGCTGCTCTGGATCTGGAGAGGAGAGCTCCGCAAGTGCCTAGGAAATCGCATCGACTTCGGGCGGCATGCGGCCACGCTCCTCTCCGTTGGAGTGGCCCGCGATGGCAATTGCTAATCTCCTCCTCGCCTTCTCTGCAGAGCGCGCAAGGCCAGATTGAGGAACGCCGGTGTCGCGGTTCCCCTGTCCCCTGTGCATCTCGCGCCTCTCCATCCGCCATGGAGCGCAGCACTCGCCCCCGCCCAAGGGAAGCGGGCGCGGGGCACGGCCGGGGAGGTGGACGTGACGCAGATGGAGGTCAGCGGCGGCGGGGAGGAGCGGGATCCGGCGAGGTGGGGAGGCACGGCGGGGGCGGGCGGAGCGGGGATGGGCGGCATGCGGAGCAGAGGACGCTCTAATGTGTTGGGGTGAAGTCAATGCTTTAACCTGGCACAGATGTCTTGTTAAACTGCTTTTAATATCGCGAAGCGAAACCAGTTAAATGGGCCGGCCCAGGGTGAGCTGTGCCCTGTGCGAAGCGGCGACTACTTGCCGCAGTAAGCGGCGAATAGGAAATTCCCAAGGGCGGTGCAGGGCTGCTGCGCTCTCGTCCGCTTGTGCCATCGATGCAACAATGCAGGGCTTTTTTTTAGCATCAGTACAGACACAAGCGCTCATATACACGCGCATACAGTCATTTCTATGAACGCACACATGCACACCCTACCCCTATGAGCATTTCCGAGAGACTGAGCCGGCATATCATCTTGAGATTTACGAAGTCACCATAGGCGCCTCGTCGTCGACGGGAACGTCTCCTCCCACTGAAAGCGCATCGCCGAAAATCCTGAAATAAATCAAGAAATAATGCGAGCACCAGGATTTGAACCCTGATGGGTTGGGGATACCATTGTCCACCTAACCAACTCAATCACAGGTTGATTCGCGCAGCAACGCAGGGCTGCAGCCTGCATGCATGCATGCACGTCACGTACTCACGTTTCGCTGCTTTTTTTAGTACATGTTTCGCTGTCCCTCGTATGTGAATGTGGCACTAGCATGGTTAAACTGCTACATTTATTACTTCCAAAGAATTGTAGCACGTTGATTAAAGCATGCCTCATTAGAAGGAACAATAAATATAGAAAGTAAAAAGATTGTGACAATGTGTCATCATGTGGGATAAATATAGAGCTTTATTAAAGCATGCCTCATTAAAACCTTCCGTGCCTAAGAAGTAAAAGAGTACAATGCCATGCTCTAAATTACAAAAGGAAATAAAAATTACAAAAGGATAAGAAAATTACAAAGGGAAAATAAATTACAAAGATAGAACTACACGGCTTGGTGCTCCGCGACACAACATTAAGTACAGCTTGAGCTATGTTTTCACCAGTATGTGCTTCGTCAATTAATTCGAATCCTATAATTCTTTTCTGTAGTTCCCATTTTTTGTTAACATAATGAGCGACCACACTAATGTAGTCTTGCTTTGCCCGACCACTCCAGATATCAGATGTTAAAGAGACTGAAAAAGTGCATGTAGTAAAATCATCTTTTATTGTCCGAAGACTAGTTTTGCATAATTTTTTCATATCCCTAGATGTAGTTTGTCTAGAAACTGATTTGAAACTAGGAGTATGCACAGTTTGAATGTATTCGACAAAACCTTCAGACTCACCGAAACCTAATGGTAAATCATTAGAAGCAATTAAACGACAAATTCCTTCTCTATGAAGAGCAGGATCATAGGTGAAATTGCGTACCGTACCGTCGGGGTTGAACTTGAGCGTGGCCTGTGTCCCCGCAGACCGCTTGTCCGCGTTCTGGTGCATGAGGTTGTGCCTGAGGAGGTGGCCAGTTCCTCCTCCCCCCCCCCCGAGGAAAGCAAGTGGCCGCACCTCTTGCACCGAGCTTTCAGCACGTTGACACCGTCCTCCACGACTATTTCTTCAACGAAATACTCCCAGCACGGCGAGGTTTTGCGTCGAACCCTCTTTGTGCCGATGGAGGTGGAGGTACTGGACTGGGAAGTGGAATGAATGTCAGTATACTCATCGGAAGAAGGATATGTGTGGGTTGTGGCTGTGGGATCGGTCCACTCGGGGATGTCAACATCTAAGTCACTAGTATTGAAATTGAACCGGTTGGGATCACTACCCATGGGATCATCCATGTGTTGAGTGTGAGAAATAAGAGGAAGAGGAGGTTTGAGTGTGAGGAATGAGAGGGGTGGGCATCCCTTTTTATAGCAAAAAGCTGACATTTTTTAGACCAAATTTGCCCTCCAATGTTCAAATATTCAAATTTGCGACAAAATATACCTAAACAGCCCCAAATATGGCCAAACCCCACCCAAAACCCCCCTAAATCCCACTAAACCTCCTAAACCCCCGCTGCCCCGCTCCCCCCAGCCCCCCCCCCCCGCTCCCTCGATCGAAGCGTCCAACGGATCGATTCCCTCCCTCGCTCTCTCCCAGGCGCATCGTGCTCCCGTCTTGTCGTCTTTGAGTGGAGTGCCGTCTTGACCCGTTCTTTGGGCGTGCCGTCTTGGAGCTGCCGCAGCGATGCCGGGCATAGCAACCATACAGCACGGCCCACATAGCCTCGTGCCGTGCCGGCCCGTGACGGGCCAGGCACACGGGCTATCGTGCCGGCCCGCCAGAACCGGCCCGTTTGGCCAGGTATAGTCGCACGCACAAGCGAACGAAGCGGGTTGTCTCGTTGATGTCCCTCCTTTCTGCATCTTTATATCTATATCTATATCTACCCCTCAAAAAAATCTATATCTTATACCTATTCCTATATCCTATCCTATACCGAATACCTATACCTACCCCTAAAAAAAATCTATATCTTATACCTATTCCTATATCCTATCCTATACCTAATCTATACCTACTAATTCCGCAAAAAAAATCTTTATCTTTACCTAATAATAAAGAAAATTGTTTTCTGGTCACCCATCGTCGTGGCAGTTTTTCAAAAAAGTCCCTCAGTTTACATAAAATCAACCCGCAATCCACACCTAAGTAAAATAACGATTCGCTAGCGAAAACACCATCCGCACGTCCCTTCCTTATCCTGTCCTCTCAGCCGCCACCATCGCACCCCATCAACCGACGGACCGTGCATGACTCCTCCTCCTCCCTGAAGGAAATATGCCCTAAAGGCAATAATAAAGTTATTATTTATTTCCTTATTTCATGATAAATGATTATTATTCATGGTAGAATTATATTAACCGAAAACTTAGTACATGTGTGAATACATAGACAAAGCATAAGTGTCCCTAGTATGCCTCTACTTGACTAGCTCGTTTATCGAAGATGGTTATGTTTCCTAACCATAGACATGTGTTGTCATTTGATGAAAGGGATCACATCATTAGGAGAATGATGTGATGGACAAGACCCATTAGTTAGCTTAGCATTATGATCGTTACAGTTTCATTATTGCTGCTTTCTTCATGACTTATACATGTTCCTCAGACTATGAGATTATGCAACTCCCGAATACCGGAGGAACACTTTGTGTGCTATCAAATGTCACAACATAAATGGGTGATTATAACGATGCTCTACAGGTGTCTCCAAAGGTATTTGTTGGGTTGGCATAGATCGATATTAGGATTTGTCACTCCGTGCTTCAGAGAGGTATCTCTGGGCCCTCTCGGCAATGCTCATCACTATAAGCCTTGCAAGCAATGTGACTAATGAGTTAGTTGCAGGATGAAGTATTACATAACGAGTAAAGAGACTTGCCGGTAACGAGATTGAACTAGGTATGGTGATACAAATGATCGAATCTCGGGCAAGTAACATACCGATGACAAAGGGAACAACGTATGTTGTTATGCGGTTTGACCGATAAAGATCTTCGTAGAATATGTAGGAGCCAATATGAGCATCCAGGTTCCGCTATTGGTTATTGACCGGAGATATGTCTCGGTCATGTCTACATAGTTCTTGAACTCGTAGGGTCCGCATGCTTAACGTTCGATGACAATTTGTATTATGAGTTTATGTGATTTGATGATCGAAGGTTGTTCGGAGTCCCGGATGAGAACACGGACATCACGAGGAGTCTCGAAATGGTCGAGACATAAATATTGATATATTGGACCATGTTATTCGGACACCGGAAGTGTTCCGGATAGTTTCGGGTAGCACCGGAGTGCCGGAGGGGTTACCGAAACCCCCCGGGGGAACTAATGGGCCACCATGGGCCCTATTGGAAAGAGAGGAGGGCAGCCAGGGCAGGCCGCGCCCCCCCTTGGAGTCCGAATTGGACAAGGGAAGTGCTACCTCTTGAGCTTGCGTTGGATTTCCCCGAAGAGGAAAGGATGATGCAACAGAGTAGCGTAAGTATTTCCCTTAGTTTTTGAGAACCAAGGTATCAATCCAGTAGGAGGCCACGCGCAAGTCCCTCGTACCTACACAAAAGCAATAGCTCCTCGCAACCAACACGATTAGGGGTTTTCAATCCCTTCACGGTCACTTACGAGAGTGAGATCTGATAGAGATGATAGATAATATTTTTGGTATTTTTTATATAGAGATGCAAAGTAAAAAGTAAAAGGCAAAGTAAAAAAGCAAAGCAAGATTAAAGTGATGGAGATTGATATGATGAGAATAAACCCGGGGGCCATAGGTTTCACTAGTGGCTTCTCTCAAGAGCATAAGTATTTTACGGTGGGTGAACAAATTACTGTTGAGCAATTCACAGAATTGAGCATAGTTATGAGAATATCTAGGTATGATCATGTATATAGGCATCACGTCCGAGACAAGTAGACCAAAACGATTCTGGATCTACTACTATATCCAGCATGCATCTAGAGTATTAAGTTAAAACAGAGTAACGCCTTAAGCAAGATGACATGATGTAGAGAGATAAATTCATGCAATATGAAATAAACCCCATCTTGTTATCCTCGATGGCAATGATACAATACGTGTCTTGCTGCCCCTTCTGTCACTGGGAAAGGTCACCGCAAGATCGAACCCAAAGCTAAGCACTTCTCCCATGGCAAGAAAAACCAATCTAGTAGGCCAAACCAAACTGATAATTCGAAGAGACTTGCAAAGATAACCAATCATACATAAGAATTCAGAGAAGATTCAAATATTATTCATAGATAGACTTGATCATAAACCCACAATTCATCGGTCTCAACAAACACACCGTAAAAAGAAGATTACATCGAATAGATCTCCACAAGAGAGGGGGAGAACATTGTATTGAGATCCAAAAATAGAGAAGAAGCCATCTAGCTAATAACTATGGACCCGAAGGTCTGAGGTAAACTACTCACACTTCATCGGAGAGGCTATGATGATGTAGAAGCCCTCCGTGATGACGGCCCTCTCCGGCGGAGCTCCGGAACAGGCCCCAAGATGGGATCTCGTGGATACAGAAAGTTGCGGCGGTGGAATTAGGTTTTTGGCTCCGTCTCTGATCGTTTGGGGGTACGTAGGTATATATAGGAGGAAGAAGTACGTCGGTGGAGTTCCGCGCGCCCCCTACCTCGTGGCTTCCTGGAAGCTTCTCTTACGTAGGGTCCAAGTCTCCTTGATTGCATCTGGTGAGAAAATCACGTTCCCGAAGGTTTTATTCCGTTTGGACTCCGTTTGATATTCCGTTTCGAAACACTGAAATAGGCAAAAAACAGCAATTATGGGTTGGGCCTCCGGTTAATAGGTTAGTCCCAAAAATAATATAAAAGTGGAAAATAAAGCCCAATATAGTCCAAAACAGTAGATAATATAGCATGGAGCAATCAAAAATTATAGATACGTTGGAGACGTATCAGGCATCCCCAAGCTTAATTCCTGCTCGTCCTCGAGTAGGTAAATGATAAAAAAAGAATTTTTGATGCGGAGTGCTACTTGGCATAATTTCAATGCAAATCTTCTTAATTGTGGTATGAATATTCAGATTCGAAAGATTCAAGACAAAATTTCATATTGATATAAAAAATAATAATACTTCAAGCAAACCAACAAAGCAATTATGTCTTCTCAAAGTAACATGGCCAAAGAAAGTTCATCCCTACAAAATCATATAGTTTAGTCATGCTCCATTTTCGTCACATAAGAATGCTCTCATCATGCACAACCCCGATGACAAGCCAAGCAATTGTTTCATACCTTAATAATTTCAAACTCATAAACTTTCACGCAATACATGAGCGTGAGCCATGGATATAGCACTATGGGTGGAATAGAATATAATGATGGGGGTTATGTGGAGAAGACAAAAAGGAGAAAGACTCACATCAACCAGGCTAACTAATGGGCTATGGAGATGCCCATCGGTTGATGTTAATGCAAGGAGTAGGGATTGCCATGCAACGGATGGACTAGAGCTATAAATGTATGAAAGCTCAATCAAAAGAAACTAAGTGGGTGTGCATCCAACTTGCTTGCTCACGAAGACCTAGGGCACTTGAGGAGGCCCATTGTTGGAATATACAAGCCAAGTTCTATAATGAAAAATTCCCACTAGTATATGAAAGTGATAAAACATGAGACTCTCTATCATGAAAATTACGGTGCTACTTTGAAGCACACGTGTGGAAAAAGGATAGTAGCATTGCCCCTTTTTTTGTGGCCTTCTTTTTTTTTCTTTGGCCTTTCTCTTTTTTTTGGGACAATGCTCTATTGAATGATGATCATCACACTTCTATTTATTTACAACTCAATGATTACAACTCGATACTAGAACAAAGCATGACTCTATATGAATGCCTCCGGTGGTGTACCGGGATATGCAATGAATCAAGAGTGACATGTATGAAAGAATTATGAACGGTGGCTTTGCCAAAAATATGATGTCAACTACATGATCATGCTAAGCAATATGATAATGATGAATGTGTCATGATAAATTGGATGATTGAAAGTTGCATGGCAATATATCTCGAAATGGCTATGGAAATGCCATGATAGGTAGGTATGGTGGCTGTTTTGAGGAAGATATAAGGAGGTTTATGTGTGAAAGAGCGTATCATATCACGGGGTTTGGATGCACCGATGAAGTTTGCACCAACTCTCAATGTGAGAAAGGGCAATGCACGGTACGGAAGAGGCTAGCAATGATGGAATGGTGAGAGTGCGTATAATCCATGGACTCAACATTAGTCATAAAGAACTCACATACTTATTGCAAAAATCTACAAGCCATCAAAAACCAAAGCATTACGCGCATGCTCCTAGGGGGATAGATTGGTAGGAAAATACCATCGCTCGTCCCCGACCGCCACTCATAAGGAGGACAATCAAATAACACCTCATGTTTCAAATTTGTTGCATAATGTTTACCATACGTGCATGCTACGGGACTTGCAAACTTTAACTCAAGCACTTCTCAAATTCACAATTACTCTACTAGCATGACTTTGATATTACTACCTCCATATCTCAAAACAATTATCAAGCATCCAACTCTTCTTAGTATTCAACGCACTCAAAAGAAAGTTTTTCACAAATCTTGAATACCAAGCATCTTATTATTAAGCAAATTACCATGATATTAAAGACTCTCAAAATAATTTAAGTGAAGTATGAGAGATCAATAGTTTCTTTAAAACGATTCCACCACCGTGCTCTAAAATATCTAAGTGAAGCACATAGAGCAAAACTACAACGCTCAAAAGATATAAGTGAAGCACATAAAGCAAAACTATCAAGCTCAAAAGATATAAGTGAGGCACGTAGAGTATTCTATCAAATTCCAATTCATGTATGGCTCTCTCAAAAGGTGTGTACAGCAAGGATGATTGTGGCACACTAACAAACAAATACACAAATAATACAAGACGCTCCAAGCAAAACACATATCATGTTGGTGAATAAAAATATAGCTCCAAGTAAATTACCGATGGAAGTAGACGAAAGAGGGGATGCCTTCCGGGGCATTCCCAAGCTTTGACTTTTTGGTGTCCTTGGATTATCTTGGGGGTGCCATGGGCATCCCCAAGCTTAGTCTCTTGCCATTCCTTGTTCTATAATCCATCAAAAGAATTCACCCAAAACTTGAAAACTTCACAACACAAAACTCAATAGAAATCTCGTGAGCTCCGTTAGAGAAAGAAAACAAAAGACCACTTCAAGGTACTGTAATGAACTCATTCATTATTTATATTGGTGTTAAACCTACTGTATTCCAACTTCTCTATGGATTATAAACTATTTTACTAGCCATAGAATCATCAAAATAAGCAAACAACACCATAAAACAGAATATGTCAAAACATAACAGTATGTAGTAATCTGTAACTAACGCAAACTTATGGAACCCAAAAACTTCTACCAAACTTAGACGACCCAGACAATTTGTTTATTGATCAGAAGCAATTGGAATCAGTATTTTATCACGTTCTGATGATTTTTAATAATTCGGGCACTGAATGCAAAGTTTCTGGAAATTACAGCAAGATCAAATAACTATCATCAATGAAGATCCAATAGGTCTAGCTTGGCACAAACACTAATTAAAACACAAAACCACATCCAAACAGAAGGTAGATGGGTTATTTATTCCTAAACAAAAGAGAAACACAAAAAACTAAAAATAAAATTGGGCTGCCTCCCAACAAGCGCTATCGTTTAACGCCCCTAGCTAGGCATAAAAGCGAGGATAGATCTAGGTATTGCCATCTTTGGTAGGCAATCCATAAGTGGCTCTCATAATAGTTTCATGTGGCAATCTTATTTTCTTTCTAGGAAAGTGTTACATGCCCTTTTTTAATGGAAATTGAAATCTGATATTCCCTTCCTTCATATCAATAATCGCACCAACCGTTCTAAGAAAAGGTCTACCAAGAATAATAGGGCAAGAAGGATTGCAATCTATATCAAGAACGATAAAGTCTACGGGCACATAATTCCTATTAGCAACAATAAGAACATCATTAATTCTTCCCATAGGTTTCTTAATAGTGGAATCCGCAAGATGTAAGTTTAGAGAGCAATCATCAAAGTCACGGAAATCTAGCAATCACACAAAGTTTTGGGGATAGTAGAGACACTAGCACCCAAATCACAAAAAGCATAAAACTCATGATCTTTAATTTTAATTTTAATTGTTGGTTCCCACTCATCATAGAGTTTTCTAGGGATAGAGACTTTCAACTCAAGTTTTTCTTCATAAGATTGCATCAAGGCATCAACAATATGTTCGGTAAAGGCTTTCTTTTGGCTATAAGCATGAGGAGAATTTAGCACAAATTGCAACAAGGAAATACAATCAATTAAAGAGCAACTTTCATAATTAAATTCCTTGAAATCCAATATAGTGGGTTTAGCAACATCTAGATTTTTATTTCTTTCAATCCCACTTTCATCAATTTTATCATAAAGATCTAAATACTCCGAATTTTTGGAACGCCTTCTAGGTAAAGGAAGATCATATTCAGTTTCATCAAGATTCGTATTGCAAAACAAAGATTTGATAGGGGACACATCAATAACTTTTAGATCTTCATCTTGATTTTCATAGGAATTGGAAGAACACGCTTTAATAAAGGCATATTTTGTAGCACTCATCCTAGCGGTTCTTTCCTTGCACTCGTCAATGGAAATTCTCATGGCTTTGAGAGACTCATTGATATCATGCTTAGGAGGAATAGATCTAAGCTTTAAAGAATCAACCTCAAGAGAAATTCTATCAACGTTCCTAGCCAAATCATCAATTTTAAGTAACTTCTCTTCAAGCAAAGCATTAAAATTCTTTTGTGAATTCATAAACTCTTTAACACTACTCTCAAATTCAGAGGGCATCTTATTAAAATTTCCATAAGAGTTGTTGTAGGAATTTCCATAATTATTAGAAGGATTACTAGGATAAGGCCTAGGATTAAAATTCCCTCTATATGCGTTGTTAACAAAATTATTCCTACCAACAAAATTCACATCCATAGATTCATTATTATTCTCAATCAAAGTAGACAAAGGCATATCATTAGGATCAGAAGAAACACTCTTAGTAGCAAATAGTTTCATAAGTTCATCCATCTTTCCACTCAAAACATTGATTTCTTCTATCGCATGCACTTTTTATTAGAAGATCTTTCGGTGTGCCATTGAGAATAATTAACCATAATATTATCTAGGAGTTTAGTAACATCTCGTAAAGTGATTTCCATAAAAGTGCGTCCCGCAGCTGAATCTAAAAGATTTCTAGAGGCAAAATTCAATCCGGCATAGATTTGTTGTATAATCATCCACAAATTCAAACCATGAGTAGGGCAATTACGTATCATTAATTTCATTCTCTCCCACGCTTGTGCAACATGTTCATGATCAAGTTGCTTAAAATTCATAATGTCGTTTCTAAGAGAGATGATCTTAGCGGGAGGAAAATACTTAGAGATAAAAGCATCTTTGCACTTGTTCCAAGAATCAATACTATTTTTAGGCAAAGATGAAAACCAAGCTTTAGCACGATCTCTAAGCGAAAAAGGTAATAGCTTCAATTTAATGACATCATTATCGACATCTTTTTTCTTTTGCATATCACATAAATCAACGAAGCTATTCAGATGAGTAGCGACATCTTCACTAGGAAGGCCGGAGAATTGATCTTTCATAACAAGATTCAACAAAGCAGTATTGATTTCACAAGATTCAGTATTGGCAAGAGGAGCAATCGGAGTGCTAAGGAAATCATTATTATTGGTATTGGTGAAGTCACACAATTTGGTAGTATCTTGAGCCATTGCGACAAACAAGCAATCCAACACACAAGCAAACAAAAGGCAAGCGAGAAAAAGGCAAACAGAAAAAGAGAAGGAGAAGGAGGTTGGGAGAGAGAGGGTGAATAAAACGGCAAGGGTGAAGTGGGGGAGAGGAAAACGAGAGGCAAATGGCAACTAATGTAATGCGGGAGATAGGGATTGTGATGGGTACTTGGTATGTTGACTTTTTGTGTAGACTCCCCGGCAACGGCGCCAGAAATTCTTCTTGCTACCTCTTAAGCTTGCGTTGGATTTCCCCGAAGAGGAAAGGATGATGCAGCAGAGTAGCGTAAGTATTTCCCTCAGTTTTTGAGAACCAAGGTATCAATCCAGTAGGAGGCCACGCGCAAGTCCCTCGTACCTACACAAAAGCAATAGCTCCTCACAACCAACGCGATTAGGGGTTGTCAATCCCTTCACGGTCACTTACGAGAGCGAGATCTGATAGAGATGATAGATAATATTTTTGGTATTTTTGATATAGAGACACAAAGTAAAAAGTAAAAGGCAAAGTAAAAAAGAAAAGCAAGATTAAAGTGATGGAGATTGATATGATGAGAATAGACCTGGGGGCCATAGGTTTCACTAGTGGCTTCTTTCAAGAGCATAAGTACTTTACGGTGGGTGAACAAATTATTGTTGAGCAATTGACAGAATTGAGCATAGTTATGAGAATATCTAGGTATGACCATGTATATAGGCATCACATTTGAGACAAGTAGACCGAAACGATTCTGCATCTACTACTATTACTCCACTCATCGACCGCTATCCAACATGCATCTAGAGTATTAAGTTAAAAACAGAGTAACGCCTTAAGCAAGATGACATGATGTAGAGAGATAAATTCATGCAATATGAAATAAACCCCATCTTGTTATCCTTGATGGCAATGATACAATACGTGCCTTGCTGCTTATACATCCTTTGGGAAAGGTCACCGCAAGATCGAACCCAAAGCTAAGCACTTCTCCCATGGCAAGAAAAACCAATCTAGTAGGCCAAACCAAAGCGATAATTGAAGAGACTTGCAAACATAACCAATCATACATAAAAGAATTCAGAGAAGATTCAAATATTATTCATAGATAGACTTGATCATAAACCCACAATTCATCGGTCTCAACAAACACACCGCAAAAAAGAAGATTACATCGAATAGATCTCCACAAGAGAGGGGGAGAACATTGTATTGAGATCCAAAAGAGAGAAGAAGCCATCTAGCTAATAACTATGGACCTGAAGGTCTGAGGTAAACTACTCACACTTCATCGGAGGCTATGATGATGTAGAAGCCCTCCATGATGACGGCCCTCTCCGTGGAGCTCGGAACAGGCCCCAAGATGGGATCTCATGGATCTGAGAAAGTTGCGGCGGTGGAATTAGGTTTTTGGCTCCGTCTCGATCGTTTGGGGGAATGCGTAGGTATATATAGGAGGAAGAAGTACGTCGGTGGAGCTCCGTGGGGCCCACGAGGGTGGGGGCGCGCCCATGGGGGTAGGGCGCGCCCCCGTACCTCGTGGCTTCCTAGAAGCTTCTCTTACGTAGGGTCCAAGTCTCCTGGATTGCATCTGGTGAGAAAATCACGTTACCGAAGGTTTTATTCCGTTTGGACTCTGTTCGATATTCTGTTTCTTCGAAACACTGAAATAGGCAAAAAACAACAATTCTGGGTTGGGCCTCCGGTTAATAGGTTAGTCCCAAAAATAATATAAAAGTGGAAAATAAAGCCCAATATAGTCCAGAACAGTAGACAATATAGCATGGAGCAATCAAAAATTATAGATACATTGGAGACGTATCCGGAAGGGGGGGCGGTGCCCTCCTTTCCTACTCCCTCTCCCTCTCCTTCCTCCCCCCTCTCCCCCTCTTGGTGGAATCCTACTAGGACTTGGAGTCCTAGTAGCACTAGTAGAAAACAGGGCTTTGGTCCAGGAAGGGCAAGACCATTAATCCCGGTTTACTCCTGAACCGGGACCAATGATGGCATAGGTCCCGGTTAATGAGGCCAGGGCGCGGGACGGGCCTCGGGGGCCATTGGTCCCGATTAAATGCGAGACCATTGGTCCCGGTTCGAGACACAAACCGGGACCAATGGGCCTTGCTCCTGGCGCATCACCTTTAGTCCCGGTTTGTGTCTGAAACCGGGACCAAAGGTGTGTTTTTCCTCCTAAAACAAAACTATAAGATTCTACAATAGCAAAAAGAATCAACTAAAAAGCTTTAATAAAACTCTAATAGCAAAAGGAATCAACTAAAAGAATCAATAAATGATAAAATTTATGCAACTTAAATTATATAAAATTTATGCTACTAAAAAGAATCATTTTTTGTTATGATCAACTAAAACAGAACTATAAAAAATTTAACAGTTTAAAGAATCAAATCAAAAGATTTTAGAAACCCCTAGTTGAAAATTGATGATGTGGCTTTGAATGGTGCATTTTGAACACAGAAAAATTCTGGAGTCCAAATAAGTTCAAAAAAATGAAATCCCTTTATAACAGATGAGTTTGCGTCCGGAACCCTGATACTTCGAAAGAGATTGTCCGTTTTGTACACGAAGTGCATCCAGTTTTTGTCGTAACCCTCTCAACTTTTTAGCACATGCTATGTGGGTGAAATGATGATACCATGCCAACTTTCAACCTTTTCAGAGTTCATTTGTAGTGCTTTTCAATTTCAGGGTCATTTAGCTCAAAAATATAAGTGAATGCATGAAAAATAACAAATGAAGTCAGAAAGGGTTGAAAAATGATGATGTGGCTTTGAACGGTGCATTTTGAACACACAAAGAGTCTGGAGTTCAAATAAGTTCAAAAAAATGAAATCCCTTTGTAACATATGAGTTTTCGTCAAAACCACGATACTTGAAAGAGATTGTCCGTTTTATACGAAGTGCATCAACTTTTTCCGTAGCCCTCTAAACTTTTTAGCACATTCTATGTGGGTGAAATGATGATACCATGCCAACTTTCAACCTTTTCGAGTTCATTTGTAGTGCTTTTTAAATTTCAGGGCCATTTAGCTCAAAAATATAAGTTAATGCATGAAACATAACAAATGAAGTCGAAAGGGTTGAAAATTGATGATGTGGCTTCAAATGGCGCATTTGAACAAACAAAGAGTAGGGAGTTCAAATAAGTTCAAAAATGAAATCCCTTTGTAATGAGATGAGTTTTAAATCAAAACCACGATACTTCGAAAGAGATTGTCCGTTTTGTACATGAAGTGCATCCAGTTTTTGCCGTAACCCTCTCAACTCTTTAGCACATGCTATGTGGGTGAAATGATGATTCCATTCCAACTTTCAACCTTTTTTCAGAGTTGAGTTGTAGTGCTTTTCAATTTCAGGGTCATTTAGCTCAAAAATATCAGTGAATGCATGAAAATAACAAATGAAATTCAGAAAGGGTTGAAAATTGATGATGTGGCTTTGAATGGTGCATTCTGAACACACAAAGAGTATGGAGTTCAAATAAGTTCAAAAAAATGAAATCCCTTTGTAACAGATGAGTTTTCGTCCGAAACCCTTATACTTCGAAAGAGATTGTCCGTTTTGTACACGGAGTGCATCCAGTTTTTGCTGTAGCCCTCTCAACTTTTTAGCACATGCTATGTGGGTGAAATGATGATACCATGCGAAATTTCAACCTTTTCGAGTTCATTTGTACTGCTTTTCAATTTCAGGGTCATTTAGCTCAAAAATATCAATGAATGCATGAAAAATAATAAATGAAGTCAGAAAGGATTGAAAATTGATGATGTGGCTTCAAATGGTGCATTTTGAACACACAAAGAGTCTGGAGTTCAAATAAGTTCACAAAAAATGAAATCCCTTTGTAACAGATGAGTTTTCGTCCAAAACCCTAATACTTCCAAAGAGATTGTCCGTTTTGTACACGAAGTGCATCCAGTTTTTGCCGTAACCCTCTCAAATTTTGAGCACATGCTATGTGGGTGAAATGATGATACCATGCCAACTTTCAACATTTTCAGAGTTCATTTGTAGTGCTTTTCAATTTCAGGGTCATTTAGCTCAAAAATATCAATGAATGCATGAAAAATAACAAATGAAGTCAGAAAGGGTTGAAAAATGATGATGTGGCTTTGAACGGTGCATTTTGAACACACAAAGAGTCTGGATTTTAAATAAGTTCAAAAAAATGAAATCCCTTTGTAACATATGAGTTGTCGTCCGAAACACTGATACTTCGAAAGAGATTGTCCGTTTTGTACACGAAGTGCATCCAGTTTTGCCGTAGCCCTCTCAACTTTTAGCACATTCTATGTGGGTGAAATGATGATACCATGCCAACTTCCAACCTTTTGAGTTCATTTGTAGTGCTTTTCAATTTCAGGTCATTTAGCTCAAAAATATAAGTTAATGCATGAAAAATAACAAATGATGTCGAAAAGGGTTCAAAATTGATGATGTGGCTTCAAATGGCTCATTTTGAACAAACAAAGAGTAGGAAGTTCAAATAAGTTCAAAAAATGAAATCCCTTTGTAACAGATGAGTTTTCGTCCGAAACCCTGATACTTCGAAAGAGATTGTCCGTTTTGTACATGAAGTGCATCCAGTTTTTGCCGTAACCCTCTCAACTTTTTAGCACATGCTATGTGGGTAAAATGATGATACCATGCCAACTTTCAACCTTTTCAGAGTTCATTTGTAGTGCTTTTCAATTTTTGGTTCGTTTAGCTCAAAAATATCAGTGAATGCATGAAAAATAACAAACGAAGTTAGAAAGGATTGAAAAATGATGATGTGGCTTTGAACGGTGCATTATGAACACACAAAGAGTGCGGAGTTTAAATAAGTTCAAAAAATGAAATCCCTTTGTAACAGATGAGTTTTTAAATGCGAAGCGGCGATACTTCGAAAGAGATTGTCCGTTTTGTACACGAAGTGCATCCAGTTTTTGCCGTAGCCCTCTCAACTTTTTAGCACATTCTATGTGGGTGAAATGATGATACCATGCCAACTTTCAACCTTTTCAGAGTTCATTTGTAGTGCTTTTCTATTTCAGGGTCATTTAGCTCAAAAATATCAGTGAATGCATGAAAATAACAAATGGAAGTCAGAAAGGGTTGAAAATTGATGATGTGGCTTTGAATGGTGCATTTTGAACACACAAAGAGTATGGAGTTCAAATAAGTTCAAAAAAATGAAATCCCTTTGTAACAGATGAGTTTTCGTCCGAAACCCTTATACTTCGAAAGAGATTGTCCGTTTTGTACACGAAGTGCATCCAGTTTTTGCCGTAACCCTCTCAACTTTTTAGCACATGCTATGTGGGTGAAATGATGATACCATGCGAAATTTCAACCTTTTCAGAGTTCATTTGTAGTGCTTTTCAATTTCAGGGTCATTTAGCTCAACAATATCAATGAATGCATGAAAAATAACAAATGATGTCAGAAAGGATTGAAAATTGATGATGTGGCTTCAAATGGTGCATTTTGAACACACAAAGAGTCTGGAGTTCAAATAAGTTCAAAAAGAATGAAATCCCTTTGTAACAGATGTGTTTTCGTCCAAAACCCTAATACTTCCAAAGAGATTGTCCGTTTTGTACACGAAGTGCATCCAGTTTTTGCCGTAACCCTCTCAACTTTTGAGCACATGCTATGTGGGTGAAATGATGATACCATGCCAACTTTCAACCTTTTTAGAGTTCATTTGTAGTGCTTTTCAATTTCAGGGTCATTTAGCTCAAAAATATCAGTGAATGCATGAAAAATAACACATGAAGTCAGAAAGGGTTGAAAAATGATGATGTGGCTTTGAACGGTGCATTTTGAACACACAAAGAGTCTGGAGTTTAAATAAGTTCAAAAAATGAAATCCCTTTGTAACATATGAGTTTTAAATCAAAACAACGATACTTGAAAGAGATTGTTCGTTTTGTACACGAAGTGCATCCAGTTTTTGCCGTAGCCCTCTCAACTTTTTAGCACGTTCTATGTGGGTGAAATGATGATACCATGCCAACTTTTAACCTTTTCAGAGTTCATTTGTAGTGCTTTTCAATTTCAGGGTCATTTAGCTAAAAAATATAAGTTAATGCATGAAACATAACAAATGAAGTCAGAAAGGGTTGAAAATTGATGATGTGGCTTCAAATGACGCATTTTGAACAAACAAAGAGTAGGGAGTTCAAATAAGTTCAAAAATGAAATCCCTTTGTAATGAGATGAGTTTTAAATCCAAAACCACGATACTTGAAAGAGATTGTCCATTTTGTACATGAAGTGCATCCAGTTTTGCCGCAACCCTCTCAACTTTTAGCACATGCTATGTGGGTAAAATGATGATACCATGCCAACTTTCAACCTTTTCAGAGTTCATTTGTAGTGCTTTTCAATTTCAGGGTCATTTAGCTCAAAAATATCAGTGAATGCATGAAAAATAACAAATGAAGTAAGAAAGGGTTGAAAAATGATGATGTGGCTTTGAACGGTGCATTCTGAACACACAAAGAGTCTGGAGTTTAAATAAGTTCAAAAAAATGAAATCCCTTTGTAACAGATGAGTTTTCGTCTGAAACGCTGATACTTCGAAAGAGATTGTCCGTTTTGTACACGAAGTGCATCCAGTTTTTGCCGTAGCCCTCTCAACTTTTTAGCACATTCTATGTGGGTGAAATGATGATACCATGCCAACTTTCAACCTTTTAAGAGTTCATTTGTAGTGCTTTTCAATTTCAGGGTCATTTAGCTCCAAAATATCAGTGAATGCATGAAAATAACAAATGAAAGTCAGAAAGGGTTGAAAATTGATGATGTGGCTTTGAATGGTGCATTTTGAACACACAAAGAGTATGGAGTTCAAATAAGTTCAAAAAATGAAATCCCTTTGTAACAGATGAGTTTTCATGCGAAACCGTGATACTTCGAAAGAGATTGTCCGTCTTGTACACGAAGTGCATCCAGTTTTTGCCGTAACCCTCTCAACTTTTTAGCACATGCTATGTGGGTGAAATGATGATATCATGCCAACTTTCAACCTTTTCAGAGTTCATTTGTAGTGCTTTTCAATTTGAGGGTCATTTAGCTCAAAAATATCTATGAATGCATGAAAAGTAACAAGTGAAGCCAGGAAAAAGAATCACTCCAAAATCTATTTTTATAGTAAAGTTAATCACAAACTAGTGATTCACACAAATTTCAAAGAATTCAAATTTAAACTATTCAAAATTAAAAAATAATGGCACTAATAGAAAGTTTATAATTTTTCTGACCTAAAAGCAAAAGGAACTAAAAAATAAAGCAAAAAATAAAATAAAATAAATAAAGCAAAAAAGAAAAAAAAACTGGAAAAAAGAAAAAAATGCCACCTACTGGGCCACCACGACCTGAATACGACTAGAAACCCAACCATGGGCGAGATTTAGTCCGTAGAAGGCCAAGTAGGCCCAAAGGAAGTAGTGTGAACATCACATTTGCAGAATTGAACCAAGTAGTTAATTGAACACCACATTGCACGACATATAGAACATATAAACTATAGCGAGAAGATTGCATGGTAAAAGTAGATAGCACAATTCACTAGAATTTGTTAAGGAAAGGCGATAGCTAGCAAACTGAACATGGGTCCTTATAGTGAGTGATAAGACAAGCTACTCCTCATTGTCGGAGATATCAATGACGATTGGCTCCTTGGACATGGAAGAGGGCGAGGCCTCCACATCGTGGGTGCCCTCGTTGTAGTGGTGAGTTTCCTGAGCCGCTCCGGGCACCAACCTGCTGGCTCTCAAGATGAGGTAAGCACGTGCACGCTGAGAAAACACCTTGTAGTCTTCATCGAAGGCACTGACGGTGGCCTCGAGAAAATGCCACGAACTGTCATTTAAAGCAGCCAACTGCGTCACGACGTCGGCGCGCGAGCCGCCAACGGTGGCCTCGACGCAGGTGCTCCTCCAAGATCTGGGGTCGGCACGAATGGCAGCCATCGCGACCTCATCCGCAGCGTCTGACGCGATTTGCTTCTCTCGCTGCCAAATTCTCCTTGAGGTCCTGGCTATCTTGCATGCACCATGGCTTAGGCCGGCTCTTATTTGGTGGAGGGGTCGATGATTTGGGTGGAAGGTGTCGCGCTCGCGCTGGCGGTCGGGGCATGTGGAATGTGGAAGGAGGAGGATGGGGGTCGGGTGTGGATTACCTGCCTGGATAGGCGAGGATGAGTAGCGTGAAGGAGGGTCGCTGGCGAGGAGGCGGCGGCGCTGCAAGCGAGGAGTGAAGGTTTCAACTTGGAAAGGAAGGCGGAAACAGGGGAAATGTGGCTTTTGGTAAGGGGGAGGGAGCGGGGAAGCCAAAAATTTGGAATCGCTTCAACCAAAAAACTGGCGCGCAAAGTGTCATCAGACATGGTCCCTTATTCAGACACGGTCCGAAGATATTTTGTGCTGCATCTCACACGGTTGGTTATAATAAACTGTGTGGGATCTACTTGATTTTTTGTCTTGATTTGAATTACATAATGGGGTCACAGCGACCATGGACGGTGTTTGAATTGCTAGACCTTTTATCTGCAATGATCATAAAAGAATTGGAATTATTCAGGGTTCGTTTGGACATTTTTAGGCATTGAGTGAGTTTTCAATGCATTTATGTGCATAATTCAAATTTTAACTACATGCACATGCTCCAGTGCATATAAATTCTTTGAAAAATCAAATCTTTGTCCTTGGGTGCATGCTTAGGTCCCATGCAAGAAATGGGAATGAATTTCAAACACCAGGGCACCGTTGATTGCCGGCAAAACATTGAGATGCCTAGTTTTTAAATTCTAGTAAATCCAAAACTCGTCTGAAATTCATGAAACTTGGCATGCTATCATGGAGCGGCATCAACATGCCGTGGTAAATATTTTTTCCCATTTGGGGCAGGTTTGGGTATATGTTTCTCACAAACCGAAGCTTCTCACAACAAGCATGATGGTTTTCGGTAGGGAATGTCCCACCTTTGGGGACGAAACGATATCCTTTGCCTCTTATTGCTTTCAATTTTTTTCCTCGTGTCAACATAGAACAACAGGAGTGTTGTGTGAATTTTTGTGATTTTTCGGGGTTCGTTTGGACAATTTTATGCATTAAGTGCGTTTTCAATGCATATATGTGCATAATTCAAATTTGAACTACATGCGCATGCTCCAGTGCGTATAAATTCTTTGAAAAATCAAATCTTTGTCCTTGGGTGCATGCTTAGGTCCCATGCAAGAAATGGGAATGAATTTCAAACACCATGGCACCATTGAATGCCGGCAAAACATTGAGATGCCTGGTTTTTAAATTCTAGTTAATCCAAAACTCGTCTGAAATTCATGAAACTTGGCATGCTATCATGGAGCGGCTTCAACATGTCGTGGTAAATATTTTGTCCCATTTGGGGCAGGTTTGGGTATATGCTTCCCACAAACCGGAGCTTCTCACAACAAGCATGATGGTTTTCGGTAGGGAACGTCCCACCTTTGGGGATGAAACGATATCCATTGCCTCTTATTGCTTTCATTTTTTTCTCGTGTCAACATAGAACAACAGGAGTGTTGTTTGAATTTTTGTGATTTTTCGGGGTCCGTTTGGACATTTTTATGCATTAACTGAGTTTTCAATGCATTTATGTGCATAATTCAAATTTGAACTACATGCGCATGCTCTAGTGCATATAAATTGGTTGAAAAATCAAATATGTGTCCTTGGGTGCATGCTTAGGTCCCATGCAAGAAATGGGAATGAATTTCAAACACCAGGGCACCGTTGATTGCCGGCAAAACATTGAGATGCCTGGTTTTTAAATTCTAGTAAATCCAAAACTAAATCTGAAATTCATGAAACTTTGCATGCTATCATGGAGCGGCATCAACATGTCGTGGTAAATATTTTGTCCCATTTGGGGCAGGTTTGGGTATATGCTTCTCACAAACTGGAGCTTCTCACAATAAGCATGATGGTTTTCGATAGGGAACGTCCCACCTTTGGGGACGAAACGATATCCATTGCCTCTTATTGCTTTCAAAAAAAATTCTCGTGTCAACATAGAACAACAGGAGTGTTGTGTGATTTTTTGTGATTTTTCGAGTTCGTTTGTACATTTTTATGCATTGACTGAGTTTTTAATGCATTTATGTCCATAATTCAAATTTGAACTACATGCGCATGCTCCAGTGCATATAAATTGGTTGAAAATAAAATCTGTGTCCTTGGGTGCATGCTTAGGTCCCATGCAAGAAATGGGACTGAATTTCAAACACTAGGGCACCGTTGATTGCCGGTAAAACATTGAGATGCCTGGTTTTCAAATTCTAGTAAATCTAAAACTCGTCTAAAATTCATGAAACTTGGCATGCTATCATGGAAGGGCACCCGACATGTTGTGGTATTTTTCGTGTCCATTTTGAGAGAAGGCGCACTGGAATAATGACAGCCAACAAAGGCATTTTGAAAAAAAATAGTTGCCACTTTAATATCTCAAATGTTTATATAATTCAAACCGTGTGCATTCGGTTAACCATTCACGTGACGCCACGTGTCTTGGTTTTAATGGCTATAGGAGGTGCCGTGTCGACAGTTGCTTGGTGAGCAGAGGCGTGCTTGGCCTTGATCCGGCGCATAAGCTCACCAGAAACGTACAAGATGTTCAACGTAGGATCTGTGCATCTCTTCAACGCATAACGGTTCAGATTACGGTATGCAAATTAAAGCCGGACTTGGCTCTAAGCCAAGAGACACTGCGATTTGTCAAAATATGCAGCTACAAATCAATATCACTATCTATTTTTTGCAACTAAAATTCAGTAATTAAGCATAGATTTAATTCATACTAGAGATTAAGCAGTCGTTCTCACCGGGAAGCGTGACAGCCTTGGACCGCTGCCCGCCTCGCCCCAATCGGTCTATATTAATGGCGCCGCTGGCCGCACCCCCATCCTCTCCACACACACACACAATTCCTCTCTCTCCGCCCGCATCCTCGGCGCGCTCACGAGTCCTCAAAGCCGTCAGTGTACGAGGATGCCGCCGAAGCGCACCATCGGAGGGAGTGGCGACGCCGGGCCTGTTGAAGCACCGGAGCACGGCGTGAATATGGAGACAGAGGTTTCCGTCCCTGCCGACGAGGTGGAGAACAAGGCTGCCAACAAGCGGAGGCGGGTCGAGAAAGTACCGCAAGCGACTCCAGCAGGCCTAGACTTCATCAACAACCTCCCCGATGATATGTTGATAGTCATCATATCCCTCCTCCTAGACAGCCGCCGTTTCCCGGCGGTGGCGCACCCTATGGCTCCGCACCCCTGTCGACCTCCTCCACGCCCACAAGCTCTGCCATGGCTATCGCCAAAGCTTGGATCGTTCTCCCGAGATCCTCGGCAGTCACCATGGCCCAATCAAATGCATTATCACGGTCAAGTTCCGTTCCTTTGGCACATTTTTCTAGATTGTAATCAAATGCCCATGTTAATCATGCCAGATCGAAGATGGCACGTTGGTGCATTTTTCAATTCCTGCAAACCAAATGGGTGTGTAGTAGTGTTCAAACTGCATGTAGGCACTAACACGTTCTCTTCTTTTGCGATTGCATATTAGGCCCGGTGGAAGATGTTTATAACGACAATCACATCGAATGCACGGATCTGCATCTCTCAAATATTACTTTGAACTCCTACCGAGGGACCCCACCGGAGATTACACTCGCTGAGTTCTTTCTTCCCAGAGCAAAGGTGCTGAAGGTACTGAGGTTGAACACACATTTAATTAGGAAAGATAAATGGTATGATTATCAGAGCCGGCTGATACTGTGGAATGGAAGTGCCTCCAAAAATGCCAAACTTCGTATTGGAAGAGCATATGGCAAAGAAATTGGAAATCATTGTGTCAAACCCATACATGACATGTCAGCGGCTGATCCCTTTTCAAAAATGACGCGGTTTGCAATGTTTGAATTTGGGTGTTGTAATCTTTGAATTTAAACTTTGCAATATTATGGTATTTGTTATATTGAATCGTTTCTGTTCTCTTGTCTCAACGCAAACAGTTCATCTGGGTGAACCGCATGTCATACATCACACACACCTTGATATGGCTGACCGTTTCTTTTGTGTTGCCTAATCACAAACAGTTCATCCGAGTGAACTGTATGCTGTACATCGCACACACCTTGATCTGGCTGACCGTTTCTTTTGTGTTGCCTAATCGCAAACAGTTCATCCGAGTGAACTGTATGTTGTACATCGCACACACCTTCATCTGGTTGCCCGTTTCTTTTGTTCCTCCTCATCAAAAGCAGTTAATTGAACTGAACCGTAAGCCACTGAATCGCACATGCAACTAAAATCTGAACCGTGTTTGATGCATCCGCCATCGCAAAGCGTTTTGCACCTTTTGATGGGTTTTACACCACCGTTTGTGATTGTTGCATCGCTACAGTTTCGTCGAAGGGTCTCTCGATCGTGAGTGTCGCGTTAGCGACATCCTGCAGTAGTGATCCCACTAGTTTGGAAGAGTGTCAACTTTGCATGCATGTGGATCATGAAGAGAAAATTTTGTATGATAGCTATATTGTTGAATTTGATTATGATTCTACATTTAATTATTATGAGAGAGGAAAATATGGTTGTAGAAATTTTCATGTTACTAAATTACTTCTCGTTATGTTGAGATCGTTATTATTTCTTTCTTCTTGCTTGCATATGCTATATATTTTGTGTCTTGATAATTTGTTTGCTTATAAAATTCCTATGCATAGGAAGAGAGTTAGACTTAAATGTGTTTGTCACATGTTTCATGATGCTCTTTTTTGTGTCCCAATTATTATATTTCGTGTGAGCATCGATTAAATCTTATGCCTAGCTAGGGGCGTAAAACTATAACGCTTGTTGGGAGGCAACCCAATACATCAAATTTATTTTTGCTTTTTGCTTTCTGTTTTTGTTTGTTTGCACAATTATACTCTTTATTATGATTGTGTTTTTGTGTTTTAATTAGAACTTGATGAGGTAATTGTACCTTCTCTCGAATTGGAAAGTAGAACATGATGAGGTAATTGTACCTTCTCTCGAATTGGAAAGTAGTACATCGGAGAAATCTGTTCCGTGATGCCTACACCAACTAGAGAGGAAGCTAATGATGATGATCATGAAACTTTAGATCAAGTTACTACAGGACCTCATAGGTCTAACAGAGCACGTTCCACGCGAGTGGCACGGTAATCCTGTCCTAGAAGTCATGTTATTAGACCATGGCAAACCTACGAACTAAGAATAAGCTACGATGAGCCCAGATTACGATAAATGGCTTGAGGCCATGAATTACGAGATAGGACCCATGTATGAGAACAAAGTGTAACACCCATGATGCGGCTATATCTCCCACGTGTGAAGCACGACTTAGAGGCATAACCGCATTGTGGTTTTGTCACAAGAAGGGTCATCTTCACACAATCCCATGTAATGAATAAGAATGGGATAAAGAGTTGGCTTACAATCGCCACTTCACACAATGAACATATAATTCATACATCATTCAGAGTACACACATATAGTCCGACTACGAATGAAGCCAAAAGAAAAGAAGATAACCCAACTGCTAGATCCCGATCGTCCCAACTGGCTCCACTCTTGATCAACATGAAGCGAAACATAGCAACGACCAAGATCTTCGTTGAGCTCCCATCCGAGCTCGGTTGCATCACCTGCCTTTGGGTATCATCGGCACTGCAACTGTTGTGATAGTATCACGGTGAGTCACGAGGACTCAGCAATCTCAAAACCCGCGAGATCAAGACTATTTAAGCTTATGGGAAAGGAAGGGGTAAAGTGGTGAGGTTGCAGCAGCGACTAAGCGTATATGGTGGCTAACATACGCAAATAAGAGCGAGAAGAGAACAAACGGAACGGTAGTGAAGCTAGCAATGATCAAGAAGTGATCCTGAACTCCTACTTACGTTAAACATAACCCGAAACCGTGTTCACTTCCCGGACTCCGCCGAAAAGAGACCATCACGGCTACACACGCGGTTGATGCATTTTAATGAAGTCAAGTGTCAAGTTATCTACAACCGGACATTAACAGATTCCCATCTGCCTCATAACCGCGGGCACGGCTTTGAAAGATAATATACCTGCGGGGTGTCCCAACTTAGCCATCACAAGCTCTCACGGTCAACGAAGGATATACCTTCTCCCAGGAAGACCCGATCAGCCTCGGAATCCCGGTTCGCAAGACATTTCGACAATGGTAAAACAAGACCAGCAAGGCCGCCCGAATGTGCCGACAAATCCTGATAGGAGCTGCACATATCTCGTTCTCAGGGCACACCAGATTGTCCAAACTTACGGTAGGCCAGCCAGAGTTGCCTGGTGGCCACCGACGGTTGTGAGTTGGACCAACACTCACGACGAGCACCGCCCGGGGGTAAAATAAAGATGACCCTTGAGTCTGCAGAACCCAAGGAATAAAGGCTTAGGTGGCATATGTGAATACCAAGGTTGGGCCTTGCTGGCGGAGTTTTATTCAAAGCGAACTGTCAAGGGGGTCCCATAAATCACCCAACCACGCAAGGAACGCAAAATCCGGGAACATAACACCGGTATGACGGTAACTAGGGCGGCAAGAGTGGAACAAAACACTAGGCATAAGGCCGAGTCTTCCACCCTTTACCAAGTATATAGATGCATTAATTAAATAAGAGATATTGTGATATCCCAACATAATCCTGTCCATCATGGAGAAATCTTCAACTTCACCGCAACTAACAATGCTATAAGAGGGCTGAGCAAAAGCGGTAACATAGCCAAGCAACGGTTTGCTAGGAAGGGTGAATAAAGGTTAGAGGCTGACATGGAAATATGGGAGTCATGGTAAACAAGTTATTGATAGAGCAACATAGCGATAGAACGAAGCAACTATCAAGCAAAGATAGATGTGAAATCGAGTGTTATGGTCATCTTGCATGAAATCCCGCAAGCAAGAAGAACGGGTCCATGAAGAAGACAAACGGACGTAGTCGAACGAAACCTCTCAACTCCGGAACAAAACCGAAGCTAACGAAAGAAGCAAACCGGAAAGAAGCATACAACATGGTAAACAACCATCACATAATCATGGCATGATGCACAATCAAGTATGATGCATGTCCGGTTTAATGAGGCATGGCATGGCAAAGTGCAACAAACAATACTACAAATTAAGTGGAGCTCAATATGCAACGAGTTGCATATTGACGAAACACCACATCAATTATTTAGTTCTTTCTCGTTTAGGAACACAACAATATTAAATGTTGTTGAGCATGGCAAAAGGTGAAGCATAAATAAACTAACTATTTAGGCAAGTTTAAGTGAGGCCGGAAACAAGAAACAACAATTCCGGTAAATCCCCACATGACATTTAGCAATTTAATGCAAACACAGTTTTAAACATTTAAATGTTGTTAACATGATGCGGATGACATATGCAAGTTTTAGGCAATTTTTATGAAGATGTTGACATGAGCAAGATATGGAACATTTGGTCACCGTGGCGGAACGACAAGGGTGCCATGGCGGCGAAACAAAAATGGTGCCATGGCAACATATCCGAAAATGATGCCACGGCAACATATCCGAAAATGATGCCACGGCAACATATCGGTTCCGGTAGCTCACGGAGATACCGGTGCAAAAGGAGGCGTGCAGATGTGCGCAACATGCTAGAGATGGTGGGGTGCTCCCGACTACTGGGTTCCCACGGGACGGCGGCATGGCAAAACGAGGAACGTGCAAGGACAAACGGGCACGGTGCAAACACGAGCATCTCATACAACACACATTCATTCGTTCACGGGCGGTCGTCTTGGGGTTATACCTTCGAAGCGTGCATTTTGGGGCGGATCGAGTTCATCGAGGGAAGTAGTGGTACACGGGTCGATGAACTTGGCGATCCGAAGGGGTACTTGACGAAATCCACCTCGGATGTAGTCGTACATGTGTAGTCGGACTTGATAAAAATGCACACCGGCGGCAGTCGTGGTACTTGGTGAATCCCGGAGACGGTGCCAGACGATCGGTATGGGTCTTGGCGGTCTTAGCGAATCCAAGTGACACCGAGCACACGTCCACGGTAGTCTTCGGACTTGGTTTTCGATTGCATGACTCCACGGGTCCTGGGGTAACTTCGGCGATGGCCTTGGCAAAGAGCGGTAGCATCGATCGAAGAAGCGACAACGGCAGCCTGGCCCGAAGACGACGGGCGATGAAGGCCGGCCCCGGGTTCAAGCAAAGGCAAGGCGGGCAGGACCAGATGGCGAGGCGGCAAGCTTGGCACGGGCGCCGGGCCGCGGAGTTGGCCGAGCTTCGGGACAAGCTCACAGCTAGCAAGGGGAGCGAGGAGCGCGGGCGGCAGCCAGCGGCTCTGGTGACCGGCGGACGGAGCTCCAAGAGAGGTGGAGAAGTGGTGGCGCGGGCGAGGTGACAAGGCGAGGCGATGACGCAGAGGATGGCGCGACGGGCGACGACCGTCACCGGAGGCGGGGAGGCAGCGGCGAGGCACTCGAAGGAGGCCGAGACGGCGGCGGATCCGCCAGAAGAGGCGCCGGGCGGCAGGAGCCTCGTGGGCAGCCACGACGAGGGAGACGAGGTGAGGAGGAGCAGCTCGGGTGGAGGTTGAGGCGATGGGAGGAGCGGACGCCAGATCGAGGAGGAGGGAGGCGAGGGATCGGGCGAGGTTCGGGCGATGCGTGTCTTGTGATGGGGATTGAGACGAATGTGGCGCTGGCAGGGGAACGAGGGAGAGGGTCGAGCGAGAGGGTCGGGGCCTAGGGTTTAGGTCTTGGTAATTTGGGCCTTGAGAGGCAAATGGGCTGATCTTGGTCTTTGTTGGGCTCTTTGGGCTTCTTCCTTCTCTTCTTTAACTCTTTAGCAGAAAAGAAATTAGAGGGAAGAAAAAGAAAAAGAGTGTTAGGGAAAGAATATGCGCATAGGGATAATTTTCCCGGACTCGCAAAAATATGCTCGTTCCAAGAAAAATAGAAAGGCCATGATTGAAAGATTTAAATTCAAACTCATTTGAATTTAATTCAAATGGGTTTGAACTAGGACTCGATAAAAGGAAGGTCCAAAATGTTCGGATTTCGGTGGGGCTCCGGAAAATGATGAAAGAAATTTAGGGCAAAGTTTGGAGACCAAACTTGAAGCAGAAAAAGGAACGAAATTATTTTGCAAGTGTGTTTATGGGTGATTCCGAAGTTAATGGAATATTTTAATATAGCTCCCTAAATATCGGGAGGGTATGTTTTAAAGAGAACCCACCATGTGAGTTTCCTCAATTTAAATGGATCAAAGATCCATACGGTTTATTTAGTTGAGTTTTAAAATTAATGAAATGATGGCATGATGAAACGATGCAATGCAAGAGATGACATGATGCAATGCAACAAGCAAATAAAACACACGGCGAAATTCGGAATAGCTGGAAGTCTTCTCGAGCGTCGGTCTCGGGGCGTTACACAAAGTGTGGACTTGGTGGACTTTCCTATGATTGGCAAGCCATTGAGAATAAATGGATCTTCAAGAAGAAGACAGACGCTAATGGTAATGTCACCATCCACAAAGCTCGCCTTGTCATGAAAGGTTTTGATAAGTTCAAGGGGTTGACTATGATGAGACTTTCTCACCCGTAGCGATGCCTAAGTCGGTTTGAATCATGTTAGCAATTGCCGCATTTCATAATTATGAAATCTGGCAAATGGATGTCAAAGCTGCATTCCTTAATGAATTTCTTAAAGAATAGTTGTATATGATGCAACTAGAAGGTTTTATCGATCCTAAAGGTGCTAACAAAGTGTGCAAGCTCCAACGATCCATCTATGGAGTGGTGCAAGCATCTCGGAGTTGGAATATATGCTTTGATGAGGTGATCAAAGCATATGGTTTTATACAGACTTACGGTGAAGCATGTATTTACAAGAAAGTGAGTGGGAGCTCTGTAGCATTTCTGATATTATATGTGGATGACATATTGTTGATTGGAAATGATATAGAATTTTTGGATAGCATAAATGGATACTTGAATAAGAATTTTTCAATGAACGACCTCATTAAAGCTGCTTATGTATTGGGCATCAAGATCTATAGGGATAGATCGAGACACTTAATAGGACTTTCACAAAGCACATACCTTGATAAAGTTTTGAATAAGTTTAAAATGGATCAGTTAAAGAAAGGGTTCTTGCACGTGTCACAAGGTGTGAAATTGAGCCGGACTCAAAGCCCGACCACTCAGAAGATAGAGAGAAAATGAAAGTCATTCCCAATGCCTTAGCCATAGTTTCTATCATGTATGCTATGTTGTGTACCAGACCTAATGTGTGCCTTGCCATAAGTTTGGTAGTGAAGTACCAAAGTAATCCAGGAGTGGATCACTGAAAAACGGTCAAGAACATCTTGAAGTACGTGAAAAGGACCAAGGATATGTTTCTCGTTTATGGAGTTGACGAAGAGCTCGTCGTAAATGGTTACGTTGATGCTAGCTTCAACACTGATCTAGATGACTCTAAGTCACAAACCGGATACATATTTATATTGAATGGTGGAGCTGTCAGTTGGTGCAGTTTCAAGTAGAGCGTCGTGGAGGGTTCTACATGTGGAGCGGAGTACATAGCTACTTGGAAGCAACACGTGAAGGAGTCGGAAGAAGCAGTTCATATCCGATCTGGGTGTAATACCCGGTGCATCGGGTCCAATGAAAATCTTTTGTGACAACACTAGAGCAATTGCCTTGGCAAAGGAATCCAGGTTTTAAGAGAACCAAACACATCAAGAGACGCTTCAACTCCATTTGTGAAAAGGACAAGGATGGAGACATAGAAGTTTGCAAAATACATAAGAATCCAAATGTAGCAGACCCATTGACTAAGCCTCTTCCACGAGCAAAACATGATCAACACCAAGACTCCATGGGTGTTAGATTCATTACAATATAATCTAGATTATTGACTCTAGTGCACGTGGGAGACTGGAAGAAATATGCCCTAGAGGCAATAATAAAATTGTTATTTTATATTTCCTTATTCATGATAAAGGTTTATTATTCATGCTAGATTGTATTGATCGGAAACTTAAATACATGTGTGAATACATAAACAAATATCATGTCCCTAGTAAGCCTCTACTAGACTAGCTCGTTGATCAAAGATGGTTAAGGTTTCCTAACCATAGACATGTGTTGTTGTTTGATAACGGGATCACATCATTAGGAGAATGATGTGATGGACAAGACCCATCCGTTAGCTTAGCATATTGATCGTTCAGTTTATTGCTATTGCTTTCTTGATGACAAATACATATTCCTTCGACTATGAGATTATGCAACTCCTGGATACTGGAGGAATACCTTGTGTGCTATTAAACTTCACAACTCCTGGATACTGGAGGAATACCTGGAGGAATACCTTGATGCTACAGAGAGATCCAAGCATATTTTGAGATACTTGATGAAGGGATGTTTTGAACACATGGTTATTCTCTATGCATTCATGCCCTGTTTGCAATTATTGAGTAGTCTAGCATATCATTTTCTTGCTATACTTTAGCTATAAAATGTTTCCTGGCAGATTTTTACATGTTATTGAATTTATGAAGCTAGGCATGGCAAGATCAAGTTCATAGGGTGCATGGATCACTAGCAAAGCTCATGGCAAAACTGAACTTCATGTTAACAGTCGACAAAGCAACATTATTTAGCATCGTTGGAGCAAGATTACAACAAGCTATAAATGCACCAGGGGCATGGATGGATAGAGCATGACATGTATAACAAAACATATTTAGTGAACATCTCCAGATTATGCATAGAATGACTTGTAGCAGCAGGTTTACATAACATCACAAAATCTGATTCAGCCTAGCAAAACAGCAACAGCAAGTACACTACTTCACGAGCTCGATTCACTCACCACAAGTCATTGCATGACAAGATAAGGATAGCATCAGCAAGAAGACATGTTTATGAAACTACCCAAGGCAAGAACAAGTTCATAGCATGCAAGGACCAACTACAACAACCTTGGCAAAATTCAATAACATGTAAAAAATCTGCCAGGAAACATTTTATAGCAAAAGTATAGCAAGAAAATGACATGCTAGACTACTCAATAATTGCAAACAGGGGCATGAATGCATAGAGAATAACCATGTGTTCAAAACATCCTTACTGAAGTATCTCAAAATATTCTTGGATCTCTCTGTAGCATCAAGTTTACATGGCATAAAAATAACAGCAGAACAGGGACTGAAATCAGCAACATCCACGAAGCCTAGTTTGCATGCTTGTTCTAGTCACCACATTGATCACAAAAATACATGGCATACACCCCTGTAAAGATGGCATTATGTAGCACAAAACACATGTAGACATCAACCTCATAGGATGCACACATCAAACATGGAAAAAATGACAAATGAACATGTTCTGTAAACAGACAGCAGACAACATTATATAGCACTCTTGCAACGATGATTCAGGCATCAAGATGAACTCAAATGAACATGGTGAAATGGAATGAAATGAAGAGCATCTCATGACGAACATTTTGATATATTACACGCATGAAACGGAGCAGTATGCAACAAGTTACACTAGATCAAACAAGGGCACATGCTGCTGAATTTACCAGACTTAGCCAAAACCAGGAAAAAAATACACGGGCGCGGGTTAACTATATAGCGCACGCCTTGAGGCTTAAGCGGGGACAGCTCACCAGCGGGCCTTGGGCCAGGAAGGAAGGAGAGGCAGGCCGGCGATGGGCTTGCTGGGCCGGCGGGCGAGGACAGGCCCACGGGGAGCGAGGCAGGGGAGGAACCCCCTCGTGCCCGAGGCACGGTGGCGGCACCGGCACCACGGCGACGACGGCGAGCTCCGGCACGGAGAGAGGAGGCCGGACGGTGGGGACAGGCGCGGGCGGACAGATCCGCGAATTCAGTGGAGGCGAGCGGACCGGGCGGCGGCGGAGGAGATGGTTGGCGAGACGGGCAGGCGATCGAGGACGCGGCGAAGTGCGGGCGGCGAAGTCCATGGCCGTGGGCATGGGTCCGCGACCGACGGCGGGATGGAGCCAGCAACAGCTGGGCTGAGTATGGCAGGCGGGAGATCGGGCGGCGGCGTTAAAGCGTCGGCGAGGCGGCCGGGCCAGGATCGGATCGTGGCCCGGCGGGCAACTCCGTGAAGCGCCCATGGCGACTTAATAAGATCTGGAGTTGTGTTGTACTCCCCATTCCAAAATATAACTATTTTTAGATATTTTAAATGGACTACAACATACGGATATATGTAGACATATTTTAGAGTATAAATTCACTCATTTTGCTCCGTATGTAGTCAGTTGTTGGAATGTCTAGAAAGACTAATAAATGTATATAGACATATTTTAGAGTGTAGATTCACTCATTTTGCTCCGTATGTAGTCAGTTGTTTGAATGTCTAGAAAGACTTAGTTGTTGGAACGTCTAGAAAGACTTTTATTTAGGAACGGAGGGAGTATAAGTGAGCATGAATTGTGCTGGCTGCGTATTAGAACTTATTAAAGCCTGATTCACATCATTGTGCTCAATAAAAGGAATGAGAAATATAAAGGTCAGTGGGGAGCTTCCCTCACTGTCATAATTCCTCAAAAAAAAGAAGGAATGGAAGAACCCCCAATAGAAAAATATTGGAAGATCTCTGTAATGAAGACATTTTGGCCTCGATAAGAAAACACAAAAATAATGTCTAGCACTATTTTTTTTCCTTGTGCTTGCCCTCAATTCAATTTTCATGAAAGAAAAGATATTCAATCGCATACTTTTAACGCTTAAACATATGATTACATGATCCGTAACATGTGGCGTTACTCCAATAGATATTCATCAAGACATCATCAAACTGTTCTACCTGCACGCGTCATTGACAAACAACATCTTTGATTTGAGCATCCGCAAAGTGTTCACCTTCAGTCACCAGATTACAGGTCTTCATATTGCAGACTTGCATTTCAATGAAGTTAGCTCAATGTTGTCCCATACCATCCCTTTAAAAATAGAAATAAAAATAACTCAGATATATACACCATCTGAACATCTGAGTATGTTGTTTGCAAACAGTATAAACAGATAAGATGAATTGTCACTTGAAAAGGGTAGTTTAAAAAAAGACAAACAAGAAAGACAAATGGCATTGCGGTGGGTATATTGATAAAGAAAATAGTTCTGCACTCAATATTAATGCAAATGCAATTGCATCATATATTTGACCTGGATTGAGATGGTAATGTCATCGCCTAGCTTGACATAATATTCAGAACACCACATAGCCATGGCGTTGCGGTGTGGCCTCAATGAGCGAGCCTGACCTACGGTAAGGACTACAACTGACATGCGAGGGACTGGTAGCAAACATGCTACAGACAGGTCGAGAATGGTGTGTGTGTGTGTGTTCAGGTGTAACAAGAGGCTGAACGCAGCATGACAGGCAGCATACTCAAGAAAATTGGAGTCCTCACAGCAGTACAGCCATACGATGTCGGATTAGGCGTGAGAGAATGAAATGAGGCATGAGAGGATAGAAAACAATCGGAAGGGTTGTAGCCAGAATCAAGAGTAAGACAGTAACATGAGAAGGCCAGCAAAGCTAATACTACAGAGGGTTTTAGCTAATGGCACTCCCGATGTAAAGAGAATGGCTCACTGGCCCGATCTTGGCGAGCTTGAGCATAATTCACGCGGCGCCCATTACTTGAAGGGAACCAAATTAATAGCATTTTCTTCGATGGATGGAAAAATCAAGGGGGGGAGGGGGGCATGGGCCCTGTTGGTCTACACTAAGCTCCACCATGGCCAGCACTCAGTTAGACGATATAAAAGTATATGCCATGGTTTTTAAGGCGTCTGCGTTAGGACGCTTAGGCGCCTATGGCAGCGCCTTGAAATCTGCCCGCTTTAGGCGCTTAGTCTGCCTTAGTGCTCAGTGCCCGCTTAGGCGTCGGGCAGGGTAGAACGCCTAGGACACTTTCTTGCCTTAAAAACCATGGTATACGCTATCTCAAACAAAAGGATTCTAACAGAAACAGCCAGAGATGTGACCTGCTTGACCCAAAGTAAACAAAAGAAATTTTGCCAACAGAGAAGTATGTGCTAATAAAGCTTCATAGATGCTTGCCCCCCCTACAGAAATTAGGACAATATAGTTTTATGCTTTACAACAGCAAACAAAATAATGTGGTTCCAAGAATTCACTTCAAAATAGCACCATGCTAGTGGCGACGGAAAATTGCTGAAAGAATTACAGTCCCATTTGTACAGATAATGGACAATCCCATGTAAAGAGCAAAAGATCCAATAAGGAGAAATAGAGGACTCTAGACTCTTAAGGAAAACTTGGCAGAAGGACCAAAGCTTATACTCACTCATTTCGCTCAGACGTAGTCCATATTGGAATCTCTAAAAAGGACTTATATTCTGAGCGGAGGGAGTAGTTGATATCTGATGTAGTGGACCTACACAACTGAAGCAGCTACAACTCAAACACCGGAACAGCCCAACAGAAGATTCAAGGCAACAACATATTAAATGCTTCAATTAAGGAAAAACACCATGGAGGACACGGCAACATTAGAGGACATGCAGCGGCGTAAGGCAGCAAAATAGAAACTTTGGGGCGGGAGTAAAGCAACAGAGAGAATAACATAGGAAAACAACCCTGATTAGTAGGATGGTATGGGTCGATCCATGCGAGATAGTTGACAATGAAAGAAGGGGACACTTCAAAGTAATTCATACGGGGAAGCGAGACAACATGCGATGAAGCTATAAAGCGTGCACCAAAGCCAAAGTTCTTTGAGAATCCTACAGAATGCAACCGGCAGCATGTCTATTGCACCATAGGTACAATAAATAAGGAAAAACACCGGTGTTTACCACTACAATATCCAATGTAAAGCTAAGCAAAGGCAACCATGTTATATAATACTCCCTCCATCCCAAATTACTTGTCTTAGATTTGTCCAATCAATCTAAGACAATTAATTTGGGACGGAGGTTGTATGTATGTAAGAATGTGCGTGAATGACATCAATTAAGAAAGAAGTTCTTTGAGAATCCTACATGGAATGAAAACCCAGGCAGCATGTCTATTGCACCATAGGTACGATAAGTAAGGAAAAACACCGGTGTTTACCACTACCGTATCCAATGTAAAAGCTAACCAAAGGCAACCATGTTATATAATATGTAAGAACGTCGTGAAAGATGTCATTTGAATATTAAGAGAGCTTCTTGTGGCGATTACACTGTTGGCCTTTTGAAGGTATTTGGAGAAGGCAGGTTGGAAGTTGGGTGGTATTAGAGAACTTGTCTTCTACATTCACATCAGTACATGATCGCAGATCTGCATGGTTCATGTCAACCATGATCATCCACTCCTTGCCATCAAATTCCTTCGCCCTCGTGAATGAGCACAGAACACCCGGGTCATCCATCGTGATGATTTGGGAACTTCGAGGAAGACGCCGAGTAAGCTCGGACCTCGGTAACAAGGTTGTGCCCAGAGACAATCGAGTTGATCTCACAATGCACCTTCCACTCGAACTTGGAGTTCAACGTCCAAATGGTGATTTTGTGGGTTAGTCGCTTACTGCCGCCGTTGGCTTCTCTTAGGAGGAATCCCTTGCCGACAGAGTGGATAGTGTCATGAAAGTCATTGTCAATGTGGACGTAGCGGATCATGCCTTGGTGATGGACACACTTCGGAACCTCCACAGGAAGTACCTCGGGAACCGTGCGTCATCGGGGTATTTGATTCCTCCAGGAAAAGGCACGAAGTCGAGCACCGGGAGTCCACATTTTCGAGAAGTCGCACAGCACGCCGCTGAAGTAGTCCACCCAGCAAAGGAAGCGGCCGTCGAAAAGCAAACACATCATCGGGTCCACTGTGAGGTCGGGAGCTTATCGGCCAAGCACCTTGGTGATGATTCTCCGGTCGTTAGCGCCGGAGTTGAAGACACAGTTCAGCACTAACGCCCTTTTTCTTGGGGTGGACATTGAGGTCGGCAACGATGTAGCAGTGCTCCGCTTTGAGCTGCAGAATGCCGGTGGTGAACTTATGAGCCAGGAACCGCTTTGTCTTTGGCCGAGGAAGCCGCTGCACCGAGGGGAAGGAGCGAGGCCGTGTAGACGAACAGATCTGGCGGAGGCGTCCATGTAGCGAATCCGGTCGGGATCGAGATGTCGAAGAGGACGAGGTTCTTGTCGATTGCCGGACGAAGGCAACGAGTCCTTCCGAGCCTTGTCTCTCCGGCCAATGGAGGTTGAAGTAGGAGGACCTGGAGGAGCTGCGAGGGTGAAGGAGGCGAAGCAGGAGTGGCGGCTGTCAATCTTATTGGAGCGGCGGTCTTGTTCTTGCCGACGGCCTCACCAGCAGCGTCTAGGTCGTCGTGGCACCGTTTGCGGAAGATGCGTTCCAAAGCATCACCCAATCGGGAAGACGACGGTCTCCTCCTCCCGGCTTTAGGCGCCTCCGGTGGCCATGGCGATCGCGATCGGAAATAAAGCCGCCGCCGCCGCCGCCCCTAACCCTAACCCTAGTTTTGGTGGAGCAACTAGTGGAGGGAGGAAGGAAGGCGACAGACTCGATATTATACCATCTCATTGGGCCACAGACGCTAAAGAAGGCGATAAACTAAAAGGCGGCTCATTGGGCCAGGAACTCGATCGCCACGGTATACAGCCAAATGGGCGGCCCGCACTGCACGGCCCGGCACGAGATAAACGGGCGTGCACGGCACGGCCCGCTGAGGCACGCGAACTAGGAGCTCCTATCACGGCGCATTAAGCGCACAGTAGCAACCGGCGCCCAACTGGCGCTTATCTCGGTGGGCGGCCCAGGAACACGCAGAAAAACTCCAAAAAGCACTCCAACAGGATTAGATCTCGTGCCGTTTAGTTACGATGCAGCGTGCCTAACGGTACATCTACTACAAGCTAGTGATTCATTTCAGCGAGAAATTTAACAACAACACTAACCGCACTATTTCTGGTAAAACAATTTAGAAAGACGTGATTTTTTGGAAAAGAAAAAAAATCTGAAATAAGTTTAAAAAAATCGCAAATTAGAAAAAAGTTCATGTATTCAAAAACATTCACCAAATTTTATAAAAGATCACCGTGTATTACATAAAATTTCATTGTATTAAGAAAAATGTTCATTGTATATTATGAAAATTGTTCACCTTTGCATATAAAAATGTTCGTCGTGTATCATAAAAATGTTCATCGTATATTATGAAACTTTTCAACGTTTTACTAAATGTTGAATGCGTATTCAAAAATTGTTCGACACATATATTCATATTGTTTCAAAAAAGTTCATCGTTTATTATTTAAAATGTTCAATGGATATAAAAATGTTCAGTATATATTTTTTTGATATTTTATATTTTGTTTTTGGTTATTCAATGAGTATACAATTGTTCACTATGTTTCTTAATTTTGTTCAGTATATATTACACAATATTCAATGTGTATTCGCAAAATGTTCAACGTATTTTCACAAAATGTTCAGTACGTGTCCGAAAATTCTATGTATGGTGAACAATATTCAAATACACGTAGAACATTTTTTTTAAATACGATGAACTCCTTTTGCATGCATGCTGAACAAAATTTCTATACACGATGAACATTTTTTATACACGCTGAACATTTTTCAAAGTTCATCAAATTTGACAATAGTTCGTCAATTTTGAAAAATGTTCATCAATTTTGAAAGAAAGTTCGTCAATATGAAATAAAGTTACAAAATTCAAAATAAATCCAGCTTAGCTGATAAGAAGAAAGAAAGAAAAAGAAAGAAAAAGAAAAGAAAAACAGAAAAAAATCTTTCCACGAAAACAGGAAATAGAAAAAGGTTAAAAGCCTGTCAGTTAACACGAACTCGTAGGTTAGCTGAGTGGTTTGGCAAGCGCGCCTGTAGTCGTGAGATCCCTGGTTCGATACATGGTTCTCACTAGAAAGTTTTTTGCGTTTTCAAAAACAGAAAAAAGAAGTGGGCCGGCCCAGTGCGGCGGGAGGGTGTGCGCCCGATTGCATCTATGCCTAAAACGGGCGCTTAAGGCGCCGTTTAGGATTTGCCCACGAACTACTCGGGCCGTGCCGGGCCAGCACGCGTGCTGGCCTTCGAGGCCCAGGCACGGCCCCTGGCTAAACGTGCTGGCACGTAGGCACGTTTGGCCCGAGGTGGCCCGCCGGCACGAGGTGGCCCGATTTTTCAAAAAAAAAAGCACATCTAGCTGGAGCAGGCGCTGGGAACTCCTATCGCCGCTTATTGCGGCAAGTAGTCACAGTTTCGCATAGGAGGCGACTTCGCCTGGGCCGGCCCACTAGCTAACCTCCGCAGAATGAAAAATCGGAAAAATAAAAGCGCGCTAGCTAGGAATCGAACCAGCGAGCTGCTGTAGATAAGCACCGCGCGCTAGCCACTACGACACGCGAGTTAATCTGAAAAATATACAGCGCCAGCATTAAAGAACCTGAGCGAGTCCATAGCCACTGTAGTAACACAGGTTTCTTGCATACAATTACATATTAAAACTTCTATTAAAATTTCAAGCGTAAAAAAGGATTTATTTTTTTGAAACGCGACATTATTTGGGAACTGAATAGAAACTAAAAACAAGTAGGGAAAAATTGAATACGAGAATAATTTCTAAATTATGAACTACTTTTCGACAGATTTGTTTAATAAATTCCTGAACATTTTCCGAAAACCCGAACATTTATAGAATCTTGAGAACAAAAATTCGATAATGGGAACAATTTTTCAAAAGCACAAACTTTTTTGAGCGTCACGATTATGCAAACAAATTTTGAACCGGACTTAGTTACTGTAGTGAACAACTTTTTGAACGTCACGATTACGCAAAACAATTTTTCTGAAAATGAACAAAATTTGAGTTTCCCAAACATTTCTGGAATTTGTGACATTTATTTAAAGCACAAACATTTTTGAATCTTGAGAACGAATTTTGAAACGGAGAACAAATTTGGAAGCGTGAACAATATTTTAAAGCACAAAACATTTTTGAATCTTGAGAACAATATTGAAAAATCCCGAACAAATTTGGGAGCGCGAACAATTTTTTAAAGCACGGACATTTTTTGAATCTTGAGAACAAATTTTGAAACGGAGAACAAATTTGGAAGCGTGAACAGTTTTTTAAAGCAATGACATTTTGAATCTTGAGAATAATTTTGGAAAATCCCGAACAAATATGGAAGCGAACAAATTTTTAAAGCACGAACATTTTTGGATCTTGAGAACAAATTTGAAACAGAGAACAATTTTGAAAAATCCCGAACAAATTTGGAAGCCTTGAATATTTTATGAAAACATGAACATCTTATGAAATCTGGTACATTTTCTGCATTTGAAAGTTTTGAACTTTTTTGTAACTTGAGAACAATTTTTAATTTTGAGAAATTTGTTCAAAACTGAACTTTTATAAAAAATACGAACAAAATTTGAATATTTTGAATTTATTTTGAAGAAAAGAGCAGAAAAGGAAAAGAAATAGAAAGAAAACAAAAAATCAGGAACAATTTTCAAGTTGTGAACAAAATTTTGAAAATGTGAACACTATTTCAGAAATATGAACAAATTTTGACAAAAGAACATTTTGAAAATTTTAAACCATATTTGAATTATTTGAAAAGCTTAAAAAAGGAAAAATATTTAAAAGAAAAAACAAAGAAAACGAGAATAAAGAAATAATGAATCAAGACTCAAGAAAACCGGAAAGAACCAGAGAAGGAACTGGTTTTAAGTTTTGTCGCCGCTTTTAGTTTCTTTAAGCTTAGCTTTGTTATTCATTCACATCCACGAGTCGGTCGTGATGGCAACAGCGTGTACCTTTGCAGGAGGTCATTAGTTTTTTTTTAGAGCAACAGGAGGGGGCAAAGCCCTCCCGGTTCCATATATATATGAAACCATAAGGTTCACAAGAGAGAAAAACATAAAGATCCAACATGCTACTACACAAAGAAATAAAAACGTCCCAAATTTTGCTCTAAAAGCATGAGCAAAGGGGAAAATGAAAGTTATCCCTATTACAGAGCGCTGTCCCCCTTTTATTATCAGAACTCCGTAAGACTGGAGACTTAGGCGGCAGAGATCATCTTCTCCGGATTCATTGTCTTAAACCTTGCCTTCTTCAAAGGGAAGGTTCAGGGGATGGCGGCGGCAAAGGCAGCAGCTCAATGAGGTTGTCGGGCCGAGCAGACATGCCTTCTTGCTCCCAGCAGGTGGAGGGCTCCTCGATGCGTCCGATTTCACCTGTGGAGAGCATGTCAAGCACCCAGTGGGTCCAGGAGTGTCACCCCATCGAAAGCTGGAAGGGGTTCTTGAGCTTCTCTGAGACCCACTGGACGAATGTCTCGATCTGGGGGAGGTAGTCCTTTTTGAACAGGATCATCCATTTCTTGATCATCAAGAGGATACGCCTCCAAACCTGTTTAATATCAGACCAGATAGCATTTTTAAACACATGTGCATTTCTAGTTTTCAGGCGCCCCACAATATACAAGCACGGATGGAATTCAAAGCACATTGTTTCTTGCTAGCAGTGCCAAAATCTTGCTGAGAAAGGTAGTCTTGTCCTACAGTGAATGTTAAAGAAAGCGAGACACATCCTTCCAGATGCTTTGAGCTACAGTGCACCCAAAGAAGAGGTGGTCAATGCTCTCATTCTCAGTGCAAAATTCACAGATCAAAGTTTTCCTCATGTTTCTCTTATCCAAATTATCTCTGGTCATTAATTTGTTGTGGGCCAGGAGCCAGAGAAAAATTTGCACTCTGGGTGGGGAGACAATGGACCAGACAGAAGGAATATAAATGGGTTGAACCCCCTGAAGTTGATGATCTTTGTACAAGGAGGTAGTAGTATATATCCCTTTAGAGTCATATTGCCAAATGAGCGCATCGTCATCCCCATTATAAGAGACACTACTAAGGATCTGCTCTATGCACATCCAGAATCTAGCATTTTATCAAGAAAAGTCCTCCTAAAGGTCGGGTTTTAATGGTGTTACCATCCCATACATCGAGAGAGGGTAACAAAATGCTGATCACGAATAGTGTAAAGAGACCAGAATTGGACAGAAAGGGGAGGTACCAAACCAGGTATCTTCCCGTAAATTGATTTTCTTTCCATTACCTACTCGCCATCTATATCCAAATTTCAGGGCTTTACAAGCCCAGAGCACTCCTTGCCAGAACTTGGATGGATTAGGAGATTTACAAGCAAAGATGTTTGGGGAGTTCTTGATATACTTCTTGTCAACTATGTTCTTCCAGATCTTGCCTTCATCCATAATGTACCTTTTGACCCAGTTCCCCAGGACACACAGGTTTACATCCCTGAGGTTGGGCACCCCAAACCCCATGCTCCCTTTTCATACACACTAGGCGCCCGAGTTGGCCAGGTGCAGTTTCCTATTCCCCTCGAAATCATTCCAAAGGCAATGAGCTAACTGAGTGTTAATCAAGTCAAGTGCCCATTTAGGGAATTTGAAGAAGGAGAGAAGGTAAACAGGTATACTAGAGAGGCAGGCTTTAATAAGAGTAAGTCTAGCAGCATAAGATAGGAGTTTCCCTCTCCATCCAGCCATCCTCTTAAGGATCTTATCTATAATAGGCTGGATGTCCTCTCTCCTCAGCTTATCATAGTGGAGAGGAACTCCTAAGTATTTTATAGGGAGCTTCCCTATAACACGACTAAAAGTGTCAAGAAAACTAGCAGCTCTATCTCCATCCATCCCTAAGGTAATGAGCTCACTTTTACTATAATTGATCCTCATGCCCCGACACTTGCTCAAAGCATTGAAGGATAGTCTTCATGTTACTGGCCTTATCTAGATTGTCCTCCAAGAAGAGGATGGTGTCATCTGACATCGGAGGCGTATGACCCCACCGGGGAGAAATTCAAGGTGAGCCCACTAATCGATCCCTCTGAGCAGCTTTATACATCATTCTGGTAAGGACATCTACTACAAGATTGAAAAGTAATGGGGAGACAGGGTTGAAGGAAATATGCCCTAGAGGCAATAATAAAGTTATTATTTATTTCCTTATATCATGATAAATGTTTATTATTCATGCTAGAATTGTATTAACCGGAAACATAATACATGTGTGAATACATAGACAAACAGTGTCACTAGTATGCCTCTATTTGACGAGCTCGTTAATCAAAGATGGTTATGTTTCCTAACCATAGACATGAGTTGTCATTTGATTAACGGGATCACATCATTAGGAGAATGATCTGATTGACATGACCCATTCCGTTAGCCTAGCACTTGATCGTTTAGTATGTTGCTATTGCTTTCTTCATGACTTATACATGTTCACCGTAACTATGAGATTATGCAACTCCGTTTACGGAGGAACACTTTGGGTACTACCAAAGCGTCACAATAATCGGGTGATTATAAAGGAGTACTACAGGTGTCTCCAAAGGTACTTGTTGGGTTGGCGTATTTCGAGATTAGGTTTTGTCACTCCGATTGTCGAGAGAGGTATCTGCAGGCCTTCTCGTAATACACATCACATAAGCCTTGCAAGCATTGCAACTAATGAGTTAGTTGCGAGATGATGTATTACGAACGAGTAAAGAGACTTACCGTAGCGAGATTGAACTAGGTATTGGATCTGACGATCGAATCTCGGGCAAGTAACATACCGATGACAAAGGGAACAACGTATGTTGTTATGCGGTTTGACCGATAAAGATCTTCGTAGAATATGTAGGAGCCAATATGGGCATCCAGGTTCCGCTATTGGTTATTGACCAAGAATAGTTCTAGGTCATGTCTACATAGTTCTCGAACCCGTGAGGGTCCGTGACGCTTAAGGTTTCGATGTGATTTATATTATGAGTTTATGAGTTTTGATGTACCGAAGAAGGAGTTCGGAGTCCCGGATGAGATTGGGGACATGACGAGGAGTCTCGAAATGGTCGAGACGTAAAGATCGATATATTGGACGACTATATTCGGAGTTCGGAAAGGTTCGAATGATTCGGTATTTTCGAGTACCGGGGAGTTACGGGAATACGGGGAAGAGTATTGGGCCTTAATGGGCTTTAGTGGGAAGGAGCCAGAGGTGGCGCGCGCCTCCCAAGCCCAGTCCGAATTGGACAAGGGGTTTGGGGGCGCAGCCCTCTCCTTCCTTCTCCACTTCCCCCTTTCCCCCTTCTCCTAGTTGGACTAGGAAAGAAGGAGTCCTACTCGGTGGGAGTAGGACTCCCTTGGCGCGCCTCACTCCTAGGGCCGGCCTCCTCCTCCCTCCCTCCTTTATATACAGGGCAGGGGCACCCCATGAACAGACAAGTTGATCTACGGATCGTTCCTTAGCCGTGTGCGGTGCCCCCTCCACCATATTCCACCTCGGTCATATCGTCGCGGAGTTTAGGGCGAAGCCTGCGTGGAGAAGTCATATCGTCGCGGAGCTTAGGCGAAGCCTGCGTCGGTGGAGCATCATCATCGTCACTGCGCCGTCGTCTTGTGGAACTCATCTGACGCTTTCTTTGGATCGGAGCCGGGATCGTCATCGAGCTGAACGTGTCTTTGAACACGGCGGAGGTGCCGTCACGTTCGGTACTTGGATCGGTCGGATCGTGAAGATGTACGACTACATCAACCGCGTTGTTATAACGCGCTTCGCTTTCCGGTCTCACGAGTGCGTGACAGACACTCTCCCCTCTCGTTGCTATGCCATCACCATGGTCCTGTGTGTGCGTAGGAAAATTTTGAAATTACTACGTTCCCCAACAAGGGTCCCCTTGCCTAAGTCCTTTGCCAACGACAAAGAAGTTGCCTTCTACTCCATTAATTTTGACTCCTACAGAGCCCCCATGAGTAATCTGTTTGATCCAATGAATCCATTTGGGACAGAAATTTCTCCTGGAGAGGACTTCAAGCAGGAATTCTAAATCTACTTTGTCAAAAGCCTTCTCATAGTCTAGTTTAAGCACAAGCTGCAGAGTTTTAGAGCTATGCACAGTGCAAAATCTCATGAGCGATCACTACACTTTCTAGGATGTACCTGCCTTTTATAAAGGCAGTTTGATTGCTAGAAGTAAGAAAGTGCATGAGTTTAGCAAGCTGTTAGTGACACTTTGGTGAAGATCTTGAAACTGCAGTTAAGCAGGCTGATAGGCCTAAATTTTTTCATGGAGGTAGCATCTTTCTCTTTAGGAATGAGAGAAAGAATGGCAAAGTTTAACCTATAGATATCTAATTTGCCAGCATGGAAATCATCAAAAAGGGCCATGAGGTCTTTTTTGATGACTTCCCAAAATTCTTGATAGAACATAAAAGACAAGCCATCAGGCCCTGGTGCCCCATCAGAGTAGGAACCAAAGGCGCTTCCTTCACCTCCTCCTCTGAGAAAGGGGATTTGAGCATGTCATTATCCTCATCAGAAACCTTATCAGTTTCATTGAAGAAGTCTTCCTTCAAGGTGAAATTTCTTTTACTCTCTTTTTTAAAGAGATCCTTATAAAAAGTAGTAGCCACACCTAATATATCTTTAGTGTCGATTCGCCACACTGTGGGACCCTCTAAGGAGTGAATGAAGGTCTTCCTCCTCCTGCAGTTAGCAACAGCCTGGAAATACCTGGTGTTTCTATCACCCTCTAAGATATCTCTATCCCTAGCTCTTTGTCTAGCTTTTGTTTCCTCGACTAGCCAAAAATTTTGGAGCTCCTTATGGATATTATGCATTCTAGTAGTGTCAGCATCAGAGAGGGTGCTAGTCTCAGCCTCAATGTCAAGAGCATCATATTCCATAATGAGAGAACATTTAGTTTTCCTAATTTCAGCTCCTATATTCTTACTCCAACCTTTAGCAAATTTCCTAAACCTTCTAGTCTTCTCCTGCCAAATGTCCAGGAGGAGATGCTTTTGTGAGAGCATTCCAAAGCATTTAGCAGCTAGCCCCTAAAATTGTCAATGAGGAGCCACCACTTCTCAAATTTGAAGCTAGAGGCCTTGGGTACAGTGCCACCCCCTGAGTCCCAGCAAAGGGGTGTGGTCACTGCAAACCCTAGGGAGGGCCTGAGATGAGTTGAGGGGAAAAATCTCATCTAGCTCAGTGGTACAAAAAATTCTGTCTATAGTGGACATGACAAGGTTATCACGGTTGTTGGCGGAGTAAATTGCACCGCAGACATTTTAATTTCTAGCAGGGCTCCAGATTTCTATCCAAGCATTGAATTTATCACACCATTTCTGGTCTACTTTACCATTGTTTTTATCACTATGATACCTAGTAAGATTGAAATCTCCACCAATCAGCGTTGGAGTGTCAATATCTAGCGAGGAGAGAGTGAAGTTCAGAAATAAACTCCTCCTTGCCTTCCTCATAAGGGGACCCATATACAGCTACCACTCTAATCTTCTTCTGAGTAGATTTTAAAGTAAGAGTACAAGACACTGAGAACTTCTTGGCATCCCACTTCAAAATGTCAAAGATGTCTAAGTCTACTCCCATCAAAATCCCTCCTGCGAGAACCCAAGGCGGGGAGGTGATGCCATTCAAAGCATCTATTGCCACTAATGGATTTCGTAAAGGCGTGAGAGCTCCTCTTTCTTGGTTTCCTGGAAGGCAATGATGTCTACTTTGGTTTTATTTAAAGTATCATTAATATGGGGTTTTTTTACCAAACATGGTGATCCCCCTGATATTCCAAAATAGGCATTTCATCTAGATCTTTTTGTCCTGGGGTGCTTGCCCCGTCCATATTTGTCGTGTGTCCACAACGCTACTGTGTGATCTAAGTACTCACCATCAATCCCTTTTATCCCGGGGGTGAGGAGGACTCTGATTACCAAAATCTTCTGAAATCAATTTGCGTGGTAGAAAATACTCTATGTTCTCCAGAGATGCACTAGGTTCTGCAGCTCCACCATAACATGGGGATTGCCTGTGGATGGTAGAGGTAACCAGGTATTCTTCTACTTGTGGAAGAGTATCAGGACTAGGGTGACAGCTGGGGTTGTCATTGGTACCAACTAGAGCAAGAGGATCATATACAGTACTATTCGCTACATTATCACTAGGGTGCTTTGCAGCAGAGGCAAAATGATAAACATCATCTCTGACTACATTAACAAGACTAGGGGACAGCTATAGGCATCGGTAGTACTCCTAAGAATGGATAAATCTTCCCCTACTTTAGCTAGAGAACCATCAATTTCTACTCCTATTTGATCAGCAATACTTAAAAACTTTGGATCATTGAAATGTTCAAAAGAATTTTTAAGAATGGTACCTTTGACTGAAGTTTTATCTTTTCCAAGGTTACTGCACAGCTTTGTTATCCATGGCTATTTCCAACATAGTCCTCCCTCCCAGGTCAACCCTGGTGCTCCTCCTTTCTGGGACGATAGGCCCCCAAGTGTTTTTCCCTGATTTTTCCACTGGTGGGCCAGTGGGCATAGTCACATCAGCTCGAGTAATTTGTTCTGCTATCTCCAGGTCAACTTCAGCATCAGACATGTCTAAGTCAGTGAGCTCCATTTCCCTAAGAAGTGAGTAGCAGGTGTCATCGGCTCCATGTTCATCCATCGGTTGTAGAAAGGCCGGTGCTGCACACTTTGTTGTTGAGTTGAGAAAGCCCAGAGGAGCTTGAGTTTCCACCGAGAGAGGCGGAGGTGAGGAGTTAGAAGCCCTCTTGCGGGGCCATGATCGAGGTTGGATCCTCACTGTGAGTGTGAGAGTTAGTACCGTTCCCATTGACATCCTCTTCTAGGGCCTCTCCTCCAATGGGTGGCTCAGGGGGGATTTCAACAGTGATCTTTACGTTGTATAGATGTTCACCAATTCCAAAAAGTCTCTCAGCAGGAATGAGTGAGAAGTCTCTGCATCTGATTTTTATCCTGACCACCTCAAACAGGGACTTGAAATTGTCTTGCCAATCTACATCAAGCAAAGTCCCAAAGGCAGAGGCAAATTGTTCAAGCACTCCCCAATCTGTCCAAGTTGGGTCAAGGTTCTCGACTTCACCCAAACCTGTTGCAGCTAAAGAAAGTATTCCCAGTCACCTTTCCATGTTTCCACCTTAACAGTAGCCCCTTCCATAGATGGAAGCCCAAACATGGGGTAACCAGCCACCTGCTCCACAGGGATGTGTGGTGGGAATTTAACCAAGTAGGTCCACTCATCCAACTGTCTGATCTGCCAGGGCCAAGTGGTTTTGTAAATCGCTGAGAAGTTTTTGTTGAGCTCATCCTTAGAAACAGCACCAGATTCAATGTAAACTACTCCAACATTCTTCATCAGTCCAACATGCTGAGAGTTAATATCAGGAACATCTATCTGATAGTACCCAAGTCCTGTGGCCGCACTCCCAACATATTTTGCCACATTCCTTGGTTTCTTATTGATGGGGCAATCCCCAACCACATGAGTCACCATCTTGCGGATGAAAGCAGTAAACTACCTTGGTACATTTCTCTCTAGTGTGTCCTGGCTCCCCACAGTTCGGATGATTCCATCCGCATATGGTTCGTCGGCTCTAGCAGGTGAGGTTCCTCTCCTTCTGCTGATTCCTACTCTGCTGTTCATCCCTTTGTCTCTCTGTTGGATGAGAAGGATTTCGGCGCAATAGGATCACTAGTCTCAGCTCCGGTTGCATTTGTACCGCATTCCCCACTTTTTTGCTGTCTTGTTGTCTGATGGTTCTTTGTTGTTGTGGGCCTCCCTGTTGTGACCCTTGACCTGAATCTCCCGCAGTCGCCTGAGGGTTATGGCTCTGGTCAGGCCAGGCCATAGGGTTCCTCCACTGGTTGGACTGCTGCTGCTGGAAGAAAGGCCCTGGATAACCCCACGGTGGAGGCCCTTGGAAACCAAAATTGGGGACGAATTGCTGTGGTTGGCCAAACTGCAGGTCGAATCCAAGAGGGGGCCAGTTACCTTGTACCATAGTCGGTCCAGGCGGCGGGGGAGGGCGCTGGAGGCGTTGCTCAATCGAGGCAGATCGATTCCTATTGTTCCTTCCGCGCCCTTGACCACGCCCGAGGTTATCAGCCATGTCTTGGATCTCCGCGAGTCGGCTTCGCCCTTCCAAATCTTGCTAGCAAGAGATATGGTGGTGGTGGGGAGGAGCGGAGGTGGGGCACCAGGCGGCGGCAGAAGCAATCTGCGGCGGAGAAAGCACGGCGCCGACCAGTTCCTTGCGGATCCAGGCGAATGGAGCGAGCGGAACCCTAGATATATCCTGAAGCAGCCCAAAACGGGGCCCGTTGGCCCGGTCATAAACATGTCGGATCCCACATCCTGTAGGCATCACAGGGCTGCGTACACGGGGAACCCGCCTCATCCAAGCGACAGGTAGGCCTAGACCGGTCGAAAGAGGCCCATCTGCGTGGCGGAGCCTGCGCCCGTCCGTGACCGGCTGGGGCCCAGCCCGGCAGCCTGCCTGAGACCCGCCATGGATGAGGCCTCGCGGCGGTAGCGGCGCTGTCAGCGCCGACGACGGAGATGCCCGGCTGGCGAGAGCCACCTCCAACCCCACAGCCGGAGGAGAGGGCGCGGTGTCGACGGCGGCCACCGGCAGAGGCAATCGAAGCACAGGGAGGTTCTGGCCTTGACGGAGTGGGGAATCAATGGCGAGCCCATCTGCGGCGGCGGAGCCGGTGCCGTCCGTTGTGAGTGGGGCCGAAGCGATAGCAGCCCAGACCTGCTATGGATGAAGCCTCTTGGCGGTGGCGGTGGGCCAACGCCCGGCAGCGGAGGAGCTCGGTTGGCGAGTCACCTCCAACCCCACAGCCCAGAGGTGAAGAGGCGGCGGGTCGACGGCGGCCACCAGCAGAGGCAATCGGAGCCGGGGAGGTTCAGCTGCTGACGGAGTGGGGAATCGGCGGCGTCCCATCCTGCTGTCATTTGGAGAGGCTCCGAGCTGCGGGACCGTAACGAGGGAGGTCACCACAGTGGCAGCTCCCAGAACGTGACCCAGCGCGCCCGCTGCTCTGGATCTGGAGAGGAGAGCTCCGCAAGTGCCCAGGAAATCGCATCGACTCCGGGCGGCATGCGGCCACGCTCCTCTCCGTTGGAGTGGCCGGCGATGGCAATTGCTAATCTCCTCCTCGCCTTCTCTGCAGAGCGCTGCGCAAGGCCAGATTGAGGAACGCCGGTGTCGCGGTTCCCCTTTCCCTGTGCATCTCGCGCCTCTCCATCCGCCATGGGCGCCTTTTCGCCCCGCCTAAGGGAAGCGAAACGCGGCCGGGGAGGTGGACGTGGCGCAGATGGAGGTCGTGGCGGGGAAGGAGCGGGATCCGGCGAGGTGGGGAGGCCTGGCAGCGGGCGGGCGAGGATGGGCGGCATGCGGGCGAAGGGCGCTCTAATGTGTTGGGGTGAAGTCAATGCTTTAACACATACAGAATGTCTTGTTAAACTGCTTTTAATATCAGCGGCGAAACCAGATTAAATGGGCGGCCCGAGGTGAGCTGTGCCTGTGCGAAGCGGCGACTACTTGCCGCGATGGCGGCGAATAGGAAATTCCCAAAAGGCGGTGCAGGGCTGCTTGCGCTCTCGTCCGCTTGTGCCATCGATGCAACAATGCAGGGCTTTTTTTAGCATCGATCTGAGACACAAGCGCTCATATACACGCGCATCTGATCATTTCTATGAACGCACACATGCACACCCTACCCCTATGAGCATTTAGAGAGACTGAGCGGCATATCATCTTGAGATTCTGAAGTCACCATAGGCGCCTCGTCACGACGGAACGTCTCCTCCACCGAAAGCGCATCGCCGAAAATCCTGAAATAAATCAAGAAATAATGCGAGCACCAGGATTTGAACCACGATGGGTTGGGGATACCATTGTCCACTCTAACCAACTCAACCACAGGTTGATTCGCTGAGCAACGCAGGGCTGCAGCCTGCATGCATGCATGCACGTCACGTACTCACGTTTATTTGCTTTTTTAGTACATGTTTCGCTGTCCCTCGTATGTGAATGTGGCACTAGCATGGTTAAACTGCTACATTTATTACTTCCAAAGAATTGTATACGTTGATTAAAGCATGCCTCATTAGAAGGAACAATAAATATAGAAAGTAAAAGATTGTGACAATGTGTCATCATGTGGGATAAATATAGAGCTTTATTAAAGCATGCCTCATTAAAACCTTCCGTGCCTAAGAAGTAAAAGAGTACAATGCCATGCTCTAAATTACAAAAGGAAATAAAAATTACAAAAGGATAAGAAAATTACAAAGGGAAAATAAATTACAAAGATAGAACTACACGGCTTGGTGCTCCGCGACACAACATTAAGTACAGCTTGAGCTATGTTTTCACCAGTATGTGCCGTCAATTAATTGAATCCTATAATTCTTTTACTGTAGTTCCCATTTTTGTTAACATAATGAGCGACCACACTAATGTAGTCTTGCTTTGCCCGACCACTCGGATATCGGATGTTAAAGAGACTGAAAAAGTGCATGTAGTAAAATCATCTTTTATTGTCCGAAGACTAGTTTTGCATAATTTTTTCATATCCCTAGATGTAGTTTGTCTAGAAACTGATTTGAAACTAGGAGTATGCACAGTTTGAATGTATTCGACAAAACCTTCAGACTCACCGAAACCTAATGGTAAATCATTAGAAGCAATTAAACGACAAATTCCTTCTCTATGAAGAGCAGGATCATAGGTGAAATTGCGTACCGTACCGTCGGGGTTGAACTTGAGCGTGGCTTTTGTGTCCCCATGAACCCGCTTGTCCGCGTTACGGTGCATGAGGTTGTGCACGAGGAGGTGGCGGTTCCTCCTCCCCGAGGAAAGCAAGTGGCGCACCTCTTGCACCGAAGCTTTCAAGACGCGTTGACACCGTCCTCCACGACTATTTCTTCAACGAAATACTCCCTACGGCGAGGTTTCGTCGAACCCTCTTTGTGCCGATGGAGGTGGAAGTCTTGGACTGGGAAGTGGAATGAATGTCGGTATACTCATCGGAAGAAGGATATGTGTGGGTTGTGGCTGTGGGATCGATCCACTCGGGGATGTCAACATCTAAGTCACTAGTATTGAAATTGAACAGTTGGGATCACTACCCATGGGATCATCCATGTGTTGTGTGTGAGAAATAAGAGGAAGAGGAGGTTTGAGTGTGAGGAATGAGAGGGGTGGGCAGCCCTTTTTATAGCAAAAAGCTGACATTTTTTAGACCAAATTTGCCCTCCAATGTTCAAATATTCAAATTTGCGACAAAATATACCTAAACAGCCCCAAATATGGCCAAACCCCACCCAAAACCCCCCTAAATCCCACTAAACCTCCTAAACCCCGCTGCCCGCTCCCCAGCCCCCGCTCCCTCGATCAGGCGTCAACGGATCGATTCCCTCCTCGCTCTCTCCCGAGCGCATCGTGCTCCCGTGTCGTGCCGTCTTTGAGTCGATGCCCGTCTTAGGCCCGTTCTTTGGGCGTGCCGTCTCGGGCTCGCAGCGATGCCGAACATAGCAACCACAGCAGCCCACATAACCTCGTCTGAAGTGCGGCCCGTGACAGGCGAGCACCACAGACTATCGTCTTGAGCCAGAACCGGCCCGTTTGGCCAGGTATAGTCGCACGCACAAGCGAACGAAGCGGGTTGTCTCGTTGATGTCCCTCCTTTCTGCATCTTTATATCTATATCTATATCTACCCCTCAAAAAAATCTATATCTTATACCTATTCCTATATCCTATCCTATACCGAATACCTATACCTACCCCTCAAAAAAAATCTATATCTTATACCTATTCCTATATCCTATCCTATACCTAATCTATACCTACTAATTCCGCAAAAAAAATCTTTATCTTTACCTAATAATAAAGAAAATTGTTTTCTGGTCACCCATCGTCGTGGCAGTTTTTCAAAAAGTCCCTCGGTTTACATAAAATCAACCCATAATCCACACCTAAGTAAAATAACGATTAAGCTAGCGAAAACACCATCCATACGTCCCTTCCTTATCCTGTCCTCTCGGTAGCCACCATCGCACCCCATCAACCGACGGACCGTGCCGCAGCTCCTCCTCCTCCCTGAAGGAAATATGCCCTAAAGGCAATAATAAAGTTATTATTTATTTCCTTATTTCATGATAAATGATTATTATTCATGGTAGAATTATATTAACCGGAAACTTAGTACATGTGTGAATACATAGACAAAGCATAAGTGTCCCTAGTATGCCTCTACTTGACTAGCTCGTTTATCGAAGATGGTTATGTTTCCTAACCATAGACATGTGTTGTCATTTGATGAACGGGATCACATCATTAGGAGAATGATGTGATGGACAAGAACCATTAGTTAGCTTAGCAATATGATCTTTACAGTTTCATTCTGCTGCTTTCTTCATGACTTATACATGTTCCTCGGACTATGAGATTATGCAACTCCGAATACGGAGGAACACTTTGTGTGCTATCAAATGTCACAACATAAATGGGTGATTATAACGATGCTCTACAGGTGTCTCCAAAGGTATTTGTTGGGTTGGCATAGATCGATATTAGGATTTGTCACTCCGTGCTTCAGAGAGGTATCTCTGGGCCCTCTCGGCAATGCTCATCACTATAAGCCTTGCAAGCAATGTGACTAATGAGTTAGTTGCAGGATGAAGTATTACATAACGAGTAAAAGAGACTTGCGATAGCAGATTGAACTAGGTATGGTGATACAAATGATCGAATCTCGGGCAAGTAACATACCGATGACAAAGGGAACAACGTATGTTGTTATGCGGTTTTGACCGATAAAGATCTTCGTAGAATATGTAGGGAGCCAATATGAGCATCCAGGTTCGCTATTGGTTATTGACGGAGATATGTCTCGGTCATGTCTACATAGTTCTTGAACTCGTAGGGTCCGCATGCTTAACGTTCGATGACAATTTGTATTATGAGTTTATGTGATTTGATGATCGAAGGTTGTTCGGAGTCCCGGATGAGAACACGGACATGACGAGGAGTCTCGAAATGGTCGAGACATAAATATTGATATATTGGACCATGTTATTCGGACACCGGAAGTGTTCCGGATAGTTTCGGTAGCAATCGAGTGCGGAGGGGTTACCGAAACCCCCCGGGGGAACTAATGTGCCACCATGGGCCCTATTGGAAAGAGAGGAGGGCAGCCAGGGCAGGCCGCGTCCCCCCTTGGAGTCCGAATTGGACAAGGGAAGTGCTACCTCTTGAGCTTGCGTTGGATTTCCCCGAAGAGGAAAGGATGATGCAACAGAGTAGCGTAAGTATTTCCCTTAGTTTTTGAGAACCAAGGTATCAATCCAGTAGGAGGCCACGCGCAAGTCCCTCGTACCTACACAAAAGCAATAGCTCCTCGCAACCAACACGATTAGGGGTTTTCAATCCCTTCACGGTCACTTACGAGAGTGAGATCTGATAGAGATGATAGATAATATTTTTGGTATTTTTCATATAGAGATGCAAAGTAAAAAGTAAAAGGCAAAGTAAAAAAGCAAAGCAAGATTAAAGTGATGGAGATTGATATGATGAGAATAGACCCGGGGGCCATAGGTTTCACTAGTGGCTTCTCTCAAGAGCATAAGTATTTTACGGTGGGTGAACAAATTCTTGTTGAGCAATTGACAGAATTGAGCATAGTTATGAGAATATCTAGGTATGATCATGTATATAGGCATCACGTCTGAGACAAGTAGGCAAAGCGATTCTGCATCTACTACTATTACTCCACTCATCGTAGCTATCCGGCATGCATCTAGAGTATTAAGTTAAAAGCAGTAACGCCTTAAGCAAGATGACATGATGTAGAGAGATAAATTCATGCAATATGAAATAAACCCCATCTTGTTATCCTCGATGGCAATGATACAATACGTGTCTTGCTGCCCCTTCTGTCACTGGGAAAGGTCACCGCAAGATCGAACCCAAAGCTAAGCACTTCTCCCATGGCAAGAAAAACCAATCTAGTAGGCCAAACCAAACTGATAATTCGAAGAGACTTGCAAAGATAACCAATCATACATAAGAATTCAGAGAAGATTCAAATATTATTCATAGATAGACTTGATCATAAACCCACAATTCATCGGTCTCAACAAACACACCGTAAAAAGAAGATTACATCGAATAGATCTCCACAAGAGAGGGGGAGAACATTGTATTGAGATCCAAAAATAGAGAAGAAGCCATCTAGCTAATAACTATGGACCCGAAGGTCTGAGGTAAACTACTCACACTTCATCGGAGAGGCTATGCTGATGTAGAAGCCCTCCGTGATGACGGCCCTCTCGGTGAACTCGGAACAGGCCCCAAGATGGGATCTCGTGGATCTGAGAAAGTTGCGGCGGTGGAATTAGGTTTTGGCTCCGTCTACGATCGTTTGAGAATGCGTAGGTATATATAGGAGGAAGAAATACGTCGGTGGAGTTCAGGCGCCCCCTACCTCGTGGCTTCACAGGAAGCTTCTCTTACGTAGGGTCCAAGTCTCCTGGATTGCATCTGGTGAGAAAATCACGTTCCCGAAGGTTTCATTCCGTTTGGACTCCGTTTGATATTCCGTTTCTTCGAAACACTGAAATAGGCAAAAAAACATCAATTCTGGGTTGGGCCTCCGGTTAATAGGTTAGTCCCAAAAATAATATAAAGTGGAAAATAAAGCCCAATATAGTCCAAAACAGTAGATAATATAGCATGGAGCAATCAAAAATTATAGATACGTTGGAGACGTATCGGGCATCTAAGCTTAATTCCTGCTCGTCCTCGAGTAGGTAAATGATAAAAAGAATTTTTGATGCGGAGTGCTACTTGGCATAATTTCAATGCAAATCTTCTTAATTGTGGTATGAATATTCAGATTCGAAAGATTCAAGACAAAAGTTCATATTGATATAAAAAATAATAATACTTCAAGCAAACCAACAAAGCAATTATGTCTTCTCAAAGTAACATGGCCAAAGAAAGTTCATCCCTACAAAATCATATAGTTTAGTCATGCTCCATTTTCGTCACATAAGAATGCTCTCATCATGCACAACCCGATGACAAGCCAAGCAATTGTTTCATACCTTAATAATTTCAAACTCATAAACTTTCACGCCAATACATGAGCGTGAGCCATGGATATAGCACTATGGGTGGAATAGAATATAATGATGGGGTTATGTGGAGAAGACAAAAAGGAGAAAGACTCACATCAACGAGGCTAACTAATGGGCTATGGAGATGCCCATCGGTTGATGTTAATGCAAGGAGTAGGGATTGCCATGCAACGGATGGACTAGAGCTATAAATGTATGAAAGCTCAATCAAAAGAAACTAAGTGGGTGTGCATCCAACTTGCTTGCTCACGAAGACCTAGGGCACTTGAGGAGGCCCATTGTTGGAATATACAAGCCAAGTTCTATAATGAAAAATTCCCACTAGTATATGAAAGTGATAAAACATGAGACTCTCTATCATGAAAATTACGGTGCTACTTTGAAGCACACGTGTGGAAAAAGGATAGTAGCATTGCCCCTTTTTTTTGTGGCCTTCTTTTTTTTTCTTTGGCCTTTCTCTTTTTTTTGGGACAATGCTCTATTGAATGATGATCATCACACTTCTATTTATTTACAACTCAATGATTACAACTCGATACTAGAACAAAGCATGACTCTATATGAATGCCTCCGGTGGTGTCTTAGGGATATGCAATGAATCAAGAGTGACATGTATGAAAAGAATTATGAGCAGTGGCTTTGCCAAAAATATGATGTCAACTACATGATCATGTTAAGCAATATGACAATGATGAATGTGTCATGATAAACTGGATGATGGAAAGTTGCATGGCAATATATCTCGAAATGGCTATGGAAATGCCATGATAGGTAGGTATGGTGGCTGTTTTGAGGAAGATATAAGGAGGTTTATGTGTGAAAGAGCGTATCATATCACGGGGTTTGGATGCACCGGCGAAGTTTGCACCAACTCTCAATGTGAGAAAGGGCAATGCAGTGCGGAAGAGGCTAGCAATGATGGAAGGGTGAGAGTGCGTATAATCCATGGACTCAACATTAGTCATAAAGAACTCACATACTTATTGCAAAAATCTACAAGCCATCAAAAACCAAAGCATTACGCGCATGCTCCTAGGGGGATAGATTGGTAGGAAAATACCATCGCTCGTCCCCGACCGCCACTCATAAGGAGGACAATCAAATAACACCTCATGTTTCAAATTTGTTGCATAATGTTTACCATACGTGCATGCTACGGGACTTGCAAACTTTAACTCAAGCACTTCTCAAATTCACAATTACTCTACTAGCATGACTTTGATATTACTACCTCCATATCTCAAAACAATTATCAAGCATCCAACTCTTCTTAGTATTCAACGCACTCAAAAGAAAGTTTTTCACAAATCTTGAATACCAAGCATCTTATTATTAAGCAAATTACCATGCTATTAAAGACTCTCAAAATAATTTAAGTGAAGTATGAGAGATCAATAGTTTCTTTAAAGCGATTCCACCACCGTGCTCTAAAATATCTAAGTGAAGCACATAGAGCAAAACTACAACGCTCAAAAGATATAAGTGAAGCACATAAAGCAAAACTATCAAGCTCAAAAGATATAAGTGAGGCACGTAGAGTATTCTATCAAATTCCAATTCATGTATGGCTCTCTCAAAAGGTGTGTACAGCAAGGATGATTGTGGTACACTAACAAACAAATACACAAATAATACAAGACGCTCCAAGCAAAACACATATCATGTTGGTGAAATAAAATATAGCTCCAAGTAAATTACCGATGGAAGTAGACGAAAGAGGGGATGCCTTCCGGGGCATTCCCAAGCTTTGACTTTTTGGTGTCCTTGGATTATCTTGGGGGTGCCATGGGCATCCCCAAGCTTAGTCTCTTGCCATTCCTTGTTCTATAATCCATCAAAAGAATTCACCCAAAACTTGAAAACTTCACAACACAAAACTCAATAGAAATCTCGTGAGCTCCGTTAGAGAAAGAAAACAAAGACCACTTCAAGGTACTGTAATGAACTCATTCATTATTTATATTGGTGTTAAACCTACTGTATTCCAACTTCTCTATGGATTATAAACTATTTTACTAGCCATAGAATCATCAAAATAAGCAAACAACACACGCAAAACAGAATATGTCAAAAACAGAACAGTCTGTAGTAATCTGTAACTAACGCAAACTTATGGAACCCAAAAACTTCTACCAAACTTAGACGACCCAGACAATTTGTTTATTGATCAGAAGCAATTGGAATCAGTATTTTATCACGTTCTGATGATTTTTAATAATTAAGCACTGAATGCAAAGTTTCTGGAAATTACAGCAAGATCAAATAACTATCATCAATGAAGATCCAATAGGTCTAGCTTGGCACAAACACTAATTAAAACACAAAACCACATCCAAACAGAAGGTAGATGGGTTATTTATTCCTAAACAAAAGAGAAACACAAAAAACTAAAAATAAAATTGGGCTGCCTCCCAACAAGCGCTATCGTTTAACGCCCCTAGCTAGGCATAAAAGCGAGGATAGATCTAGGTATTGCCATCTTTGGTAGGCAATCCATAAGTAGCTCTCATAATAGTTTCATGTGGCAATCTTATTTTCTTTCTAGGAAAGTGTTCCATGCCCTTTTTAATGGAAATTGAAATCTGATATTCCTTCCTTCATATCAATAATCGCACCAACCGTTCTAAGAAAAGGTCTACCAAGAATAATAGGGCAAGAAGGATTGCAATCTATATCAAGAACGATAAAGTCTACGGGCACATAATTCCTATTAGCAACAATAAGAACATCATTAATTCTTCCCATAGGTTTCTTAATAGTGGAATCCGCAAGATGTAAGTTTAGAGAGCAATCATCAAAGTCACGGAAATCTAGCAATCACACAAAGTTTTGGGGATAGTAGAGACACTAGCACCCAAATCACAAAAAGCATAAAACTCATGATCTTTAATTTTAATTTTAATTGTTGGTTCCCACTCATCATAGAGTTTTCTAGGGATAGAGACTTTCAACTCAAGTTTTTCTTCATAAGATTGCATCAAGGCATCAACAATATGTTAGGTAAAGGCTTTCTTTTGGCTATAAGCATGAGGAGAATTTAGCACAAATTGCAACAAGGAAATACAATCAATTAAAGAGCAACTTTCATAATTAAATTCCTTGAAATCCAATATAGTGGGTTTAGCAACATCTAGATTTTATTTCTTTCAATCCCACTTTCATCAATTTCATCATAAAGATCTAAATACTCGAATTTTGGAGCGCCTTCTAGGTAAAGGAAGATCATATTCAGTTTCATCAAGATTCAGTATTGCAAAACAAAAGATTTGATAGGGGACACATCAATAACTTTTAGATCTTCATCTTGATTTTCATAGGAATTGGAAGAACACGCTTTAATAAAGGCATCTTTTGTAGCACTCATCCTAGCGGTTCTTTCCTTGCACTCGTCAATGGAAATTCTCATGGCTTTGAGAGACTCATTGATATCATGCTTAGGAGGAATAGATCTAAGCTTTAAAGAATCAACCTCAAGAGAAATTCTATCAACGTTCCTAGCCAAATCATCAATTTTAAGTAACTTCTCTTCAAGCAAAGCATTAAAATTCTTTTGTGAATTCATAAACTCTTTAACACTACTCTCAAATTCAGAGGGCATCTTATTAAAATTTCCATAAGAGTTGTTGTAGGAATTTCCATAATTATTAGAAGGATTACTAGGATAAGGCCTAGGATTAAAATTCCCTCTATATGCGTTGTTAACAAAATTATTCCTACCAACAAAATTCACATCCATAGATTCATTATTATTCTGAATCAAAGTAGACAAAGGCATATCATTAGGATCAGAAGAAACACTCTTAGTAGCAAATAGTTTCATAAGTTCATCCATCTTTCCACTCAAAACATTGATTTCTTCTATCGCATGCACTTTTTTATTAGAAGATCTTTCAGTGTGCCATTGAGAATAATTAACCATAATATTATCTAGGAGTTTAGTAACATCTCGTAAAGTGATTTCCATAAAAGTGCGTCCCGCAGCTGAATCTAAAAGATTTCTAGAGGCAAAATTCAATCCGGCATAGATTTTTTGTATAATCATCCACAAATTCAAACCATGAGTAGGGCAATTACGTATCATTAATTTCATTCTCTCCCACGCTTGTGCAACATGTTCATGATCAAGTTGCTTAAAATTCATAATGTCGTTTCTAAGAGAGATGATCTTAAGCGGGAGGAAAATACTTAGAGATAAAAGCATCTTTGCACTTGTTCCAAGAATCAATACTATTTTTAGGCAAAGATGAAAACCAAGCTTTATACGATCTCTAAGCGAAAAAGGTAATAGCTTCAATTTAATGACATCATTATCGACATCTTTTTCTTTTTGCATATCACATAAATCAACGAAGCTATTCAGATGAGTAGCGACATCTTCACTAGGAAGGCGGAGAATTGATCTTTCATAACAAGATTCAACAAAGCAGTATTGATTTCACAAGATTCGGTATTGGCAAGAGGAGCAATCGAGTGCTAAGGAAATCATTATTATTGGTATTGGTGAAGTCACACAATTTGGTAGTATCTTGAGCCATTGCGACAAACAAGCAATCCAACACACAAGCAAACAAAAGGCAAGCGAGAAAAAGGCAAACAGAAAAAGAGAAGGAGAAGGAGGTTGGGAGAGAGAGGGTGAATAAAACGGCAAGGGTGAAGTGGGGGAGAGGAAAACGAGAGGCAAATGGCAACTAATGTAATGCGGGAGATAGGGATTGTGATGGGTACTTGGTATGTTGACTTTTTGTGTAGACTCCCGACAGCGGCGCGGAAATTCTTCTTGCTACCTCTTGAGCTTGCGTTGGATTTCCCAGAAGAGGAAAGGATGATGCAGCAGAGTAGCGTAAGTATTTCCCTCAGTTTTTGAGAACCAAGGTATCAATCCAGTAGGAGGCCACGCGCAAGTCCCTCGTACCTACACAAAAGCAATAGCTCCTCACAACCAACGCGATTAGGGGTTGTCAATCCCTTCACGGTCACTTACGAGAGCGAGATCTGATAGAGATGATAGATAATATTTTTGGTATTTTTGATATAGAGACACAAAGTAGAAAGTAAAAGGCAAAGTAAAAAGAAAAGCAAGATTAAAGTGATGGAGATTGATATGATGAGAATAGACACAGGGCCATAGGTTTCACTAGTGGCTTCTTTCAAGAGCATAAGTACTTTACGGTGGGTGAACAAATTATTGTTGAGCAATTGACAGAATTGAGCATAGTTATGAGAATATCTAGGTATGACCATGTATATAGGCATCACGTTTGAGACAAGTAGACCAAAGCGATTACGCATCTACTACTATTACTCCACTCATCGACCGCTATCCAACATGCATCTAGAGTATTAAGTTAAACAAGAGTAACGCATGTAAGCAAGATGACATGATGTAGAGAGATAAATTCATGCAATATGAAATAAACCCCATCTTGTTATCCTTGATGGCAATGATACAATCGTGCCTTGCTGCTTATACATCCTTTGGGAAAGGTCACATAAGATCGAACCCAAAGCTAAGCACTTCTCCCATGGCAAGAAAAACCAATCTAGTAGGCCAAACCAAACTGATAATTCGAAGAGACTTGCAAACATAACCAATCATACATAAAAGAATTCAGAGAAGATTCAAATATTATTCATAGATAGACTTGATCATAAACCCACAATTCATCGGTCTCAACAAACACACCGCAAAAGAAGATTACATCGAATAGATCTCCACAAGAGAGGGGAGAACATTGTATTGAGATCCAAAAAGAGAAGAAGCCATCTAGCTAATAACTATGGACTGAAGGTGCAGGTAAACTACTCACACTTCATCGAGAGGCTATGATGATGTAGAAGCCCCTCCATGATGACGGCCCTCTCCGTGAAGCTCCTAGACAGGCCCCAAGATGGGATCTCATGGATACAGAAAGTTGCGGCGGTGGAATTAGGTTTTTGGCTCCGTCTCTGATCGTTTGGGGGTACGTAGGTATATATAGGAGGAAGAAGTACGTCGGTGGAGCTCCGTGGGGCCCACGAGGGTGGGGGCGCGCCCATGGGGGTAGGGCGCGCCCCCGTACCTCGTGGCTTCCTAGAAGCTTCTCTTACGTAGGGTCCAAGTCTCCTGGATTGCATCTGGTGAGAAAATCACGTTACCGAAGGTTTTATTCCGTTTGGACTCTGTTTGATATTAGTTTCTTGAAACACCGAAATAGGCAAAAACAACAATTACGGGTTGGGCCTCCGGTTAATAGGTTAGTCCCAAAAATAATATAAAAGTGGAAAATAAAGCCCAATATAGTCGAGCAGGTAGACAATATAGCATGGAGCAATCAAAAATTATAGATCGTTGGAGGCGTGTCCAGGAAGAAGCGGTGCCCTCCTTTCCTACTCCCTCTCCCTCTCCTTCCTCCCCCCTCTCCCCCTCTTGGTGGAATCCTACTAGGACTTGGAGTCCTAGTAGCACTAGTAGAAAACAGGGCTTTGGTCCAGGAAGGGCAAGACCATTAATCCCGGTTTACTCCTGAACCAGGGACCAATGATGGCATAGGTCCCAGTTAATGAGGCGAGGCGGCAGGACGGGCCTCGGGGGCCGTGGTCCCGGTTAAATGCGAGACCTTTGGTCCCGGTTCCAGACACAACCCGGTACCATTGGGCTTTGCTCCTGGCGCATCACCTTTAGTCCCGGTTTGTGTCTGGAACCGGGACCAAAGGTGTGTTTTTCCTCCTAAAACAAAACTATAAGATTCTACAATAGCAAAAAGAATCAACTAAAAAGCTTTAATAAAACTCTAATAGCAAAAGGAATCAACTAAAAAGAATCAATAAAAAATAAACTTTATGCAACTTAAATTATATAAAATTTATGCAACTAAAAAGAATCATTTTTTTGTTATGATCAACTAAAACAAAACTATAAAAAAATTCAACAGCTTTAAGAGTCAAATCAAAAGATTTTATAAACCTCTAGTTGAAAATTGATGATGTGGCTTTGAATGGTGCATTTTGAACACACAAAGAGTCTGGAGTTCAAATAAGTTCAAAAAAATGAAATCCCTTTATAACAGATGAGTTTTCATTCGAAACCCTCATACTTCGAAAGAGATTGTCCGTTTTGTACACGAAGTGCATCCAGTTTTTGTCGTAACCCTCTCAACTTTTTAGCACATGCTATGTGGGTGAAATGATGATACCATGCCAACTTTCAACCTTTTCAGAGTTCATTTGTAGTGCTTTTTCAATTTGAGGGTCAATTAGCTCAAAAATATAAGTGAATGCATGAAAAATAACAAATGAAGTCAGAAAGGGTTGAAAAATGATGATGTGGCTTTGAACGGTGCATTTTGAACACACAAAGAGTCTGGAGTTCAAATAAGTTCAAAAAAATGAAATCCCTTTGTAACATATGAGTTTTCGTCCAAACCACGATACTTGAAAGAGATTGTCCGTTTTATACACGAAGTGCATCCACTTTTTCCGTAGCCCTCTAAACTTTTTAGCACATTCTATGTGGGTGAAATGATGATACCATGCCAACTTTCAACCTTTTCAGAGTTCATTTGTAGTGCTTTTAAATTTCAGGGCCATTTAGCTCAAAAATATAAGTTAATGCATGAAACATAACAAATGAAGTCGAGAAAAGGGTTGAAAATTGATGATGTGGCTTCAAATGGCGCATTTTGAACAAACAAAGAGTAGGGAGTTCAAATAAGTTCAAAAATGAAATCCCTTTATAGCAGATGAGTTTTAGGTAAAACCCTGATACTTCGAAAGAGATTGTCCGTTTTGTACATGAAGTGCATCCAGTTTTTGCCGTAACCCTCTCAACTCTTTAGCACATGCTATGTGGGTGAAATGATGATTCCATTCCAACTTTCAACCTTTTTTCAGAGTTGAGTTGTAGTGCTTTTCAATTTGAGGTCATTTAGCTCAAAAATATCAGTGAATGCATGAAAATAACAAATGAAATTCAGAAAGGGTTGAAAATTGATGATGTGGCTTTGAACGGTGCATTCTGAACACACAAAGAGTATGGAGTTCAAATAAGTTCAAGAAAATGAAATCCCTTTGTAACAGATGAGTTTTCGTCCGAAACCCTTATACTTCGAAAGAGATTGTCCGTTTTGTACACGGAGTGCATCCAGTTTTTGCTGTAGCCCTCTCAACTTTTTAGCACATGCTATGTGGGTGAAATGATGATACCATGCGAAATTTCAACCTTTTCAGAGTTCATTTGTACTTTGCTTTTCAATTTGAGGTCATTTAGCTCAAAAATATCAATGAATGCATGAAAAATAATAAATGAAGTCGGAAAGGATTGAAAATTGATGATGTGGCTTCAAATGGTGCATTTTGAACACACAAAGAGTGCAGGAGTTCAAATAAGTTCACAAAAATGAAATCCCTTTATATGAGATGAGTTTTCGTCCAAAACCCTAATACTTCCAAAGAGATTGTCCGTTTTGTACACGAAGTGCATCCAGTTTTTGCCGTAACCCTCTCAAATTTTGAGCACATGCTATGTGGGTGAAATGATGATACCATGCCAACTTTCAACATTTTCAGAGTTCATTTGTAGTGCTTTTTCAATTTCAGGGGTCATTTAGCTCAAAAATATCAATGAATGCATGAAAAATAACAAATGAAATCGAGAAAGGGTTGAAAAATGATGATGTGGCTTTGAGCGGTGCATTTGAACACACAAAGAGTCTGGATTTTAAATAAGTTCAAAAAATGAAATCCCTTTGTAACATATGAGTTGTCGTCCGAAACACTGATACTTCGAAAGAGATTGTCCGTTTTGTACACGAAGTGCATCCAGTTTTTGCCGTAGCCCTCTCAACTTTTTAGCACATTCTATGTCGGTGAAATGATGATACCATGCCAACTTCCAACCTTTTCAGAGTTCATTTGTAGTGCTTTTCAATTTCAGGGTCATTTAGCTCAAAAATATAAGTTAATGCATGAAAAATAACAAATGATGTCAGAAAGGGTTCAAAATTGATGATGTGGCTTCAAATGGCTCATTTTGAACAAACAAAGAGTAGGAAGTTCAAATAAGTTCAAAAAATGAAATCCCTTTGTAACAGATGAGTTTTCGTCCGAAACCCTGATACTTCGAAAGAGATTGTCCGTTTTGTACATGAAGTGCATCCAGTTTTTGCCGTAACCCTCTCAACTTTTTAGCACATGCTATGTGGGTAAAATGATGATACCATGCCAAATTTCAACCTTTTGAGTTCATTTGTAGTGCTTTTCAATTTTTTGGTTCGTTTAGCTCAAAAATATCGGTGAATGCATGAAAAATAACAAGCGAAGTTAGAAAAGGATTGAAAAATGATGATGTGACTTTGAGCGGTGCATTACGAACACACAAAGAGTACGGAGTTTAAATAAGTTCAAAAAATGAAATCCCTTTATGTGAGATGAGTTTTAAATGCGAAGCGGCGATACTTGAAAGAGATTGTCCGTTTTGGACACGAAGTGCATCCAGTTTTTGCCGTAGCCCTCTCAACTTTTTAGCACATTCTATGTGGGTGAAATGATGATACCATGCCAACTTTCAACCTTTTGAGAGTTCATTTGTAGTGCTTTTCTATTTGAGGGTCATTTAGCTCAAAAATATCGGTGAATGCATGAAAATAACAAATGGAAGTCGAAAGGGTTGAAAATTGATGATGTGGCTTTGAAAGGTGCATTTTGAACACACAAAGAGTATGGAGTTCAAATAAGTTCAAAAAATGAAATCCCTTTGTAATGTATGAGTTTTCGTCCAAAACCCTTATACTTGAAAGAGATTGTCCGTTTTGTACGAAGTGCATCCGATTTTTAGGCGTAACCCTCTCAACTTTTTAGCACATGCTATGTGGGTGAAATGATGATACCATGCGAAATTTCAACCTTTTGAGTTCATTTGTCTTGCTTTTCAATTTCAGGGTCATTTAGCTCAACAATATCAATGAATGCATGAAAAATAACAAATGATGTCAGAAAGGATTGAAAATTGATGATGTGGCTTCAAATGGTGCATTTTGAACACACAAAGAGTCTGGAGTTCAAATAAGTTCAAAAAGAATGAAATCCCTTTTTAACAGATGTGTTTTCGTCCAAAACCCTAATACTTCCAAAGAGATTGTCCGTTTTGTACCACGAAGTGCATCCAGCTTTTTGCGTAACCCTCTCAAATTTTGAGCACATGCTATGTGGGTGAAATGATGATACCATGCCAACTTTCAACCTTTTCAGGAGTTCATTTGTAGTGCTTTTTCAATTTTCAGGTCATTTAGCTCCAAAAATATCGGTGAATGCATGAAAAATAACAAATGAAGTCGAGAAAGGGTTGAAAATGATGATGTGGCTTTGAGCGGTGCATTTTGAACACACAAAGAGTCTGGAGTTTAAATAAGTTCAAAAAAATGAAATCCCTTTGTAACATATGAGTTGTCGTCCGAAACACTGATACTTCGAAAGAGATTGTCCGTTTTGTACACGAAGTGCATCCAGTTTTTGCCGTAGCCCTCTCAACTTTTTAGCACATTCTATGTGGGTGAAATGATGATACCATGCCAACTTCCAACCTTTTCAGAGTTCATTTGTAGTGCTGTTCAATTTTGAGGTCATTTAGCTCAAAAATATAAGTTAATGCATGAAAAATAACAAATGATGTCAGAAAGGGTTCAAAATTGATGATGTGGCTTCAAATGGCTCATTTTGAACAAACAAAGAGTAGGAAGTTCAAATAAGTTCAAAAAATGAAATCCCTTTGTAACAGATGAGTTTTCGTCCGAAACCACGATACTTGAAAGAGATTGTCCGTTTTGTACATGAAGTGCATCCAGTTTTGCCGTAACCCTCTCAACTTTTAGCACATGCTATGTGGGTAAAATGATGATACCATGCCAACTTTCAACCTTTTAGGAGTTCATTTGTAGTGCTTTTCAATTTTTGGTTCGTTTAGCTCAAAAATATCGGTGAATGCATGAAAAATAACAAGCGAAGTTAGAAAGGATTGAAAAATGATGATGTGACTTTGAGCGGTGCATTACGAACACACAAAGAGTGCGGAGTTTAAATAAGTTCAAAAATGAAATCCCTTTGTAACAGATGAGTTTTAAATGCGAAAACGGCGATACTTGAAAGAGATTGTCCGTTTGGACACGAAGTGCATCCAGTTTTGCCGTAGCCCTCTCAACTTTTTAGCACATTCTATGTGGGTGAAATGATGATACCATGCCAACTTTCAACCTTTTCAGAGTTCATTTGTAGTGCTTTTCTATTTCAGGGTCATTTAGCTCAAAAATATCAGTGAATGCATGAAAATAACAAATGGAAGTCAGAAAGGGTTGAAAATTGATGATGTGGCTTTGAATGGTGTATTTTGAACACAGAAAGAGTATGGAGTTCAAATAAGTTCAAAAAATGAAATCCCTTTATGTGAGATGAGTTTTCGTCAAAACCCTTATACTTGAAAGAGATTGTCCGTTTGTACACGAAGTGCATCCAGTTTTTAAGCGTAACCCTCTCAACTTTTAGCACATGCTATGTGGGTGAAATGATGATACCATGCGAAATTTCAACCTTTTCAGAGTTCATTTGTAGTGCTTTTCAATTTCAGGGTCATTTAGCTCAACAATATCAATGAATGCATGAAAAATAACAAATGATGTCAGAAAGGATTGAAAATTGATGATGTGGCTTCAAATGGTGCATTTTGAACACACAAAGGGTCTGGAGTTCGAATAAATTCAAAAAAATGAAATCCCTTTGTAAAAGATGAGTTTTCGTCCGAAACCCTGACACTTCGAAAGAGATTGTCCGTTTTGTACACGAAGTGCATCAAGTTTTTTCCGTAACCCTCTCAAGTTTTGAGCACATGCTATGTGGGTGAAATGATGATACCATGCCAACTTTCAACCTTTTCAGAGTTCATTTGTAGTGCTTTTCAATTTCAGGGTCATTTAGCTCAAAAATATGAGTGAATGCATGAAAAATAACAAATGAAGTCAGAAAGGGTTGAAAAATGATGATGTGGCTTTGAACGGTGCATTTTGAACACACAAAGAGTCTGGAGTTCAAATAAGTTCAAAAAAATGAAATCCCTTTGTAACATATGAGTTTTCGTCCGAAACCCTGATACTTCGAAAGAGATTGTCCGTTTTATACACGAAGTGCATCCACTTTTTCCGTAGCCCTCTAAACTTTTTAGCACATTCTATGTGGGTGAAATGATGATACCATGCCAACTTTCAACCTTTGTAGTTCATTTGTAGTGCTTTTAAATTTCAGGGCCATTTAGCTCAAAAATATAAGTTAATGCATGAAACATAACAAATGAAGTCGAGAAAAGGGTTGAAAATTGATGATGTGGCTTCAAATGGCGCATTTTGAACAAACAAAGAGTAGGGAGTTCAAATAAGTTCAAAAAATCAAATCCCTTTGTAACAGATGAGTTTTAAATCCAAAACCACGATACTTGAAAGAGATTGTCCGTTTTGTACATGAAGTGCATCCAGTTTTGCCGTAACCCTCTCAACTCTTTAGCACATGCTATGTGGGTGAAATGATGATTCCATTCCAACTTTCAACCTTTTTCAGAGAGTTGAGTTGTAGTGCTTTTCAATTTCGAGGTCATTTAGCTCAAAAATATCGGTGAATGCATGAAAATAACAAATGAAATTCAGAAGCGGGTTGAAAATTGATGATGTGGCTTTGAACGGTGCATTACGAACACACAAAAGAGTATGGAGTTCAAATAAGTTCAAAAAATGAAATCCCTTTTGTAGCAGATGAGTTTTAAATGCGAAACCCTTTATACTTCAAAGAGATTGTCCGTTTTGTACACTGAGTGCATCGATTTTGCCGTAGCCCTCTCAACTTTTTAGCACATGCTATGTGGGTGAAATGATGATACCATGCGAAATTTCAACCTTTTCAGAGTTCATTTGTCTTGCTTTTCAATTTCAGGTCATTTAGCTCAAAAATATCAATGAATGCATGAAAATAACAAATGATGTCGGAAAGGATTGAAAATTGATGATGTGGCTTCAAATGGTGCATTTTGAACACACAAAGAGTCTGGAGTTCAAATAAGTTCAAAAGAATGAAATCCCTTTGTAACAGATGTGTTTTCGTCCAAAACCCTAATACTTCCAAAGAGATTGTCCCTTTTGTACACGAAGTCCATCTAGTTTTCGCCGTAACCCTCTCAAATTTTTAGCACGTGCTATGTGGGTTAAATGATGATACCATGCCAACTTTCAACCTTTTCAGAGTTCATTTTTAGTGCTTTTCAATTTCAGGGTCATTGAGCTAAAAAATATCAGTGAATGCATGAAAAATAACAAATGAAGTCAGAAAGGGTTGAAAAATGATGATGTGGCTTTGAACGGTGCATTTTGAACACACAAAGAGTCTGGAGTTTAAATAAGTTCAAAAAAATGAAATCCCTTTGTAACATATGAGTTGTCGTCCGAAACACTGATACTTCGAAAGAGATTGTCCGTTTTGTACACGAAGTGCATCCAGTTTTTTAGTAGCCCTCTCAACTTTTAGCACATTCTATGTGGGTGAAATGATGATACCATGCCAACTTCCAACCTTTTCAGAGTTCATTTGTAGTGCTTTTCAATTTCAGGGTCATTTAGCTCAAAAATATAAGTTAATGCATGAAAAATAACAAATGATGTCAGAAAGGGTTCAAAATTGATGATGTGGCTTCAAATGGCTCATTTTGAACAAACAAAAGAGTAGGAAGTTCAAATAAGTTCAAAAATGAAATCCCTTTGTAGCAGATGAGTTTTAAATCCGAAACCACGATACTTGAAAGAGATTGTCCGTTTTGTACATGAAGTGCATCCAGCTTTTTGCCGTAACCCTCTCAACTTTTTAGCACATTCTATGTGGGTGAAATGATGATACCCTGCCAACTTTCAACCTTTTGAGTTCATTTGTAGTGCTTTTCTATTTTGGTCATTTAGCTCAAAAATATCGGTGAATGCATGAAAATAACAAATGGAAGTCGAAAGGGTTGAAAATTGATGATGTGGCTTTGAATGGTGCATTTTGAACACACAAAGAGTATGGAGTTCAAATAAGTTCAAAAAATGAAATCCCTTTATGTGAGATGAATTTTCGTCCAAACCCTTATACTTGAAAGAGATTGTCCGCTTTTGTACACGAAGTGCATCCGATTTTACGTAACCCTCTCAACTTTTTAGCACATGCTATGTGGGTGAAATGATGATACCATGCGAAATTTCAACCTTTTCAGAGTTCATTTGTAGTGCTTTTCAATTTCAGGGTCATTTAGCTCAACAATATCAATGAATGCATGAAAAATAACAAATGATGTCGAAGGATTGAAAATTGATGATGTGGCTTTCCATGGTTCATTTTGAACGCACAAAAAGTCTGGAGTTCAAATAAGTTCAAAAAAATGAAATACCTTTGTAACAGATGTGTTTTCGTCTGAAACCCTGATACTTCGAAAGAGATTGTCCGTTTTGTACACGAAGTGCATCCATCTTTTGCCGTAACCCTCTCAACTTTTTAGCACATGCTATGTGGGTGAAATGATGATACCATGCCAACTTTTAACCTTTTCAGAGTTCATTTGAAGTGCTTTTTCAATTTGAGGTCATTTAGCTCAAAAATATGAGTGAATGCATGAAAAATAACAAATGAAGTCGAGAAAGGGTTGAAAAATGATGATGTGGCTTTGAGCGGTGCATTTTGAACACACAAAGAGTCCGGAGTTCAAATAAGTTCAAAAAATGAAATCCCTTTGTAACATATGAGTTTTAAATCAAAACCACGATACTTGAAAGAGATTGTCCGTTTTATACACGAAGTGCATCAACTTTTTCCGTAGCCCTCTAAACTTTTTAGCACATTCTATGTGGGTGAAATGATGATACCATGCCAACTTTCAACCTTTTCAGAGTTCATTTGTAGTGCTTTTAAATTTCAGGGCCATTTAGCTCAAAAATATAAGTTAATGCATGAAACATAACAAATGAAGTCAGAAAGGGTTGAAAATTGATGATGTGGCTTCAAATGGCGCATTTTGAACAAACAAAAGAGTAGGGAGTTCAAATAAGTTCAAAAATGAAATCCCTTTATATGAGATGAGTTTTAAATCCGAAACCCTGATACTTCGAAAGAGATTGTCCGTTTTGTACATGAAGTGCATCCAGTTTTTGCCGTAACCCTCTCAACTCTTTAGCACATGCTATGTGGGTGAAATGATGATTCCATTCCAACTTTCAACCTTTTTTCAGAGTTGAGCTGTAGTGCTTTTCAATTTCAGGGTCATTTAGCTCAAAAATATCAGTGAATGCATGAAAATAACAAATGAAATTCAGAAAAGGGTTGAAAATTGATGATGTGGCTTTGAACGGTGCATTCTGAACACACAAAGAGTATGGAGTTGAAATAAGTTCAAAAAATGAAATCCCTTTGTAATGAGATGAGTTTTAAATGCGAAACCCTTATACTTGAAAGAGATTGTCCGTTTTGTACACGGAGTGCATCCAGCTTTTGCTGTAGCCCTCTCAACTTTTAGCACATGCTATGTGGGTGAAATGATGATACCATGCGAAATTTCAACCTTTTTAGGAGTTCATTTGTCTTGCTTTTCAATTTCAGGGTGATTTAGCTCAAAAATATCACTGAATGCATGAAAAATAACAAATGAAGTCAGAAAGGGTTGAAAATTGCTGATGTGGCTTTGAATGGTGCATTTTGAACACACAAAGAGTCTAGAGTTCAAATACTTTCAAAAAAAATGAAATCCCTTTGTAGCAGATGAGTTTTCGTCCAAAACCCTGATACTTTTAAAGAGATTGTTCGTTTTGTACATGAAGTGCATCCAGTTTTTGTCGTAACCCTCTCAAGTTTTTAGCACATGCTATGTGGGTGAAATGATGATACCATGCAAACTTTCAACATTTTCAGAGTTCATTTGTAGTGCTTTTCAATTTCAGGGTCATTTAGCTCAAAAATATCAGTGAATGCATGAAAAATAACAAATGAAGTCAGAAAGGGGTTGAAAAATGATGATGTGGCTTTGAACGGTGCATTTTGAACACACAAAGAGTCTGGAGTTTAAATAAGTTCAAAAAAAATGAAATCCCTTTGTAACAGATGAGTTTTCGTCCGAAACTCTGATACTTCGAAAGAGATTGTCCGTTTTGTACACGAAGTGCATCCAGTTTTTGCCGTAGCCCTCTCAACTTTTTAGCACATTCTATGTGGGTGAAATGATGATACCATGCCAACTTCCAACCTTTTCAGAGTTCATTTGTAGTGCTTTTCAATTTCAGGGTCATTTAGCTCAAAAATATAAGTTAATGCATGAAAAATAACAAATGATGTCAGAAAGGGTTCAAAATTGATGATGTGGCTTCAAATGGCTCATTTTGAACAAACAAAGAGTAGGAAGTTCAAATAAGTTCAAAAATGAAATCCCTTTGTAGCAGATGAGTTTTAAATCCAAAACCCTGATACTTCGAAAGAGATTGACGGTTTTGTACATGAAGTGCATCCAGTTTTTACCGTAACCCTCTCAACTTTTTAGCACATGCTATGTGGGTAAAATGATGATACCATGCCAACTTTCAACCTTTTCAGAGTTCATTTGTAGTGCTTTTCAATTTTTGGTTCGTTTAGCTCAAAAATATCAGTGAATGCATGAAAAATAACAAACGAAGTTAGAAAGGATTGAAAAATGATGATGTGACTTTGAACGGTGCATTACGAACACACAAAGAGTCCGGAGTTTAAATAAGTTCAAAAAATGAAATCCCTTTGTAACAGATGAGTTTTTAAATGCAAAGCGGCGATACTTGAAAGAGATTGTCCGTTTTGGACACGAAGTGCATCCAGTTTTGCCGTAGCCCTCTCAACTTTTAGCACATTCTATGTGGGTGAAATGATGATACCATGCCAACTTTCAACCTTTTGGAGTTCATTTGTAGTGCTTTTCTATTTGAGGTCATTTAGCTCAAAAATATCAGTGAATGCATGAAAATAACAAATGGAAGTCAGAAAGGGTTGAAAATTGATGATGTGGCTTTGAATGGTGCATTTTGAACACACAAAGAGTATGGAGTTCAAATAAGTTCAAAAAAATGAAATCCCTTTGTAACAGATGAGTTTTCGTCCGAAACCCTTATACTTGAAAGAGATTGTCCGTTTTGTACGAAGTGCATCCAGTTTTAGGCGTAACCCTCTCAACTTTTTAGCACATGCTATGTGGGTGAAATGATGATACCATGCGAAATTTCAACCTTTTAGAGTTCATTTGTACTGCTTTTCAATTTCAGGGTCATTTAGCTCAACAATATCAATGAATGCATGAAAAATAACAAATGATGTCAGAAAGGATTGAAAATTGATGATGTGGCTTCAAATGGTGCATTTTGAACACACAAAGAGTCTGGAGTTCAAATAAGTTCAAAACGAATGAAATCCCTTTGTATGAGATGAGTTTTCGTCCGAAACCCTGATACTTCGAAAGAGATTGTCCGTTTTGTACAGAAGTGCATCCAGTTTTTGCCGTAACCCTCTCAACTTTTGAGCACATGCTATGTGGGTGAAATGATGATACCATGCCAACTTTCAACCTTTTCAGAGTTCATTTGTAGTGCTTTTCAATTTCAGGGTCATTTAGCTCAAAAATATCAGTGAATGCATGAAAAATAACAAATGAAGTCAGAAAGGGTTGAAAAATGATGATGTGGCTTTGAACGGTGCATTTTGAACACACAAAGAGTCTGGAGTTTAAATAAGTTCAAAAAAAATGAAATCCCTTTGTAACATATGAGTTTTCGTCCGAAACACTGATACTTCGAAAGAGATTGTTCGTTTTGTACACGAAGTGCATCCAGTTTTTGCCGTAGCCCTCTCAACTTTTTAGCACGTTCTATGTGGGTGAAATGATGATACCATGCCAACTTTTAACCTTTTCAGAGTTCATTTGTACTGCTTTTCAATTTCAGGGTCATTTAGCTAAAAAATATAAGTTAATGCATGAAACATAACAAATGAAGTCAGAAAGGGTTGAAAATTGATGATGTGGCTTCAAATGACGCATTTTGAACAAACAAAGAGTAGGGAGTTCAAATAAGTTCAAAAAATGAAATCCCTTTGTAACAGATGAGTTTTCGTCCGAAACCCTGATACTTCGAAAGAGATTGACCAATTTGTACATGAAGTGAATCAAGTTTTGCCATAACCCTCTCAACTTTTTAGCACATGCTATGTGGGTAAAATGATGATACCATGCCAACTTTCAACCTTTTCAGAGTTCATTTGTAGTGCTTTTCAATTTTGAGGTCATTTAGCTCAAAAATATCAGTGAATGCATGAAAAATAACAAATGAAGTAAGAAAGGGTTGAAAAATGATGATGTGGCTTTGAACGGTGCATTCTGAACACACAAAGAGTCTGGAGTTTAAATAAGTTCAAAAAAAATGAAATCCCTTTGTAACATATGAGTTTTAAATAAAACTACGATACTTGAAAGAGATTGTCCGTTTTGTACACGAAGTGCATCCAGTTTTTGCCGTAGCCCTCTCAACTTTTTAGCACATTCTATGTGGGTGAAATGATGATACCATGCCAACTTTCAACCTTTTAAGAGTTCATTTGTAGTGCTTTTCAATTTCAGGGTCATTTAGCTCCAAAATATCAGTGAATGCATGAAAATAACAAATGAAAGTCAGAAAGGTTGAAAATCGCTGATGTGGCTCTGAATGGTGCATTTTGAACACACAAAGAGTATGGAGTTCAAATAAGTTCAAAAAATGAAATCCCTTTATGTAGCAGATGAGTTTTCATGCGAAACCGTGATACTTGAAGAGATTGTCCGTCTTGTACACGAAGTGCATCCAGTTTTGGCGTAACCCTCTCAACTTTTAGCACATGCTATGTGGGTGAAATGATGATATCATGCCAACTTTCAACCTTTTAGAGTTCATTTGTAGTGCTTTTCAATTTGAGGGTCATTTAGCTCAAAAATATCTATGAATGCATGAAAAGTAACAAGTGAAGCCGTGAAAAGAATCACTCCAAAATCTATTTTTATAGTAAAGTTAATCACAAACTAGTGATTCACACAAATTTCAAAGAATTCAAATTTAAACTATTTAAAATTAAAAAATAATGGCACTAATAGAAAGTTTATAATTTTTCTGACCTAAAAGCAAAAGGAACTAAAAAATAAAGCAAAAAATAAAATAAAATAAATAAAGCAAAAAAGAAAACAAAAAACTGGAAAAAAGAAAAAAAAATGCCACCTACTGGGCCACCACGACCTGAATACGACTAGAAACCCAACCATGGGCCAGGATTTAGTCCCGTAGAAGGCCAAGTAGGCCCAAAGGCAGAGTAGTGTGAACATCACATTTGCAGAATTGAACCAAGTAGTTAATTGAACACCACATTGCACGACATATAGAACATATAAACTATAGCAGAAGATTGCATGGTAAAAGTAGATAGCACAATTCACTAGAATTTGTTAAGGAAAGCGATAGCTAGCAAAGCTGAACATGGGTCCTTATAGTGAGCTGATAAGACAAGCTACTCCTCATTGTCGGAGATATCAATGACGATTGGCTCCTTGGACATGGAAGAGGGCGAGGCCTCCACATCGTGGGTGCCCTCGTTGTAGTGGTGAGTTTCCTGAGCCGCTCCGGGCACCAACCTGGCAGCTCTCAAGATGAGGTAAGCACGTGCTGTTGAGAAAACACCTTGTAGTCTTCACCGAAGGCAATCGACGGCGGGCCTCGAGAAAATGCCACGAACTGTCATTTAAAGCAGCCAAGCTGCGTCATGGCGTCGCTTGGCGAGCCGCCAACGGTGGCCTCGACAGCAGGTGCTCCTCCAAGATCTGGGGTCGGCACGAATGGCAGCCATCGCGACCTCATCCGCAGGCGGCCGCGATTCTTCTCTTGCCAAATTCTCCTTGAGGTCTGGCTATCTTGCATGCACCATGGCTTAGGCGGCTCTTATTTGGTGGAGGGGTCGATGATTTGGGTGGAAGGTGTCGGCGCTTCGTTGGCGGTCGGGGCATGTGGAATGTGGAAGGAGGAGGATGGGGTCGGTGTGGATTACCTGCACTGGATAGGCGAGGATGAGTAGCGTGAAGGAGGGATTACATTTGGCGAGGAGGGCGGCGGCTACCAAGCGTTTAGGAGTGAAGGTTTCAACTTGGAAAGGAAGGCGGAAACAGAAATGTGGCTTTTGGTAAGGGGAGGGAGCGGGAAGCCAAAAATTTGGAATCGCTTCAACCAAAAACTGGCGCGCAAAGTGTCACCGGACATGGTCCCTTACTCGCATACACGGTTAGAAGATATTTTGTCTTGCATCTCACACGGTTGGTTATAATAAAGCTGTGGGATCTACTTGATTTTGTCTTGATTTGAATTACATAATGGGGTCACGGCGACCATGGGCGGTGTTTGAATTGCTAGACCTTTTATCTGCAATGATCATAAAAGAATTGGAATTATTCAGGGTTCGTTTGGACATTTTTAGGCATTGAGTGAGTTTTCAATGCATTTATGTGCATAATTCAAATTTTAACTACATGCACATGCTCCAGTGCATATAAATTCTTTGAAAAATCAAATCTTTGTCCTTGGGTGCATGCTTAGGTCCCATGCAAGAAATGGGAATGAATTTCAAACACCATGTCACCGTTGATTGCCGGCAAAACATTGAGATGCCTAGTTTATAAATTCCAGTAAATCCAAAACTCGTCTGAAATTCATGAAACTTGGCATGCTATCATGGAGCGGCATCAACATGCCGTGGTAAATATTTTTTCCCATTTGGGGCAGGTTTGGGTATATGTTTCTCACAAACCAAGCTTCTCACAACAAGCATGATGGTTTTCGGTAGGGAATGTCCCACCTTTGGGGACTAAAGCGATATCCTTTGCCTCTTATTGCTTTCAATTTTTTCCTCGTGTCAACATAGAACAACAGGAGTGTTGTGTGAATTTTTGTGATTTTTCGGGGTTCGTTTGGACAATTTTATGCATTAAGTGCGTTTTCAATGCATATATGTGCATAATTCAAATTTGAACTACATGCGCATGCTCCAGTGCGTATAAATTCTTTGAAAAATCAAATCTTTGTCCTTGGGTGCATGCTTAGGTCCCATGCAAGAAATGGGAATGAATTTCAAACACCATGGCACCGTTGAATGCCTAAGCAAAACATTGAGATGCCTGGTTTTTAAATTCTAGTTAATCCAAAACTAAATCTGAAATTCATGAAACTTGGCATGCTATCATGGAGCGGCTTCAACATGTCGTGGTAAATATTTTGTCCCATTTGGGGCAGGTTTGGGTATATGCTTCCCACAAACCGAGCTTCTCACAACAAGCATGATGGTTTTCGGTAGGGAACGTCCCACCTTTGGGGATGAAACGATATCCATTGCCTCTTATTGCTTTCATTTTTTTCTCGTGTCAACATAGAACAACAGGAGTGTTGTTTGAATTTTTGTGATTTTTCGGGGTTCGTTTGGACATTTTTATGCATTAACTGAGTTTTCAATGCATTTATGTGCATAATTCAAATTTGAACTACATGCGCATGCTCTAGTGCATATAAATTGGTTGAAAAATCAAATCTGTGTCCTTGGGTGCATGCTTAGGTCCCATGCAAGAAATGGGAATGAATTTCAAACACCATGGCACCGTTGATTGCTTAAGCCAAAACATTGAGATGCCTGGTTTTTAAATTCTAGTAAATCAAAACTAAATGCAAAATTCATGAAACTTTGCATGCTATCATGGAGCGGCATCAACATGTCGTGGTAAATATTTTGTCCCATTTGGGGCAGGTTTGGGTATATGCTTCTCACAAATGGAGCTTCTCACAATAAGCATGATGGTTTTCGATGAGGAACGTCCCACCTTTGGGGACGAAACGGTATCCATTGCCTCTTATTGCTTTCAAAAAAAATTCTCGTGTCAACATAGAACAACAGGAGTGTTGTGTGATTTTTTGTGATTTTTCGGGGTTCGTTTGGACATTTTTATGCATTAACTGAGTTTTTAATGCATTTATGTCCATAATTCAAATTTGAACTACATGCGCATGCTCCAGTGCATATAAATTGGTTGAAAATAAAATCTGTGTCCTTGGGTGCATGCTTAGGTCCAATGCAAGAAATGGGACTGAATTTCAAACACTAGGGCACCGTTGATTGCCGGTAAAACATTGAGATGCCTGGTTTTCAAATTCTAGTAAATCTAAAACTCGTCTAAAATTCATGAAACTTGGCATGCTATCATGGAAGGGCACCCGACATGTTGTGGTATTTTTCGTGTTCATTTTGAGAGAAGGCGCACTGGAATAATGACAGCCAACAAAGGCATTTTGAAAAAAAATAGTTGCCACTTTAATATCTCAAATGTTTATATAATTCAAACCGTGTGCATTCGGTTAACCATTCACGTGGCATACGTGTCTTGGTTTTAATGGCTATAGGAGGTGCCGTGGTCGATTGCTTGACCGAACAGGAGGCGGCGAAGCGCATCCAAAGGCGCATAAGCTCACCAGAAACGTACAAGCTGTTCAACGAGGATCTGTGCATCTCTTCAACGCATAAGCGGTTCAGATTACGGTATGCAAATTAAAGCCAGACTTCGGCTCTAAGCCAAGAGACACTGCGATTTGTCAAAATATGCAGCTACAAATCAATATCACTATCTATTTTTTGCAACTAAAATTCAGTAATTAAGCATAGATTTAATTCATACTAGAGATTAAGCAGTCGTTCTCACCGGGAAGCGTGACAGCCTTGGACCGCTGCCCGCCTCATCCCATCGGGTCTATATTAATGGCACCACTGAGCTGGCCGCACCCCCATCCTCTCCACACACAATTCCTCTCTCTCCGCCCGCATCCTCGACGCGCTCACGAGTCCTCAAAGCCGTTGTCAGACGAGGATGCCGCCAAAGTGCCCCATCGGAGGGAGTGGCGACGCCGGGGCTGCTGAAGCACAGGAGCACGGCGTGAATATGGAGACAGAGGTTTCCGTCCCCGCTGACGAGGTGGAGAACAAGGCTGCCAACAAGCGGAGGCGGGTCGAGAAAGTACCGCAAGCGACTCCAGCAGGCCTAGACTTCATCAACAACCTCCCCGATGATATGTTGATAGTCATCATATCCCTCCTCCCAGACAGCCGCCGTTTCCCGGCGGTGGCGCACCCTATGGCTCCGCACCCCTGTCGACCTCCTCCACGCCCACAAGCTCTGCCATGGCTATCGCCAAAGCTTGGATGCGTTCTCCCAGATCCTCGACAGTCACCATGGCCCAATCAAAGGCCTTATCGCGGGCAAGTTCCGTTCCAATGGCACATGTTTCTAGATTGTAATCAAATGCCCATGTTAATCATGCGGATCGAAGATGGCACGTTGGTGCATTTACAAATCCTGCAAACCAAATGGGTGTGTAGTAGTGTTCAAACTGCATGTAGGCACTAACACGTTCTCTTCTTTTGCAAAGGCATATTAGGCCCGGTGGAAGATGTTTATAACGACAATCACATCGAATGCCCGGATCTGCATCTCTCAAATATTACTTTGAACTCCTACCGAGGGACCCCACGGAGATTACACTCGCCGAGTTCTTTCTTCCCAGAGCAAAGGTGTCAAGGTGCGAGGTTGAACACACATTTAATTAGGAAAGATAAATGGTATGATTATCGTGAGCCGGCGATCTTGTGGAATGGAAGTGCCTCCAAAATGCCAAACCCATTATTGGAAGAGCATATGGCAAAGAAATTGGAAATCATTGTGTCAAACCCATACATGACATGTCGTGGCTGATCCCTTTTCAAAATGACGCGGTTTGCAATGTTTGAATTTGGGTGTTGTAATCTTTGAATTTAAACTTTGCAATATTATGGTATTTGTTATATTGAATTGTTTCTGTTCTCTTGTCTCAACGCAAACAGTTCATCTGGGTGAACCGCATGTCATACATCACACACACCTTGATATGGCTGACCGTTTCTTTTGTGTTGCCTAATCACAAACAGTTCATCCGAAAGGAATCAGATGCTGTACATCGCACACACCTTGATCTGGCTGACCGCTTCTTTTGTGTTGCCTAATCGCAAACAGTTCATCCGAAAGTGAATCAGTGTTGTACATCGCACACACCTTCATCTGGTTGCCCGTTTCTTTTGTTCCTCCTCATCAAAAACGGTTAATTGAACTGAACCGTAAGCCCTGAATCGCACATGCAACTAAAATCTGAACCGTGTTTGATGCATCCGTCATCGCAAACGTTTTGCACCTTTTTGATGGGTTTTTACACCACCGTTTGTGATTGTTGCATCGCACACAGTTTCGTCGAAGGGTCTCTGATCGTAGTGTCGCGTTAGCAGCATCCTGCAGTAGTGATCCCACTAGTTTGGAAGAGTGTCAACTTTGCATGCATGTGGATCATGAAGAGAAAAATTTTGTATGATAGCTATATTGTTGAATTTGATTATGATTCTACATTTAATTATTATGAGAGAGGAAAATATGGTTGTAGAAATTTTCATGTTACTAAATTACTTCTCGTTATGTTGAGATCGTTATTATTTCTTTCTTCTTGCTTGCATATGCTATATATTTTGTGTCTTGATAATTTGTTTGCTTATAAAATTCCTATGCATAGGAAGAGAGTTAGACTTAAATGTGTTTGTCACATGTTTCATGATGCTCTTTTTTGTGTCCCAATTATTATATTTCGTGTGAGCATCGATTAAATCTTATGCCTAGCTAGGGGCGTAAAACTATAACGCTTGTTGGGAGGCAACCCAATACATCAAATTTATTTCTGCTTTTTGCTTTCTCGCTTTTGTTTGTTTGCACAATTATGCTACTGTTATGATTGTGTTTTTGTGTTTTAATTAGAACTTGATGAGGTAATTGTACCTTCTCTCGAATTGGAAAGTAGAACATGATGAGGTAATTGTACCTTCTCTCGAATTGGAAAGTAGTACATCAGAGAAATCTGTTCCCGTGATGCCTACACCAACTAGAGAGGAAGCTAATGATGATGATCATGAAACTTTAGATCAAGTTACTACAGGACCTCATAGGTCTAACAGAGCACGTTCCACGCCAGGAAAGTGGCACGGTAATCCTGTCCTAGAAGTCATGTTATTAGACCATGGCAAACCTACTTAACTAAGAATAAGCTACGATGAGCCCAGATTCTGATAAATGGCTTGAGGCCATGAATTCTGAGATAGGACCCATGTATGAGAACAAAGTGTAACACCCATGATGCGGCTATATCTCCCACGTGTCGAAGCACGACTTAGAGGCATAACCGCATTGTGGTTTTGTCACAAGAAGGGTCATCTTCACACAATCGCATGTAATGAATAAGAATGGGATAAAGAGTTGGCTTACAATCGCCACTTCACACAATGAACATATAATTCATACATCATTCAGAGTACACACATATAGTCCGACTACGGACGAAGCCAAAAGAAAAGAAGATAACCCAACTGCTAGATCCCCGATCGTCCCAACTGGGCTCCACTGCTGATCAACATGAAACGAAACATAGCAAAGACGAAGATCTTCGCTGAGCTCCCATCTGAGCTCGGGTGCATCACCTGCACTGGTATCATCGGCACTGCAACTGTTGTGATAGTATCTGGTGAGTCACGAGGACTCAGCAATCTCAAAACCCGCGAGATCAAGACTATTTAAGCTTATGGGAAAGGAAGGGGTAAAGTGGTGAGGTTGCAGCAGCGACTAAGCGTATATGGTGGCTAACATACGCAAATAAGAGCGAGAAGAGAGCAAACGGAGCAGTAGTGAAGCTAGCAATGATCAAGAAGTGATCCCGAACTCCTACTTACGTTAAACATAACCCGAAACCGTGTTCACTTCCCGGACTCCGCGAAAAGAGACCATCACGGCTACACACGCCGGTTGATGCATTTTAGAGAGGTCAAGTGTCAAGTTATCTACAACCGGACATTAACAAATTCCCATCTGCCTCATAACCGCGGGCACGGCTTTCGAAAGATTATATACCCTGCAGGGGTGTCCCAACTTAGCCCATCACAAGCTCTCACGGTCAACGAAGGATATACCTTCTCCCGGGAAGACCCGATCAGCCTCGGAATCCCGGTTCGCAAGACATTTCGACAATGGTAAAACAAGACCAGCAAGGCCGCCCGAATGTGCCGACAAATCCTGATAGGAGCTGCACATATCTCGTTCTCAGGGCACACCAGATTGTCCAAACTTCTGGTAGGCCAGCCCAGAGTTGCCCCTGGTGGCCACCGACGGTTGACAGGTTGGACCAACACTCACGACGAGCACTGGCCCGGGGGGGGGGTAAAATAAAGATGACCCTTGAGTCTGCAGAACCCAAGGAAAAAAGGCTTAGGTGGCAAATGTTAAAACCAAGGTTGGGCCTTGCTGGAGGAGTTTTATTCAAAGCGAACTGTCAAGGGGGTCCCATAAATCACCCAACCACGCAAGGAACGCAAAATCCGGGAACATAACACCGGTATGACGGTAACTAGGGCGGCAAGAGTGGAACAAAACACTGTGCATAAGGCCGAGCCTTCCACCCTTTACCAAGTATATAGATGCATTAATTAAATAAGAGATATTGTGATATCCCAACATAATCCTGTCCATCATGGAGAAATCTTCAACTTCACCTGCAACTAACAATGCTATAAGAGGGGCTGAGCAAAAGCGGTAACATAGCCAAGCAACGGTTTGCTAGGAAGGGTGAATAAAGGTTAGAGGCTGACATGGCAATATGGGAGGCATGGTAAACAAGTGATAGATAGCGCAACATAGCGATAGAACGAAGCAACTAGCAAGCAAAGATAGAAGTGATATCGAGGGTAATGGTCATCTTGCCTGAAATCCCGCAAGGAAGAAGAACGGGTCCATGAAGAAGACAAACGGACGTAGTCGAACGAAACCTCTCAACTCCGGAACAAAACTGAAGCTAACGAAAGAAGCAAACCGGAAAGAAGCATACAACATGGTAAACAACCATCACATAATCATGGCATGATGCACAATCAAGTATGATGCATGTCCGGTTTAATGAGGCATGGCATGGCAAAGTGCAACAAACAATACTACAAATTAAGTGGAGCTCAATATGCAACGAAGTTGCATATTGATGAACACCACATCAATTATTTAGTTCTTTCTCGTTTAGGAACACAACAATATTAAATGTTGTTGAGCATGGCAAAAGGTGAAGCATAAATAAACTAACTATTTAGGCAAGTTTAAGTGAGGCCGGAAACAAGAAACAACAATTCCGGTAAATCCCACATGACATTTAGCAATTTAATGCAAACACAGATTTAAACATTTAAATGTTGTTAACATGATGCGGATGACATATGCAAGTTTTAGGCAATTTTTATGAAGATGTTGACATGAGCAAGATATGGAACATTTGGTCACCGTGGCGGAACGACAAGGGTGCCACGGCGGCGAAACAAAAATGGTGCCACGGCAACATATCCGAAAATGATGCCACGGCAACATATCCGAAAATGATGCCACGGCAACATATCGGTTCCGACAGCTCGCGGAGATACCGGTGCAAAAGGAGGCGTGCGGATGTGCGCAACATGCTAGAGATGGTGGGGTGCTCCCGGGTTCTGGGTTCCCACGAGGCGGCGGCGGCATGGCAAAGCGAGGAACGATGCAAGGACAAGCAGACACGGTGCAAACACGAGCATCTCATACAACACACATTCATTCGTTCACGGGCGGTCGTCTTGGGGTTATACCTTCGAAGCGTGCATTTTGGGGCGGATCGAGTTCATCGAGGGAAGTAGTGGTACACGGGTCGATGAACTTGGCGATCCGAAGGGGTACTTTGACGAATCCACCTCGGATGTAGTCGCATTACATGTGTAGTCGGACTTGATAAAAATGCACACGGCAGCGATCGTGGTACTTGGTGAATCCGGAGACGGTACTTGACGATCGGTATGGGTCTTGGCGGTCTTAGCGAATCCAAGTGACACCAGGCACACGTCCACGGTAGTCTTCGGACTTGGTTTTCCAGTGCATGACTCCACGGGTCCTGGGGTAACTCGGCGATGGCCTTGGCAAAGAGGCGGCAGCATCAGTCGAAGGAAGCGACAACGGCAACCTGGCCCGAAGACGACGGGCGATAAGGCGTCGCCTGGTTCAAGCAAAGGCAAGGCGGGGCAGGACCAGATGGCGAGGCGGCAAGCAGCACGGCACCGGGCCGCGGAGTTAGCGAGCTCGGGGACGAGCCTCGGCTAGCAAGGGGAGCGAGGAGCGCTGGGCGGCAGCTGCCAGCTGCTCGTGACCGGCGGACGAGCTCCAAGAGAGGTGGAGAAGTGGTGGCGCGGGCGAGGTGACAAGGCGAGGCGATGACGCAGAGGATGGCGCGACGGGCGACGACCGTCACCGGAGGCGGGGAGGCAGCGGCGAGGCACTCGAAGGAGGCCGAGACGGCGGCGGATCCGGCCAGGAAGAGGCGCCGGCGGCAGGAGCCTCGTGGGCAGCCACGACGAGGGAGACGAGGTGAGGAGGAGCAGCTCGGGTGGAGGGTTGAGGCGATGGGAGGCGGACGCCTTGGATCGAGGAGGAGGGAGGCGAGGGATCGGGCGTGAGTTCGGGCGATGCGTGTCGTGATGGGGATCGAGACGAAGGTGGCGGCGCTGGCAGGGGAACGAGGGAGAGGGGGTCGAGCGAGAGGGTCGGGGCCTAGGGTTTAGGTGCGGGGCGCGGCTGGGCCTTGAGAGGCAAATGGGCTGATGCGGTGCTGTTGGGCTGCTGGGCTTCTTCCTTCTCTTCTTTAACTCTTTAGCAGAAAAGAAATTAGAGGGAAGAAAAAGAAAAAGAGTGTTAGGGAAAGAATATGCGCATAGGGATAATTTTCCCGGACTCGCAAAAATATGCTCGTTCCAAGAAAAATAGAAAGGCCATGATTGAAAGATTTAAATTCAAACTCATTTGAATTTAATTCAAATGGGTTTGAACTAGGACTCGATAAAAGGAAGGTCCAAAATGTTCGGATTTCGGTGGGGCTCCGGAAAATGATGAAAGAAATTTAGGGCAAAGTTTGGAGACCAAACTTGAAGCAGAAAAAGGAACGAAATTATTTTGCAAGTGTGTTTATGGGTGATTCCGAAGTTAACGGAGTATTTTAATATAGCTCCCTAAATATCGGGAGGGTATGTTTTAAAGAGAACCCACCATGTGAGTTTCCTCAATTTAAATGGATCAAAGATCCATACGGTTTATTTAGTTGAGTTTTAAAATTAATGATATGATGGCATGATGAAACGATGCAATGCAAGAGATGACATGATGCAATGCAACAAGCAAATAAAACACACGTGAAATTCGAATATTTGGAAGTCTTCTCGGCGTCGGTCTCGGGCGTTACACAAAGTGTGGACTTGGTGGACTTTCCTATGATTGGCAAGCCATTGAGAATAAATGGATCTTCAAGAAGAAGACAGACGCTAATGGTAATGTCACCATCCACAAAGCTCGCCTTGTCATGAAAGGTTTTTGATAAGTTCAAGGGGTTGACTATGATGAGACTTTCTCACCAGAAGCGATGCCTAAGTCGGTTTGAATCATGTTAGCATTTGCCGCATTTCATAATTATGAAATCTGGCAAATGGACGTCAAAGCTGCATTCCTTAATGAATTTCTTAAAGAATAGTTGTATATGATGCAACTAGAAGGTTTTTGTCGATCCTAAAGGTGCTAACAAAGTGTGCAAGCTCCAACGATCCATCTATGGAGTGGTGCAAGCATCTAAATAGTTGGAATATATGCTTTGATGAGGTGATCAAAGCATATGGTTTCTCTGAGACTTACGGTGAAGCATGTATTTACAAGAAAGTGAGTGGGAGCTCTGTAACATTTCTGATATTATATGTGGATGACATATTGTTGATTGGAAATGATATAGAATTTTTGGATAGCATAAATGGATACTTGAATAAGAATTTTTCAATGAACGACCTCATTGAAGCTGCTTATGTATTGGGCATCAAGATCTATAGGGATAGATCGAGACACTTAATAGGACTTTCACAAAGCACATACCTTGATAAAGTTTTGAATAAGTTTAAAATGGATCAGTTAAAGAAAGGGTTCTTGCACATGTCACAAGGTGTGAAATTGAGCTGGACTCAAAGCCCGACCACTCAGAAGATAGAGAGAAAATGAAAGTCATTCCCAATGCCTTAGCCATAGTTTCTATCATGTATGCTATGTTGTGTACCAGACCTAATGTGTGCCTTGCCATAAGTTTGGTAGGGAAGTACCAAAGTAATCCAGGAGTGGATCACTGAAAAACGGTCAAGAACATCTTGAAGTACGTGAAAAGGACCAAGGATATGTTTCTCGTTTATGGAGTTGACGAAGAGCTAAATGCGTAAATGGTTACGTTGATGCTAGCTTCAACACCGATCTAGATGACTCTAAGTCACAAACCGGATACATATTTATATTGAATGGTGGAGCTGTCGGTTGGTGCGGTTTCAAGTAGAGCGTCGTGGAGGGTTCTACATGTGGAAGCGGAGTACATAGCTACTTGAAGCAACACGTGAAGGAGTGCGGAAGAAGCAGTTCATATCCGATCTGGGTGTAATACCCGATTACGCATCGGAATCCAATGAAAATCTTTTGTGACAACACTAGAGCAATTGCCTTGGCAAAGGAATCCAGGTTTCAAGAGAACCAAACACATCAAGAGACGCTTCAACTCCATTTGTGAAAAGGACAAGGATGGAGACATAGAAGTTTGCAAAATACGTAAGAATCCAAATGTAGCGAGACCCATTGACTAAGCCTCTTCCACAGGCAAAACATGCACAACACCAAGACTCCATGGGTATTTGATTCATTACAATATAATCTAGATTATTGACTCTAGTGCACGTGGGAGACTGGAAGAAATATGCCCTAGAGGCAATAATAAAATTGTTATTTTATATTTCCTTATTCATGATAAAGGTTTATTATTCATGCTAGATTGTATTGATCGGAAACTTAAATACATGTGTGAATACATAAACAAATATCATGTCCCTAGTAAGCCTCTACTAGACTAGCTCGTTGATCAAAGATGGTTAAGGTTTCCTAACCATAGACATGTGTTGTTGTTTGATAACGGGATCACATCATTAGGAGAATGATGTGATGGACAAGACCCATCCGTTAGCTTAGCATATTGATCGTTCAGTTTATTGCTATTGCTTTCTTGATGACAAATACATATTCCTTCGACTATGAGATTATGCAACTCCTGGATACTGGAGGAATACCTTGTGTGCTATTAAACTTCACAACTCCTGGATACTGGAGGAATACCTGGAGGAATACCTTGATGCTACAGAGAGATCCAAGCATATTTTGAGATACTTCAGTAAGGATGTTTTGAACACATGGTTATTCTCTATGCATTCATGCCCCTGTTTGCAATTATTGAGTAGTCTAGCATATCATTTTCTTGCTATACTTTTGCTATAAAATGTTTCCTGGCAGATTTTTTACATGTTATTGAATTTATGAAGCTAGGCATGGCAAGATCAAGTTCATAGGGTGCATGGATCACTAGCAAAGCTCATGGCAAAACTGAACTTCATGTTAACAGTCGACAACAACATTATTTAGCAACGTTGGAGCAAGATTACAACAAGCTATAAATGCACCAGGGGCATGGATGGATAGAGCATGACATGTATAACAAAACATATTTAGTGAACATCTCCAGATTATGCATAGAATGACTTGTAGCAGCAGGTTTACATAACATCACAAAATCTGATTCAGCCTAGCAAAACAGCAACAGCAAGTACACTACTTCACGAGCTCGATTCACTCACCACAAGTCATTGCATGACAAGATAAGGATAGCATCAGCAAGAAGACATGTTTATGAAACTATCCAAGGCAAGAACAAGTTCATAGCATGCAAGGACCAACTACAACAACCTTGGCAAAATTCAATAACATGTAAAAAATCTGCCAGGAAACAATTTATAGCAAAAGTATAGCAAGAAAATGACATGCTAGACTACTCAATAATTGCAAACAGGGGCATGAATGCATAGAGAATAACCATGTGTTCAAAACATCCTTACTGAAGTATCTCAAAATATGCTTGGATCTCTCTGTAGCATCAAGTTTACATGGCATAAAAATAACAGCAGAACAGGGACTGAAATCAGCAACATCACGAAGCCTAGTTTGCATGCTTGTTCTAGTCACCACATTGATCACAAAAATACATGGCATACACCACTGTAAAGATGGCATGATGTAGCACAAAACATATGTAGACATCAACCTCATAGGATGCACACATCAAACATGGCAAAAATGACAAATGAACATGTTCTGTAAACAGACAGCAGACAACATTATATAGCACTCTTGCAACGATGATTCAGGCATCAAGATGAACTCAAATGAACATGGTGCAGTGGAATGAAATGAAGAGCATCTCATGACGAACATTTTGATATATTACACGCACGAAACGGAGAAGTATGCAACAAGTTACACTAGATCAAACAAGGGCACATGCTGCTGAATTTACCAGACTTAGCCAAAACCAGGAAAAAAAATACACGGGCGCGGGTTAACTATATGACGCACACGCGAGGCTTAAGCGGGGGCAGCTCACCAGCGGGCCTTGGGCCAGGAAGGAAGGAGAGGCAGGCCGGCGATGGGCTTGCTAGGTCGGCGGGCGAGGACAGGCCCACGGGGAGCGAGGCAGGGGAGGAACCCCCTCGTGCCCGAGGCATGGTGGCGGACCGGCGCCACGGCGACGACGGCGGAGCTCCGGCACCGGAGAGGAGGCCGGGACGGTGGGGACAGGCGCGGGGCGGACAGATCCGGCGAATCCGGGCGGAGGCGAGCCGGACCGGGGCGGCGGCGGAGGAGATGGTCGGCAGAGACGGGCGGCGGCGACCGAGGACGCAGCGGCGGCCTGGGTTCATGGCCGGCATGGGTCCGCGGCCACGGCGGGATGGAGCCTTGACAGCCTGGTGAGCATGGCAGAGGGAGATCCCGGCGGCGTTAAGGCAAGCCGTGGCGGCGAGGCCGGCGGGATCGCCCGTGAGCAAGTGGCGGGCGCTGGCAGCTCCCGTGAAGGGCAGCGCCATGGCGACTTAATAAGATCTGAGTTGTGTTGTACTCCTCCATTTCAAAATATAACTATTTTTAGATATTTTAAATGGACTACAACATCTGGATATATGTAGACATATTTTAGAGTATAAATTCACTCATTTTGCTCGTATGTAGTCAGTTGTTGGAATGTCTAGAAAGACTAATAGATGTATGTAGACATATTTTAGAGTGTAGATTCACTCATTTTGCTCCGTATGTAGTCAGTTGTTTGAATGTCTAGAAAGACTTACAGTTGTTGGAACGTCTAGAAAGACTTTTTATTTAGGAACGGAGGGAGTATAAGTGAGCATGAATTGTGCCGCTGCGTATTAGAACTTATTAAAGCCTGATTCACATCATTGTGCTCAATAAAAGGAATGAGAAATATAAAGGTCGGTGGGGAGCTTCCTCACATGTCATAATTCCTCAAAAAAGAAGGAATGGAAGAACCCCAATAGAAAATATTGGAAGATCTCTGTAATGAAGACATTTTGGCCTCGATAAGAAAACACAAAAATAATGTCTAGCACTATTTTTTTTCCTTGTGCTTGCCCTCAATTCAATTTTCATGAAAGAAAAGATATTCAATCGCATACTTTTAACGCTTAAACATATGATTACATGATCCAGAACATGTAGCGTTACTCCAATAGATATTCATCAAGACATCATCAAACTGTTTCTACCTGCAGCGTCATTGACAAACAACATCTTTGATTTGAGCATCCGCAAAGTGTTCACCTTGAGTCACCGATTACAGGTCTTCATATTGCAGACTTGCATTTCAATGAAGTTAGCTCAATGTTGTCCCATACCATCCCTTTAAAAATAGAAATAAAAATAACTCAGATATATACACCATCGAACATCCGAGTATGTTGTTTGCAAACAGTATAAACAGATAAGATGAATTGTCACTTGAAAAGGGTAGTTTAAAAAAGACAAACAAGAAAGACAAATGGCATTGCGTTGGGGTATATTGATAAAGAAAATAGTTCTGCACTCAATATTAATGCAAATGCAATTGCATCATATATTTGACCTGGATTCAGATGGTAATGTCATCGCCTAGCTTGACATAATATTCAGAACACCACATAGCCATGGCGTTGCGGTGTGGCCTCAATGAGCGTGCACGACCTCTGGTAAGGACTACAACCGACATGCGAGGGACTGGTAGCAAACATGCTACGAGACAGGTCAGAATGGTGTGTGTGTGTGTTCAGGTGTAACAAGAGAAAAACGCTGCAGCGGCAAGCGACATACTCAAGAAAAATTGGAGTCCTCACAACAGTACAGCCATACGATGTCGGATTAGGCGTGAGAGAATGAAATGAGGCATGAGAGGATAGAGAAAACAATCAGAAGGGTTGTAGCCAGAATCAAGAGTAAGACAGTAACATGAGAAGGCCAGCAAAGCTAATACTACAGGGTTTTAGCTAATGGCACTCCGATGTAAAGAGAATGGCTCACCGGCCCAAGATCTTGGCAGTAGCTTGAGCATAATTCAAGAGGGGCCATTACTTGAAGGGAACCAAATTAATAGCATTTTCTTCGATGGATGGAAAAATCAAGGGGGAGGGGCATGGGCCTGTTGGTTCACACTAAGCTCCACCATGGCGGCACTCAGTTAGACGATATAAAAGTATATGCCATGGTTTTTAAGGCGTCTGCGTTAGGACGCTTAGGCGCCTATGGCAGCTTTGAAATCTGCCCGCTTTAGGCGCTTAGTGCCTTAGTGCTCGGTGCCCGCTTAGGCGTCGAGCAGGGGTAGAACGCCTTAGGACACTTCTTGCCTTAAAAACCATGGTATACGCTATCTCAAACAAAAAGGATTCTAACAGAAACAGCCAGAGATGTGACCTGCTTGACCCAAAGTAAACAAAAGAAATTTTGCCAACAGAGAAGTATGTGCTAATAAAGCTTCATAGATGCTTGCCCCCCTCTGAAATTAGGACAATATAGTTTTATGCTTTACAACAGCAAACAAAATAATGTGGTTCCAAGAATTCACTTCAAAATAGCACCATGCTAGTGGCGACAGAAGGCTGCTTTGAAAGAATTACAGTCCCATTTGTACAGATAATGGACAATCCCATGTAAAGAGCAAAAGATCCAATAAGGAGAAATAGAGGACTCTAGACTCTTAAGGAAAACTTGGCGAGAAGGACCAAAGCTTATACTCACTCATTTCGCTTCTGCACGTAGTCCATATTGGAATCTCTAAAAGGACTTATATTCTGAGCGGAGGGAGTAGTTGATATATCTGATGTAGTGGACCTACACAACTGAAGCGACTACAACTCAAACACTGGAACAGCCCAACAGAAGATTCAAGGCAACAACATATTAAATGCTTCAATTAAGGAAAAACACCAGTGGAGGACACGGCAACATTAGAGGACATGCAACGGCAGAAGGCAGCAAAATAGAAACTTTGGGGCAGGAGTAAAGCAACAGAGAATAACATAGGGAAAACAACCCTGATTAGTAGGATGGTATGGGTCAGTCCCATGCAAGATAGTTGACAATGAAAGAAGGGGACACTTCAAAGTAATTCATACAGGGAGCAGACAACATGCAAGTAAGCTATAAAGCGTGCACCAAAGCCAAAGTTCTTTGAGAATCCTACACCGAATGCAACTGGGCAGCATGTCTATTGCACCATAGGTACAATAAATAAGGAAAAACACCGGTGTTTACCACTACAATATCCAAATGTAAAGCTAAGCAAAGGCAACCATGTTATATAATACTCCTCCATCCCAAATTACTTGTCTTAGATTTGTCCAATCAATCTAAGACAATTAATTTGGGACGGAGGTTGTATGTATGTAAGAATGTGCGTGAATGACATCAATTAAGAAAGAAGTTCTTTGAGAATCCTACATGGAATGAAAACCCAGTGCAGCATGTCTATTGCACCATAGGTACGATAAGTAAGGAAAAACACCGGTGTTTACCACTACCGTATCCAATGTAAAGCTAACCAAAGGCAACCATGTTATATAATATGTAAGAACGTGACGTGAAAGATGTCATTTGAATATTAAGAGAGCTTCTTGTGGCCAGTTACCTGTTGGCCTTTTGAAGGTATTTGGAGAAGACAGTTGGAAGTTGGGTGGTATTAGAGAACTTGTCTTCTACATTCACATCGATACATGATTGCAGATCTGCATGGTTCATGTCAACCATGATCATCCACTCCTTGCCATCAAATTCCTTCGCCCTCGGCAAAGACAGAACACCGGGTCATCCATGCCGATGACTGGGAACTCGAGGAAGACGCCGAGGTAAGCTCGGACCTCGGTAACAAGGTTGTGCCCAGAGACAATCCAGGTTGATCTCACAATGCACCTTCCACTCGAACTTGGAGTTCAACGTCCAAATGGTGATTTTGTGGGTTAGTTGCTTCGCTCGCCGTTGGCTTCTCTTAGGAGGAATCCTTGCGACGAGTGGATAGTGTCATGAAAGTCATTGTCAATGTGGACGTAGCGGATCATGCCTTGGCTGATGGACACACCGGAACCTCCACAGGAAGTACCTCGGGAACCGTGCGTCATCGGTATTTGATTCTCCGGAAAAGGCACGAAGTCGAGCACCGGGGAGTCCACATTTTCGGAGAAGTCGCATAGCACGACGCTGAAGTAGTCCACCCAAAGAAAGGAAACGGCCGTCGAAAGCAAACACATCATCGGGTCCACCGTGAGGTCGTGGAGCTTATCGTAAGCACCTTGGTGATGATTCTCCGATCGTTGGCGCCGGAGTTGAAGCTGAGTTCAGCACTAACGCCCTTTTTCTTGGGGTGGACATTGAGGTCGGCAACGATGTAGCGATGCTCGCTTTGAGCCGCAGAATGCCGGGTGGTGAACTTATGAGCGAGGAACCGCGTTGTCTTTGCGCCGAGGAAGCCGCCGCACCGAGGGGGAAGGAGCAGAGGCCGTGTAGACGAACAGATCTGGCGGAGCGTCCATGTAGCGAATAGGGTCGGGGATCGAGATGTCGAAGAGGACGAGGTTCTTGTCGATTGCCGGGACGAAGGCAACGAGTCCTTCGAGCCTTGTCTCTCCGGCCAATGGAGGTTGGAAGTAGGAGGACCACGGAGGAGGCTGCGAGGGTGAAGGAGGCAAGCAGGAGTGGCCGCTGTCAATCTTGACTGGAGCGGCGGTCTTGTTCTTGTTGGACGCCTCACCAGCAGCGTCCTAGGTCGTGGCACCGTTATGGCGGAAGATGCGTTCCAGCATCACCCAATCGGGGAAGACGACGGTCTCCTCCTCCGGCTTTAGGGCGCCTCCGGTGGCCATGGCGATCGCGATCGGAAATAAAGCCGCCGCCGCCGCCCTAACCCTAACCCTAGTTTTGGTGGAGCAACTAGTGGAGGGAGGAAGGAAGCGCGACAGACTCGATATTATACCATCTCATTGGGCCCTGACGCTAAAGAAGGGCGATAAACTAAAGGCGGCTCATTGGGCCAGAACTTCGATCGCACGGTATACCGCCAAATGGGCGGCCCGTACCAGCAACGCCCGCCTGAGATAAACGGGCCAGGCACGGCACGGCCCGCTGAGGCACGCGAACTAGGGAGCTCCTATCACGGGCGCATTAAAGCGCAGTCACAGTGCAACCGGCGCCCATCGGCGCTATCTGGTGGGCGCCCAGAACACGCAGAGAAAACTCCAAAAAAGCACTCCAACAGGATGCGCTCTCGTGCCGTTTAGTTACGATGCAGCGTGCCTAACCGGTACATCTACTACAAGCTAGTGATTCATTTCAGCGAGAAATTTAACAACAACACTAACCGCACTATTTCTGGTAAAACAATTTAGAAAGACGTGATTTTTGGAAAGAAAAAAAATCTGAAATAAGTTTAAAAAATGCATGAAATTAGAAAAAAGTTCATGTATTCAAAAACATTCACCAAATTTTATAAAAGATCACCGTGTATTACATAAAATTTCATTGTATTAAGAAAAATGTTCATTGTATATTATGAAAATTGTTCACCTTTGCATATAAAAATGTTAAATGCGTGTATCATAAAAATGTTCATCAGATATTATGAAACTTTTCAACGTTTTTACTAAATGTTGAATGCGTATTCAAAAATTGTTCGACACATATATTCATATTGTTTCAAAAATGTTCATCGTGTATTATTTAAAATGTTCAATGGATATAAAAATGTTCAGGATATATTTTTTTGATTTTTTCTATTTTGGTTTTGGTTATTCAATGAGTATACAATTGTTCACTATGTTTCTTAATTTTGTTCAGCATATATTACACAATATTCAATGTGTATTCGCAAAATGTTCAACGTATTTTCACAAAAATGTTCAGTACGTGTCCGAAAAATTCTATGTATGGTGAACAATATTCAAATACACGTAGAACATTTTTTAAATACGATGAACTCCTTTTGCATGCATGCTGAACAAAATTTCTATACGATGAACATTTTTATACACGCTGAACATTTTTCAAAGTTCATCAAATTTGACAATAGTTCGTCAATTTTGAAAAATGTTCATCAATTTTGAAAGAAAGTTCGTCAATATGAAATAAAGTTACAAAATTCAAAATAAATCCTCGCTTAGCTGATAAGAAGAAAGAAAGAAAAGAAGAAAGAAAAAGAAAAGAAAAACAGAATAAAATCTTTCCACGAAAACAGGAAATAGAAAAGGTTAAAAGCCTGTCAGTTAACACGAACTTCGTAGGTTAGCTGAGTGGTTTGGCAAGCGCCTGTAGTCGTGAGATCCCTGTTCGATACATGGTTCTCACTAGAAAGTTTTTATGCGTTTTCAAAAACAGAAAAAAGAAGTGGGCCGGCCCAGTGCGGCGGGAGGTGTGCCCGATTGCATCTATGCCTAAACGGGCGCTTAAGGCGCGCCGTTTAGGATTTGCCCACGAACTAGTCGCGGCTGCGGCGGCCGCACGCTGCGGTTGGCCTTCGAGGCCCAAGCACGACCCGTGACTAAACGTGCTGGCACGTAGGCACGTTTGGCCCGAGGTGGCCCGCCGGCACGAGGTGGCCCGATTTTTCAAAAAAAAAAGCACATCTAGCTGGAGCAGGCGCGGGGAACTCCTATCGCCGCTTATTGCGGCAAGTAGTCACAGTTTCAAGCATAGGAGACGACTCGCCTGGGCGGCCCACTAGCTAACCTCCGCAGAATGAAAAATCGGAAAAATAAAAGCGCGTTAGCTAGGAATCGAACCCGCGAGCTGCTGTAGATAAGCACCGCGCGCTAGCCAATGCGACACGCGAGTTAATATGAAAAATATACAGCGCCAGCATTAAAGGATCTGAGCGAGTCCATAGCCACTGTAGTAACACAGGTTTCTTGCATACAATTACATATTAAAACTTCTATTAAAATTTCAAGCGTAAAAAAGGATTTTTCTTTTTGAAACGCGACATTATTTGGGAACTGAATAGAAACTAAAAACAAGTAGGGAAAAAATTGAATACGAGAATAATTTCTAAATTATGAACTACTTTTCGACAGATTTGTTTAATAAATTCCTGAACATTTTCCGAAAACCCGAACATTTATAGAATCTTGAGAACAAAAATTCGATAATGGGAACAATTTTTCAAAAGCACAAACTTTTTTGAGCGTACGATTATGCAAACAAATTTTTGAACCGGACTTAGTTACTGTAGTGAACAACTGTTTGAACGTACGATTACGCAAACAATTTTTCTGAAAATGAACAAAATTTGAGTTTCCCAAACATTTCTGGAATTTGTGACATTTATTTAAAGCACAAACATTTTTTGAATCTTGAGAACGAATTTTGAAATGGAGAACAAATTTGGAAGCGTGAACAATATTTTAAAGCACAAAACATTTTGAATCTTGAGAACAATATTGAAAAATCCCGAACAAATTTGGGAGCGAACAATTTTTTAAAGCACGAACATTTTTGAATCTTGAGAACAAATTTTGAAGCGGAGAACAAATTTGGAAGCGTGAACAGTTTTTTAAAGCAATGACATTTTTGAATCTTGAGAATAATTTTGAAAATCCGAACAAATATGGAAGCCTTGAACAAATTTTTAAAGCACGAACATTTTTGGATCTTGAGAACAAATTTGAAACAGAGAACAATTTTGAAAAATCGAACAAATTTGGAAGCGCGAATATTTTATGAAAACATGAACATCTTATGAAATCTGGTACATTTTCTGCATTTCGAAAGTTTTGAACTTTTTTTTGTAACGAGAACAATTTTTTAATTTTGAGAAATTTGTTCGAAAACTGAACTTTTTATAAAAAATACGAAAATTTTTGAATATTTTGAATTTATTTTGAAGAAAAGAGCAGAAAAAGGAAAAGAAATAGAAAGAAAACAAAAAAATCAGGAACAATTTTCGAAGTTGTGAACAAAATTTTGAAAATGTGAACACTATTTCAGAAATATGAACAAATTTTGACAAAAAGAACATTTTTGAAAATTTTAAACCATATTTGAATTATTTGAAAAGCTTAAAAAAGGAAAAATATTTAAAAGAAAAACAAAGAAAACGAGAATAAAGAAATAACAGAATAAGACTGAAGAAAAACCAGAAAGAACCAGTAGAAGGAACTGGTTTTAAGTTTTGTCGTCGCTTTTAGTTTCTTTAAGCTTAGCTTTGTTATTCATTCACATCCACGAGTCAGTCGTGATGGCAACAGCGGCGTGTACCTTTGCAGGAGGTCATTAGTTTTTTTTTAGAGCAACAGGAGGGGGCAAAGCCCTCCCGGTTCCATATATATATGAAACCATAAGGTTCACAAGAGAGAAAAACATAAAGATCCAACATGCTACTACGGCAGTAAAAAAACGTCCCAAATTTTGCTCTAAAAGCATGAGCAAAGGGGGAAAATGAAAGTTATCCCTATTACAGAGCGCTGTCCCCCTTTTATTATCAGAACTCCGTAAGACTGGAGACTTAGGCGGTAGAGATCATCTTCTCCGGATCTGCTGTCTTAAACCTTGCCCTCTTCAAAGGGGAAGGTTCAGGGGATGGCGGCAGCAGCAAGAGCCTCAAGCTGGGGTTGTCGTTTGGGCCTGAGACGACTTCTTGCTCCCAAAGAGGTGGAGGGCTCCTCGATACGCGTCAGTTTCACCGGGGAGAGCATGTCAAGCACCCAGTGAAGTCCAGGCGTCATCACCCCATCGAAAATGGAAGGGGTTCTTGAGCTTCTCTGAGACCCACTGACGAATGTCTCGATCTGGGGAGAGTAGTCCTTTTGAGCAGGATCATCCATTTCTTGATCATCAAGAGGATACGCCTCCAAACCTGTTTAATATCGCATCAGATAGCATTTTTAAACACATGTGCATTTCTAGTTTTCAGTGCGCCCCACAATATACAAGCACAAATGGAATTCCAAGCACATTGTTTCTTGCTAGCGAGCCAAAATCTTGCTCTGAAAGGTAGTCTTGTCTCTGAGGAATGTTAAAGAAAGCGGACACATCCTTCCGGATGCTTTGAGCTACAAAGTGCACCCAAAGAAGAGGTGGTCAATGCTCTCATTCTCGATTAAAATTCACGGATCAAAGTTTTCCTCATGTTTCTCTTATCCAAATTATCTCCGGTCATTAATTTGTTGTGGGCAGGAGCGAGAAAAATTTGCACTCTGGGTGGGGAGACAATGGACGAACCGGAAGGAATATAAATGGGTTGAACCCCACGAAGTTGATGATCTGTACAAGGAGGTAGTAGTATATATCCCTTTAGAGTCATATTGCCAAATGAGCGCATCGTCATCCCCATTATAAGAGACACTACTAAGGATCTGCTCTATGCACATCCAGGAATCTAGCATTTTATCAGTAAAAGTCCTCCTAAAGGTCAGTTTAATGGTGTTACCATCCCATACATCAGAGAGGGTAACAAAATGCTGATCACAGATAGTGTAAAGAGACCAGAATTGGACAGAAAGGGGGGAGGTACCAAACCAGGTATCTTCCCAGAAATTGATTTTCTTTCCATTACCTACCTGCCATCTATATCCAAATTTCAGGGCTTTACAAGCCCAGAGCACTCCTTGCCAGAACTTGGATGGATTAGGAGATTTACAAGCAAAGATGTTTGGGGAGTTCTTGATATACTTCTTGTCAACTATGTTCTTCCAGATCTTGCCTTCATCCATAATGTACCTTTTGACCCAGTTCCCCAGGACACACAGGTTTACATCCCTGAGGTTGGGCACCCCCAAACCCCCATGCTCCCTTTTCATACACACTAGGCGCCGATTGGCGGTGCGATTTCCTATTCCCTCGAAATCATTCCAAAGGCAATGAGCTAACTGAGTGTTAATCAAGTCAAGTGCCCATTTAGGAATTTGAAGAAGGAGAGAAGGTAAACAGGTATACTAGAGAGGGGCTTTAATAAGAGTAAGTCTAGCAGCATAAGATAGGAGTTTCCCTCTCCATCCAGCCATCCTCTTAAGGATCTTATCTATAATAGGCTGGATGTCCTCTCTCCTCAGCTTATCATAGTGGAGAGGAACTCCTAAGTATTTTATAGGGAGCTTCCCTATAACACAGCTAAAAGTGTCAGCAAAACTAGCAGCTCTATCTGCATCCATCCCTAAGGTAATGAGCTCACTTTTACTATAATTGATCCTCATGCCTGACACTTGCTCAAAGCATTGAAGGATAGTCTTCATGTTACTGGCCTTATCTAGATTGTCCTCCAAGAAGAGGATGGTGTCATCTGCATACTGGAGGCAGATGACCCCACCAGGAGAAATTCAGGCGAGCCCACTAATCAGATCCCTCTGAGCAGCTTTATACATCATTCTGGTAAGGACATCTACTACAAGATTGAAAAGTAATGGGGAGACAGGGTCCCCTTGCCTAAGTCCTTTGCCAACGACAAAGAAGTTGCCTTCTACTCCATTAATTTTGACTCCTACAGAGCCCCCATGAGTAATCTGTTTGATCCAATGAATCCATTTGGGACAGAAATTTCTCCTGGAGAGGACTTCAAGCAGGAATTCTAAATCTACTTTGTCAAAAGCCTTCTCATAGTCTAGTTTAAGCACAACTGCAGGAGTTTTAGAGCTATGCACAGAGTGCAAAATCTCATGAGCAGTCACTACACTTTCTAGGATGTACCTGCCTTTTATAAAGGCGGTTTGATTGCTAGAAGTAAGAAAGTGCATGAGTTTAGCAAGCCTGTTAGTGAGCACTTTGGTGAAGATCTTGAAAGCTGCAGTTACAGCGGTGATAGGCCTAAATTTTTTCATGGAGGTAGCATCTTTCTCTTTAGGAATGAGAGAAAGAATGGCAAAGTTTAACCTATAGATATCTAATTTGCCGGCATGGAAATCATCAAAAGGGCCATGAGGTCTTTTTGATGACTTCCCAAAATTCTTGATAGAACATAAAAGACAAGCCATCGAGGCCTCGGTGCCCCATCGAGTAGGAACCAAAGACTGCTTCCTTCACCTCCTCCTCTGAGAAAGGGGATTTGAGCATGTCATTATCCTCATCAGAAACCTTATCAGTTTCATTGAAGAAGTCTTCCTTCAAGGTGAAATTTCTTTTACTCTCTTTTTTAAAGAGATCCTTATAAAAAGTAGTAGCCACACCTAATATATCTTTAGTGTCGGTCATACACACGCTTGTGGACCCTCTAAGGAGTGAATGAAGGTCTTCCTCCTCCTCACAGTTAGCAACAGCCTGGAAATACACGGTGTTTCTATCACCCTCTAAGATATCTCTATCCCTAGCTCTTTGTCTAGCTTTTGTTTCCTCGACTAGCCAAAATTTTGGAGCTCCTTATGGATATTATGCATTCTAGTAGTGTCGACATCGAGAGGGTGCTAGTCTCAGCCTCAATGTCAAGAGCATCATATTCCATAATGAGAGAACATTTAGTTTTCCTAATTTCAGCTCCTATATTCTTACTCCAACCTTTAGCAAATTTCCTAAACCTTCTAGTCTTCTCTGCCAAATGTCGGAGGGGAGATGCTTTTGTGAGGAGCATTCCAGCATTTAGCGGCTAGCCCTTAAAATTGTCAATGAGGAGCCACCACTTCTCAAATTTGAAGCTAGAGGCCTTGGAGTGCAGTGCCACCCCACGAGTCCCAAAGCAAAGGTGTGTGGTCACTGCAAACCCTAGGGAGGGCACGAGATGAGTTGAGGGAAAAATCTCATCTAGCTTCGGTGGTACAAAAATTACATCTATAGTGGACATGACAAGGTTATCCCGGTTGTTGGCCCAGTAAATTGCCTGCCGGACATTTTAATTTCTAGCAGGTGCTCCAGATTTCTATCCAAGCATTGAATTTATCACACCATTTCTGGTCTACTTTACCATTGTTTTTATCACTATGATACCTAGTAAGATTGAAATCTCCACCAATCAGCGTTGGAGTGTCAATATCTAGCGGAGAGAGTGAAGTTGAAATAAACTCCTCCTTGCCTTCCTCATAAGGGGACCCATATACAGACTACCACTCTAATCTTCTTCTGAGTAGATTTTAAAGTAAGAGTACAAGACACTGAGAACTTCTTGGCATCCCACTTCAAAATGTCAAAGATGTCTAAGTCTACTCCCATCAAAATCCCTCCTGCAGAACCCAAGGCAGGGAGGTGATGCCATTCAAAGCATCTATTGCCACTAATGGATTTCAGAAAGGCAGCAGAGAGCTCCTCTTTCTTGGTTTCCTGGAAGGCAATGATGTCTACTTTGGTTTTATTTAAAGTATCATTAATATGGGGTTTTTTTACCAAACATGGTGATCCCCCTGATATTCCAAAATAGGCATTTCATCTAGATCTTTTTGTCCTGGGGTGCTTGCCCCGTCCATATTTGGCTACGTGTGTCCACAACGCTGTGATCTAAGTACTCACCATCAATCCCTTTTATCCCCGGGTGCGAGGAGGACTACGATTACCAACATCTTACGAAAGCAAATTGCACAGGAGCAAATACTCTATGTTCTCGAGGAGATGCACTAGGTTCTCGCAGCTCCACCATAACATGGGGATTACTGTGGATGGTAGAGGTAACCGGTATTCTTCTACTTGTGGAAGAGTATCGGGACTAGGGTGACAATTTGGGGTTGTCATTGGTACCAACTAGAGCAAGAGGATCATATACAATACTATTCGCTACATTATCACTAGGGTGCTTTGCAGAGGCAAAATGATAAACATCATCTACAGCTACGTTAACAAGACTAGGGGGACAGCTATAGCTGTCAGTAGTACTCCTAAGAATGGATAAATCTTCCCCTACTTTAGCTAGAGAACCATCAATTTCTACTCCTATTTGATCAGCAATACTTAAAAACTTTGGATCATTGAAATGTTCAAAAGAATTTTTAAGAATGGTACCTTTGACTGAAGTTTTATCTTTTCCAAGGTTACGCATGCCTTTGTTATCCATGGCTATTTCCAACATAGTCCTCCCTCCTGTGTCAACCACGGTGCTCCTCCTTCTGGGACGATAGGCCCCAAGTATTTTTCTCCTCGATTTTTCCACTTTGGTGGGCGGTGGGCACGATCACATCAGCTCGAGTAATTTGTTACGCTATCTCCTGGTCAACTTGACATCGGACATGTACAGTCGGTGAGCTCCATTTCCCTAAGAAGTGAGTAGCAGGTGTCATCAGCTCCATGTTCATCCATCGCTTGTAGAAAGGCCGGTGCTGCCGCACTTTGTTGTTGAGTTGAGAAAGCCCAGGAGGAGCTTGAGTTTCCACTGAGAGGCAGAGGCTGAGGAGTTAGAAGCCCCTCTTGCAGGGCCATGATCAGAGGTTGGATCCTCACTGTGAGTGTGAGAGTTAGTACCGTTCCCATTGACATCCTCTTCTAGGGCCTCTCCTCCAATGGGTGGCTCAGGGGGGATTTCAACAGTGATCTTTACGTTGTATAGATGTTCACCAATTCCAAAAGTCTCTCAGCAGGAATGAGTGAGAAGTCTCTGCATCTGATTTTTATCCTGACCACCTCAAACAGGGACTTGAAATTGCCTTGCCAATCTACATCAAGCAAAGTCCCAAAGGCAGAGGCAAATTGTTCAAGCACTCCCCAATCTGTCCAAGTTGGGTCAAGGTTCTCGACTTCACCCAAACCTGTTGCAGCTCAACAAAGTATTCCCAACACCTCTCCATGTTTCCACCTTAACAGTAGCCCCTTCCATAGATGGAAGCCCAAACATGGGGTAACCAGCCACCGCTCCACAGGGGATGTGTGGTGGGAATTTAACCAAGTAGGTCCACTCATCCAACTATGCGATCTGCCAGGCCAAGTGGTTTTGTAAATCGCTGAGAAGTTTTTGTTGAGCTCATCCTTAGAAACAGCACAGATTCAATGTAAACTACTCCAACATTCTTCATCAGTCCAACATGCTGAGAGTTAATATCAGGAACATCTATCTGATAGTACCCAAGTCCTGTGGCCGCACTCCCAACATATTTTGCCACATTCCTTGGTTTCTTATTGATGGGGCAATCCCCAACCACATGAGTCACCATCTTGCAGATGAAACAGAAACTCTGCTTGGTACATTTCTCTCTAGTGTGTCCTGGCTCCCCACAGTTCGGACAGATTCCATCTGCATATGGTTCGTCAGCTCTAGCAGGGGTAGGGTTCCTCTCCTTCTGCTGATTCCTACTCGCCTGCTCATCCCTTTGTCTCTCTGTTGGATGTAGAAGGATTTACATCGCAATAGGATCACTAGTCTCAGCTCCGGTTGCATTTGTACCTGCATTCCCCACTTTTTGCTGCTGTTGTCCTGATGGTTGCTGTTGTTGTGTCCTCCCTGTTGTGACCCTTGACCTGAATCTCCCGCAGTCGCCTGAGGGTTATGGCTCTGGTCAGGCCAGGCCATAGGGTTCCTCCACTGGTTGGGCTAACTTGCTGCCGGAAGAAAGGCCTGGATAACCCACGGTGGAGGCCCTTGAAACCAAAATTGGGGACGAATTGCTGTGGTTGGCCAAACTGCAGGTCGAATCCAAGAGGGGCTGCCATTTTGTACCATAGTCGGTCCAGGCGGCGGGGGAGGGCACTGGAGGCGTTGCTCAACCGAGGCAGATCGATTCCTATTGTTCCTTCCGCGCCCTTGGCCACGCCCGCGGTTATCAGCCATGTCTTGGATCTCCGCGAGAGTCGGCTTCGGCCCCTTCCAAATCTTGCTAGCAAGAGATATGGTGGTGGTGGGGAGGAGGCGGAGGTGGGGCACCGAGGCGTCGGCAGGGAAGCAATCTGCGGCGGAGAAAGCCTGGCGCCGACCAGTTCCTTGCGGATCCAGACGCGAATGGAGCGAGCCGGAACCTAGATATATCTCGGCAGCCCAAAAGCGGGCCGTTGGCCCGGGTCCGCAAACATGTCGGATCCCACATCCCGGTAGGCACCAAGGCTGCGTGGCTACTTGGGAACCCGCCTCATCCAAGCGGGTAGGCCTAGACCCGGTCGAAGAGGCCCATCTGCGTGGCGAGCTCAGCGCCGTCCGTGGCCGGCGGGCAGGCGGCGGCTGCTCGAACCCGCCATGGATGAGGCCTGCGGCGGTAGCGGCGCGGTCAACGCCGACGACGGAGATGCCCCAGCTAGGCGAGAGCCACCTCCAACCCCACAGCCAGAGGAGAGGGCGCGGTGTCGACGGCGGCCACCAGCAGAGGCAATCGAAGCCTGGGGAGGTTCAGCGGCGCGACGGAGTGGGGAATCAATGGCGAGCCCATCTGCGGCGGCGGAGCCCAGTGCCCGTCCGTTGACAGGTGGGGCCCAGGCGCGATAGCAGCCCAGACCTGCTATGGATGAAGCCTGCGGCGGTGGCGGTGCGGCCAACGCCGACGACGGAGGAGCTCCAGTTGGGCGAGAGTCACCTCCAACCCCACGGCCAGAGGTGAAGAGGGCGCGGGGTCGACGGCGGCCACCAGCAGAGGCAATCGGAGCCCGGGGAGGTTCAGCTGCGCGACGGAGTGGGGAATCGACGGCGTCCCATCCTGCTGTCGCTGGAGAGGCTCCGGAGCTGCGGGACCTGAGCGAGGAGAGGTCACCACCGGGCCGACGCCTCGAAGCGTGACCAGCCGCCGCTGCTGCAGATCTGGAGAGGAGAGCTCCGCAAGTGCCTAGGAAATCGCATCGACTTCAAAAGGCGGCATGCGGCCACGCTCCTCTCCGTTGGAGTGGCGGCGATAGCAATTGCTAATCTCCTCCTCGCCTTCTCTGCGCAGGCGCGCTTTGCGCCGAGATTGAGGAACGCCGGTGTCGCGGTTCCCCTTTCCCTGTGCATCGCGCCTCTCCATCCGCCATGGAGCCTTGACACTTCGCTTCGCCCCAAAGGGAAGCGGGCGTGGGCACGGCCGAGAGGTGGGCGTGACGCAGATGGAGGTCGGCGGCGGCGGGAGGAGCGAGATCCGCGAGGTGGGGAGGCACTGGCGAGGCGGGCGGAAGCGGGATGGGCGGCATCGCAGCGAGAGGGGCGCTGTAATGTGTTGGGGTGAAGTCAATGCTTTAACTCGCACAGATGTCTTGTTAAAGCCCTTTTAATATCGCTGGCGAAACCAGTTAAATGGGCGGCCCAGGTGAGCTGTGCCTGTGCGAAGCGGGCGACTACTTGCCGCAGATGGCGGAATAAGGAAATTCCCAAGGGGCGGTGCAGGGCTGCTGCGCTCTCGTCGCTTGTGCCATCGATGCAACAATGCAGGGCTTTTTTTTTAGCATCAGTACAGACACAAGCGCTCATATACACGCGCATACAGTCATTTCTATGAACGCACACATGCACACCCTACCCCTATGAGCATTTCCGAGAGACTGAGCCGGCATATCATCTTGAGATTCTGAAGTCACCATAGGCGCCTCGTCGTCGACGGGAGCGTCTCCTCCCAGCGAAAGCGCATCGCCGAAAATCCTGAAATAAATCAAGAAATAATGCGAGCACTGAGTTTGAACCACGATGGGTTGGGGATACCATTGTCCACCTAACCAACTCAACCACGGGTTGATTCGCGCAACGCAGGCTGCAGCCTGCATGCATGCATGCACGTCACGTACTCACGCTTTCGCTGCTTTTTAGTACATGTTTCGCTGTCCCTCGTATGTGAATGTGGCACTAGCATGGTTAAACTGCTACATTTATTACTTCCAAAGAATTGTAGCACATTGATTAAAGCATGCCTCATTAGAAGGAACAATAAATATAGAAAGTAAAAAGATTGTGACAATGTGTCATCATGTGGGATAAATATAGAGCTTTATTAAAGCATGCCTCATTAAAACCTTCCGTGCCTAAGAAGTAAAAGAGTACAATGCCATGCTCTAAATTACAAAAGGAAATAAAAATTACAAAAGGATAAGAAACTTACACAGTGAATATAAATTACAAAGATAGAACTACACGGCTTGGTGCTCCGCGACACAACATTAAGTACAGCTTGAGCTATGTTTTCACCGATGTGTGCTTAATCAATTAATTGAATCCTATAATTCTTTTCTGTAGTTCCCATTTTTGTTAACATAATGGCGACCACACTAATGTAGTCTTGCTTTGCCCGACCACTCCAGATATCGATGTTAAAGAGACTGAAAAAGTGCATGTAGTAAAATCATCTTTTATTGTCCAAGACTAGTTTTGCATAATTTTTCATATCCCTAGATGTAGTTTGTCTAGAGACTGATTTGAAACTAGGAGTATGCACAGTTTGAATGTATTCGACAAAACCTTCAGACTCACCGAAACCTAATGGTAAATCATTAGAAGCAATTAAACGACAAATTCCTTCTCTGAAGAGCAGGATCATAGGTGAAATTGCGTACCGTACCGTCGGGGTTGAACTTGAGCGTGGCATGTGTCCCCGCAGACCGCTTGTCCGCGTTCTGGTGCATGAGGTTGTGCCTGAGGAGGTGGCCAGTTCCTCCTCCCCCCCCCCCGAGGAAAGCAAGTGGCCGCACCTCTTGCACCGAGCTTTCAGCACGTTGACACCGTCCTCCACGACTATTTCTTCAACGAAATACTCCCAGCACGGCGAGGTTTTGCGTCGAACCCTCTTTGTGCCGATGGAGGTGGAGGTACTGGACTAGGAAGTGGAATGAATGTCGGTATACTCATGGAAGAAGGATATGTGTGGGTTGTGGCTGTGGGATCGATCCACTCGGGGATGTCAACATCTAAGTCACTAGTATTGAAATTGAACCGGTTGGGATCACTACCCATGGGATCATCCATGTGTTGAGTGTGAGAAATAAGAGGAAGAGGAGGTTTGAGTGTGAGGAATGAGAGGGGTGGGCAGCCCTTTTTATAGCAAAAAGCTGACATTTTTAGACCAAATTGCCTCCAATGTTCAAATATTCAAATTTGCGACAAAATATACCTAAACAGCCCCAAATATGGCCAAACCCCACCCAAAACCCCCCTAAATCCCACTAAACCTCCTAAACCCCGCTGCCCAGCTCCCCCAGCCCCCCGCTCCCTCGATCAGGCGTCCAGCGGATCGATTCCCTCCTCGCTCTCTCCCAGCGCATCGTGCTCCCGTCTTGCCGATGCCGTCTTTGAGTGATGGCTCCGTCTTGACCCGTTCTTTGGGCGTCTTGCCGTGCTGGCCTTGCAGCGTGCCGAACATAGCAGCCACAACACGGCCCACATAGCCTGCGTGCCGTCTTAGCCCGTGACGGGCCAGCACACTGCAGACTATCGTCTTAAACCCTTGAGCAAACCCGTTGGCAGTAGTCATAGTCGCACAAGCGAGCAAGCGGGTTGTCTCGTTGATGTCCCTCCTTTCTGCATCTTTATATCTATATCTATATCTACCCCTCAAAAAAATCTATATCTTATACCTATTCCTATATCCTATCCTATACCGAATACCTATACCTACCCCTCAAAAAAAAATCTATATCTTATACCTATTCCTATATCCTATCCTATACCTAATCTATACCTACTAATTCCATAAAAAAATCTTTATCTTTACCTAATAATAAAGAAAATTGTTTTACGGTCACCCATCGTCGTGGCAGTTTTCAAAAAAGTCCCTCGGTTTACATAAAATCAACCCGCAATCCACACCTAAGTAAAATAACGATTCGCTAGCGAAAACACCATCCGCACGTCCCTTCCTTATCCTGTCCTCTCAGCCGCCACCATCGCACCCCATCAACCGACGGACCGTGCCGCAGCTCCTCCTCCTCCCTGAAGGAAATATGCCCTAAAGGCAATAATAAAGTTATTATTTATTTCTTTATTTCATGATAAATGATTATTATTCATGCTAGAATTATATTAACCGGAAACTTAGTACATGTGTGAATACATAGACAAAGCATAAGTGTCCCTAGTATGCCTCTACTTGACTAGCTCGTTTATCGAAGATGGTTATGTTTCCTAACCATAGACATGTGTTGTCATTTGATGAACGGGATCACATCATTAGGAGAATGATGTGATGGACAAGACCCATTAGTTAGCTTAGCATTATGATCGTTACAGTTTCATTGCCACTGCTTTCTTCATGACTTATACATGTTCCTCAGACTATGAGATTATGCAACTCCCGAATACCGGAGGAACACTTTGTGTGCTATCAAATGTCACAACATAAATGGGTGATTATAACGATGCTCTACAGGTGTCTCCAAAGGTATTTGTTGGGTTGGCATAGATCGATATTAGGATTTGTCCTCCGTGCTTGAGAGAGGTATCTCACAGGCCCTCTCGGTAATGCTCATCACTATAAGCCTTGCAAGCAATGTGACTAATGAGTTAGTTGCGGGATGAAGTATTACAGAACGAGTAAAGAGACTTGCCAGTAACGAGATTGAACTAGGTATGGTGATACAAATGATCGAATCTCGGGCAAGTAACATACCGATGACAAAGGGAACAACGTATGTTGTTATGCGGTTTGACCGATAAAGATCTTCGTAGAATATGTAGGAGCCAATATGAGCATCCAGGTTCCGCTATTGGTTATTGACCGGAGATATGTCTCGGTCATGTCTACATAGTTCTTGAACTCGTAGGGTCCGCATGCTTAACGTTCGATGACAATTTGTATTATGAGTTTATGTGATTTGATGATCGAAGGTTGTTCGGAGTCCGGATGAGAACACGGACATGACGAGGAGTCTCGAAATGGTCGAGACATAAATATTGATATATTGGACCATGTTATTCGGACACCTGGGAAGTGTTAGGATAGTTTGAAGACCTTGGTGCTTGGGAGGGTTACCGAAACCCTTGGGAACTAATGGGCCACCATGGGCCCTATTGGAAAGAGAGGAGGGCAGCCAGGGCAGGCCGCGCCCCCCCTTGGAGTCCGAATTGGACAAGGGAAGTGCTACCTCTTGAGCTTGCGTTGGATTTCCCCGAAGAGGAAAGGATGATGCAGCAGAGTAGCATAAGTATTTCCTTAGTTTTTGAGAACCAAGGTATCAATCCAAAGAGGAGGCCACGCGCAAGTCCCTCGTACCTACACAAAAGCAATAGCTCCTCGCAACCAACATGATTAGGGGTTTTCAATCCTTCACGGTCACTTACGAGTGAGATCTGATAGAGATGATAGATAATATTTTTGGTATTTTTGATATAGAGATGCAAAGTAAAAAGTAAAAGGCAAAGTAAAAAGCAAAGCAAGATTAAAGTGATGGAGATTGATATGATGAGAATAGACCCGGGGGCCATAGGTTTCACTAGTGGCTTCTCTCAAGAGCATAAGTATTTTACGGTGGGTGAACAAATTACTGTTGAGCAATTGACAGAATTGAGCATAGTTATGAGAATATCTAGGTATGATCATGTATATAGGCATCACGTCCGAGACAAGTAGGCCAAAGCGATTACGCATCTACTAATATTACTCCACTCATCGACCGCTATCCAGCATGCATCTAGAGTGTTAAGTTAAAAACAGAGTAACGCCTTAAGCAAGATGACATGATGTAGAGAGATAAATTCATGCAATATGAAATAAACCCCATCTTGTTATCCTTGATGGCAATGATACAATACGTGCCTTGCTGCCCCTTCTGTCACTGGGAAAGGTCACCGCAAGATCGAACCCAAAGCTAAGCACTTCTCCCATGGCAAGAAAAACCAATCTAGTAGGCCAAACCAAACTGATAATTGAAGAGACTTGCAAAGATAACCAATCATACATAAGAATTCAGGAGAAGATTCAAATATTATTCATAGATAGACTTGATCATAAACCCACAATTCATCGGTCTCAACAAACACAAGTAAAAAGAAGATTACATCGAATAGATCTCCACAAGAGAGGGGGAGAACATTGTATTGAGATCCAAAATAGAGAAGAAGCCATCTAGCTAATAACTATGGACCCGAAGGTGCGAGGTAAACTTCTCACACTTCATCGGAGAGGCTATGCTGATGTAGAAGCCCTCCGTGATGACGGCCCTCTCCGTGAGACTCCGGAACAGGCCCCAAGATGGGGTCTCGTGGATCTGAAAAGTTGCGGCGGTGGAATTAGGTTTTGGCTCCGTCTCACGATCGTTTGAGAATGCGTAGGTATATATAGGAGGAAGAAATGCGTCGGTGGAGTTCGCGCGCCCCCTACCTCGTGGCTTCTGGAAGCTTCTCTTACGTGGTCCAAGTCTCCTTGATTGCATCTGGTGAGAAAATCACGTTCCGAAGGTTTTATTCCGTTTGGACTCCGTTTGATATTCCGTTTGAAACTCTTTGAAATAGGCAAAAAACAGCAATTATGGGTTGGGCCTCCGGTTAATAAGTTAGTCCCAAAAATAATATAAAAGTGGAAAATAAAGCCCAATATAGTCCAAAGCAGTAGATAATATATCATGGAGCAATCAAAAATTATAGATACGTTGGAGACGTATCGGGCATCCCCAAGCTTAATTCACCTTAGAGTCCTCGAGTAGGTAAATGATAAAAGAATTTTTGATGCGAAGTGCTACTTGGCATAATTTCAATGCAAATCTTCTTAATTGTGGTATGAATATTCAGATTCGAAAGATTCAAGACAAAAGTTCATATTGATATAAAAATAATAATACTTCAAGCAAACCAACAAAGCAATTATGTCTTCTCAAAGTAACATGGCCAAAGAAAGTTCATCCCTACAAAATCATATAGTTTAGTCATGCTCCATTTTAGGTCACATAAGAATGCTCTCATCATGCACAACCCGATGACAAGCCAAGCAATTGTTTCATACCTTAATAATTTCAAACTCATAAACTTTCACGCAATACATGAGCGTGAGCCATGGATATAGCACTATGGGTGGAATAGAATATAATGATGGGGGTTATGTGGAGAAGACAAAAAGGAGAAAGACTCACATCAACGAGGCTAACTAATGGGCTATGGAGATGCCCATCGGTTGATGTTAATGCAAGGAGTAGGGATTGCCATGCAACGGATGGACTAGAGCTATAAATGTATGAAAGCTCAATCAAAAGAAACTAAGTGGGTGTGCATCCAACTTGCTTGCTCACGAAGACCTAGGGCACTTGAGGAGGCCCATTGTTGGAATATACAAGCCAAGTTCTATAATGAAAAATTCCCACTAGTATATGAAAGTGATAAAACATGAGACTCTCTATCATGAAAATTACGGTTGCTACTTTGAAGCACACGTGTGGAAAAAGGATAGTAGCATTGCCCTTTTTTGTGGCCTTCTTTTTTCTTTGGCCTTTCTCTTTTTTTGGGACAATGCTCTATTGAATGATGATCATCACACTTCTATTTATTTACAACTCAATGATTACAACTCGATACTAGAACAAAGCATGACTCTATATGAATGCCTCCGGTGGTGTCTGCGGGATATGCAATGAATCAAGAGTGACATGTATGAAAGAATTATGAACGGTGGCTTTGCCAAAAATATGATGTCAACTACATGATCATGCTAAGCAATATGACAATGATGAATGTGTCATGATAAATTGGATGATGGAAAGTTGCATGGCAATATATCTCGAAATGGCTATGGAAATGCCATGATAGGTAGGTATGGTGGCTGTTTTGAGGAAGATATAAGGAGGTTTATGTGTGAAAGAGCGTATCATATCACGGGGTTTGGATGCTGCCGTGAAGTTTGCACCAACTCTCAATGTGAGAAAGGGCAATGTACCTGATGCGGAAGAGGCTAGCAATGATGGAAGGGTGAGAGTGCGTATAATCCATGGACTCAACATTAGTCATAAAGAACTCACATACTTATTGCAAAAATCTACAAGCCATCAAAAACCAAAGCATTACGCTGCATGCTCCTAGGGGATAGATTGGTAGGAAAATACCATCGCTCGTCCCCGACCGCCACTCATAAGGAGGACAATCAAATAACACCTCATGTTTCAAATTTGTTGCATAATGTTTACCATACGTGCATGCTACGGGACTTGCAAACTTTAACTCAAGCACTTCTCAAATTCACAATTACTCTACTAGCATGACTTTGATATTACTACCTCCATATCTCAAAACAATTATCAAGCATCCAACTCTTCTTAGTATTCAACGCACTCAAAAGAAAGTTTTTCACAAATCTTGAATACCAAGCATCTTATTATTAAGCAAATTACCATGCTATTAAAGACTCTCAAAATAATTTAAGTGAAGTATGAGAGATCAATAGTTTCTTTAAAACGATTCCACCACCGTGCTCTAAAAGATCTAAGTGAAGCACATAGAGCAAAACTACAACGCTCAAAAGATATAAGTGAAGCACATAAAGCAAAACTATCAAGCTCAAAAGATATAAGTGAGGCACGAGAGTATTCTATCAAATTCCAATTCATGTATGGCTCTCTCAAAAGGTGTGTACAGCAAGGATGATTGTGGCACACTAACAAACAAATACACAAATAATACAAGACGCTCCAAGCAAAACACATATCATGTTGGTGAATAAAAATATAGCTCCAAGTAAATTACCGATGGAAGTAGACGAAAGAGGGGATGCCTTCCGGGCATTCCCAAGCTTTGACTTTTGGTGTCCTTGGATTATCTTGGGGGTGCCATGGGCATCCCCAAGCTTAGTCTCTGCCATTCCTTGTTCTATAATCCATCAAAAGAATTCACCCAAAACTTGAAAACTTCACAACACAAAACTCAATAGAAATCTCGTGAGCTCCGTTAGAGAAAGAAAACAAAGACCACTTCAAGGTACTGTAATGAACTCATTCATTATTTATATTGGTGTTAAACCTACTGTATTCCAACTTCTCTATGGATTCTAAACTATTTTACTAGCCATAGAATCATCAAAATAAGCAAACAACACACGCAAAACAGAACAGTCTGTAGTAATCTGTAACTAACGCAAACTTATGGAACCCAAAAACTTCTACCAAACTTAGACGACCCAGACAATTTGTTTATTGATCAGAAGCAATTGGAATCAGTATTTTATCACGTTCTGATGATTTTTAATAATTAAGGCACTGAATGCAAAGTTTCTGGAAATTACAGCAAGATCAAATAACTATCATTAATGAAGATCCAATAGGTCTAGCTTGGCACAAACACTAATTAAAAACACAAAACCACATCCAAACAGAAGGTAGATGGGTTATTTATTCCTAAACAAAAGAGAAACACAAAAACTAAAAATAAAATTGGGCTGCCTCCCAACAAAGCGCTATCGTTTAACGCCTAGCTAGGCATAAAAGCGAGGATAGATCTAGGTATTGCCATCTTTGGTAGGCAATCCATAAGTGGCTCTCATAATAGTTTCATGTGGCAATCTTATTTTCTTTCTAGGAAAGTGTTACATGCCCTTTTTAATGGAAATTGAAATCTGATATTCCTTCCTTCATATCAATAATCGCTTTCAACCGTTCTAAGAAAAGGTCTACCAAGAATAATAGGGCAAGAAGGATTGCAATCTATATCAAGAACGATAAAGTCTACGGGCACATAATTCCTATTAGCAACAATAAGAACATCATTAATTCTTCCCATAGGTTTCTTAATAGTGGAATCCGCAAGATGTAAGTTTAGAGAGCAATCATCAAAGTCACGGAAATCTAGCAATCACACAAAGTTTTGGGGATAGTAGAGACACTAGCACCCAAATCACAAAAAGCATAAAACTCATGATCTTTAATTTTAATTTTAATTGTTGGTTCCCACTCATCATAGAGTTTTCTAGGGATAGAGACTTTCAACTCAAGTTTTTCTTCATAAGATTGCATCAAGGCATCAACAATATGTTCGGTAAAGGCTTTCTTTTGGCTATAAGCATGAGGAGAATTTAGCACAGATTGCAACAAGGAAATACAATCAATTAAAGAGCAACTTTCATAATTAAATTCCTTGAAATCCAATATAGTGGGTTTAGCAACATCTAGATTTTTATTTCTTTCAATCCCACTTTCATCAATTTCATCATAAAGATCTAAATATCTCAATTTTTGGAACGCCTTCTAGGTAAAGGAAGATCATATTCAGTTTCATCAAGATTCGTATTGCAAAACAAAAGATTTGATAGGGGACACATCAATAACTTTTAGATCTTCATCTTGATTTTCATAGGAATTGGAAGAACACGCTTTAATAAAGGCATCTTTTGTAGCACTCATCCTAGCGGTTCTTTCCTTGCACTTTCGTCAATGGAAATTCTCATGGCTTTGAGAGACTCATTGATATCATGCTTAGGAGGAATAGATCTAAGCTTTAAAGAATCAACCTCAAGAGAAATTCTATCAACGTTCCTAGCCAAATCATCAATTTTAAGTAACTTCTCTTCAAGCAAAGCATTAAAATTCTTTTGTGAATTCATAAACTCTTTAACACTACTCTCAAATTCAGAGGGCATCTTATTAAAATTTCCATAAGAGTTGTTGTAGGAATTTCCATAATTATTAGAAGGATTACTAGGATAAGGCCTAGGATTAAAATTCCCTCTATATGCGTTGTTAACAAAATTATTCCTACCAACAAAATTCACATCCATAGATTCATTATTATTCTCAATCAAAGTAGACAAAGGCATATCATTAGGATCAGAAGAAACACTCTTAGTAGCAAATAGTTTCATAAGTTCATCCATCTTTCCACTCAAAACATTGATTTCTTCTATCGCATGCACTTTTTTATTAGAAGATCTTTCAGTGTGCCATTGAGAATAATTAACCATAATATTATCTAGGAGTTTAGTAACATCTCGTAAAGTGATTTCCATAAAAGTGCGTCCCGCAGCTGAATCTAAAAGATTTCTAGAGGCAAAATTCAATCTGGCATAGATTTTTGTATAATCATCCACAAATTCAAACCATGAGTAGGGCAATTACGTATCATTAATTTCATTCTCTCACGCTTGTGCAACATGTTCATGATCAAGTTGCTTAAAATTCATAATGTCGTTTCTAAGAGAGATGATCTTAGCGGGAGGAAAATACTTAGAGATAAAAGCATCTTTGCACTTGTTCCAAGAATCAATACTATTTTTAGGCAAAGATGAAAACCAAGCTTTAGTACGATCTCTAAGCGAAAAAGGTAATAGCTTCAATTTAATGACATCATTATCGACATCTTTTTCTTTTGCATATCACATAAATCAACGAAGCTATTAGGATGAGTAGCGACATCTTCACTAGGAAGGCCGGCGAGTTGATCTTTCATAACAAGATTCAACAAAGCGGTATTGATTTCACAAGATTCAGTATTGGCAAGAGGAGCAATCGGAGTGCTAAGGAAATCATTATTATTGGTATTGGTGAAGTCACACAATTTGGTAGTATCTTGAGCCATTGCGACAAACAAGCAATCCAACACACAAGCAAACAAAAGGCAAGCGAGAAAAAGGCAAACAGAAAAAGAGAAGGAAAAGGAGATTGGGAGAGAGAGGCGAATAAAGCGGCAAGGGTGAAGTGGGGAGAGGAAAAGCGAGGCAAATGGCAACTAATGTAATCACGGGAGATAGGGATTGTGATGGGTACTTGGTATGTTGACTTTTGCGTAGACTCCCCGGCAACGGCGCCAGAAATTCTTCTTGCTACCTCTTGAGCTTGCGTTGGATTTCCCCGAAGAGGAAAGGATGATGCAGCAGAGTAGCGTAAGTATTTCCCTCAGTTTTTGAGAACCAAGGTATCAATCCAGTAGGAGGCCACGCGCAAGTCCCTCGTACCTACACAAAAGCAATAGCTCCTCGCAACCAACGCGATTAGGGGTTGTCAATCCCTTCACGGTCACTTACGAGAGTGAGATCTGATAGAGATGATAGATAATATTTTTGGTATTTTTGATATAGAGACACAAAGTAAAAAGTAAAAGGCAAAGTAAAAAAGAAAAGCAAGATTAAAGTGATGGAGATTGATATGATGAGAATAGACCTGGGGGCCATAGGTTTCACTAGTGGCTTCTTTCAAGAGCATAAGTACTTTACGGTGGGTGAACAAATTATTGTTGAGCAATTGACAGAATTGAGCATAGTTATGAGAATATCTAGGTATGATCATGTATATAGTTTTGGGGAACGTAGTAATTTCAAAAAATTTCCTACGAACACGCAAGACCATGGTGATGGCATAGCAACGAGAGGGAAGAGTGTCCATCCACGTACCCTCGTAGACCGAAAGCGGAAGCGTTATAACAACGCGGTTGATGTAGTCGTAAATGCGTCTTCACGATCCGACCGATCCTAGCACCGAGCGACGGCACCTCCGAGTTACGCACACGTTCGGCTCGATGGCGATCCCGGACTCCGATCCACAAAGTGTCGGGGATGAGTTCCAATCGACCTGACGGCGTGGCAGGACGATGTTGATGCTCCACCGGCGCGGGGCTTCGCCTAAGCTCCGCAACGATATGACTTCTCCGGCGCAGGGCTTCGCCTAAGCTCTCGTGACGATATGACCAAGTGGAATATGGTGGAAGGGCACCGCACACGGCTAAGGAAAGATCCAGTAGATCAACTTGTGTGTCAAGAGGTGCCCCCGCCTGTGATATAAAGGAGGCAAGGGGAGGTGGCCGCCCAGGGGAGGCGCATCAAGGAGGAGTCCTACTCCCACCGAGTAGGACTCCCCTCTCCTAGTTGGACTAGGATTGGAGGAGGAAAAGGAAGGGCGCCCCTTCCTTGTCCTATTCGGACTAGAGGGGAGGGCGCAGCCCACCTTGGCTGCCCTTCCTCTTCTCCTATGGCCCATTAAGGCCCATGAACCTCCGGGGTTCCGGTAACCTCCGGTACTCCGGTAAAATCGATTTCACCGGAACACTTCCGATGTCCAAATGTAGGCTTCCAATATATCAATCTTTATGTCTCGACCATTTCGAGACTCTTCGTCATGTCCGTGATCATATCGGGACTCGAACAACCTTCGGTGCATCAATACTTATAAACTCATTATGAACTGTCATCGAAGCGTTAAGCGTCACGGACCCTACGGGTTCGAGAACTATGTAGACATGACCTAGAACCATTCTCGGTCAATAACCAATAGCGGAACCTGGATGCCCATATTGGTTCCTACATATTCTACGAAGATCTTTATCGGTCAAACCGCATAACGACATACGTTGTTCCTTTGTCATCGGTATGTTACTTACCCGAGATTCGATCGCCAAGATATCAATACCTAGTTCAATCTCGCTATTGCGTAAGTCTCTTTACTCGTTCCGTAATACATCATCTCACAACTAACTCATTAGTTGTAATGCTTGCAAGGCTTAGGTGATGTGTATTACCGAGAAGGCCTAGAGATACCTCTCCGACGATCGGAGTGACAAAACCTAATCTCGAAATACGCCAACCCAACAAGTACCTTTGGAGACACCTGTAGTACTCCTTTATAATCACCCGATTACGTTGTGACGTTTGGTAGTACCAAAGTGTTCCTCCGGTGGCAGGAGTTGCATAATCTCATAGTTACAGGAACATGTATGGGTCATGAAGAAAGCATTAACATACTAAGCGATCAGAGTGTTAAGCTAACGGAATGGGTCATGTCAATCAGATCATTCAACTAATGATGTGACCTTGTTAATCAAATAACAACTCCTTGTTCATGGTTAGGAAACATAACCATCTTTGATTAACAAGCTAGTCAAGTAGAGGCATACTAGTGACATACTGTTTTGTCTATATATTCACACATGTATTATGTTTCCGGTTAATACAATTCTAGCATGAATAATAAACATTTATCATGATATAAGGAAATAAATAATAACTTTATTATTGCCTCTAGGGCATATTTCCTTCAGTCTCCCACTTGCACTAGAGTCAATAATCTAGATTACAAAGTAATGATCCTAACACCCATGGAGTCTTGGTGCTGATCATGTTTTGCTTTCGTGGAAGAGGCTTAGTCAACGGGTGCCGCAACATTCAGATCCGTATGTATTTTGCAAATCTCTATGTCTCCCACTTGGACTTGGTCCAGAATGGAATTGAGGCGTCTCTTGATATGCTTGGTCCTCTTGTGAAATCTGGATTCCTTTGCCAAGGCAATTGCACCAAAGTATTGTCACGAGAAGATCTTCATTGGTTCCGATGCACTAGGTATGACACCTAGATCGGAGATGAACTCTTTCATCCAGACTCCTTCATTTGCTGCATCCGAAGCAGCTATGTACTCCGCTTCACACGTAGATCCCGCCACGACGCTTTGTTTAGAACTGCACCAACTGACGGCTCCACCGTTTAATAAAAACACGTATCCGGTTTGCGATTTAGAATCGTTCGGATCGGTGTCAAAGCTTACATCGACGTAACCATTTACGACTAGCTCTTTGTCACCTCCATATACGAGAAACATATCCTTAGTCCTTTTCGTATTTCAGGATGTTCTTGACCGCTGTCCGATGGATCCATTCCTGGATTACTTTGGTACCTTCTGTCAAGCTTACTGACTAAGCATACGTCAGTCCGGTACACAGCATTGCATACATGATAGAGCCTATGCATTTGAAGCATAGGAACATCTTTCATTTTCTCTCTATCTTCTGTTGTGGTCGGGCATTGAGTGCGACTCAATCTTACACCTTGGCAACACAGGCAAAAAACCTTTCTTTGCCTGATCCATTTTGAACTTTTTCAAAACTTTATCAAGGTATGTGCTTTGTGAAAGTCCAATTAAGCGCCTTGATCTATCTCTATAGATCTTGATGCCCAATATGTAAGCAGCCTTCACCGAGGTCTTTCATTGAAAAACTTTTATTCAAGTATCCTTTTATGCTATCCAGAAATTCTATATCATTTCCAATTAATAATATGTCGTCCACATATAATATCGTAAATGCTCTGAGCTCCCACTCACTTTCTTGTAAATACGAGGCTTCTCCAAAAGTGCTGCACAAACCCATATGCTTTGATCACACTATCAAAGCGTTTATTCCAACTCCGAGAGGCTTGCACCGGACCATAAATTGATCGTTGGAGCTTGCACACTTTGTTAGCACCTTTTGGATCGACAAAACCTTCTGGTTGCATCATATACAACTCTTCTTCTAGAAATCCATTCAAGAATGCAGTTTTTACATCCATTTGCCAAATTTCATAATCATAAAATGCGGCAATTGCTAACATGATTCGGACAGACTTAAGAATCGCAACGGGTGAGAAAGTCTCATCGTAGACAACCCCTTGAACATGTCAAAAACCTTTCGCAACAAGTCGAGCTTTGTAGACGATTACATTACCATCGGCTGTCTTCTTCTTAAAGATCCATTTATTTTCAATGGCTTGCCGATCATCGGCAAGTCAACCAAAGTCCATACTTTGTTCTCATACATGGATCCCATCTCGATTTCATGGCTTCCAGCCATTTTGCGGAATCTGGGCTCACCATCGCTTCTTCATAGTTTGTAGGTTCGCCATGGTCAAGTAACATGACTTCCGAATAGGATTACGTTACCACTACAGTGCGTATTTACTCGTTGACCCACGAGGTTCAGTAGTAGCTTGATCTGAAGCTTCATGATCATCATCATTAGTTTCCTCACTAATTGGTGTAGTTATTACAGAACCATTTCTTGTGATGAACTACTTTCCAATAAGGAGCGAATGTGATTATCTCATCAAGTTCTACTTTCCTCCCACTCACTTCTTTCGAGAGAAACTCCTTCTCTAGAAAGGATCCGAATTTAGCAACGAAAATCTTGCCTTGAGGACCTGTGATAGAAGGTGTACCCAACAGTCTCCTTTGGGTATCCTATGAAGACACATTTTTCCGATTTGGGTTCGAGCTTATCCTGGGTTGAAGTTTCTTCACATAAGCATCGCAGCCCCAAACTTTAAGAAACGACAACTTTGGTTTCTTGCCAAACCACAGTTCATAAGGCGTCGTCTCAACGGATTTTGACGGTGTCCTATTCAACGTGAATGCGGCCGTCTCTAAAGCATAACCCCAAAGCGATAGCGGTAAATCGGAAATAGACATCATAGATCGCACCATATCTAGTAAAGCACGATTCGACGTTCCGGACACACCATTTCTCTGTGTGGTGTTCCGGGTGGCGTGAGTTGCGAAACTATTCCACATTGTTTCAAATGTAAACCAAACTTCGTAACTCAAATATTCTCCTCCACGATCAGATCGTAGAAACTTTATTTTCTTGTTACGATGATTTTCCACTTCACTCTGAAATTCTTTGAACTTTTCAAATGTTTCAGATTTGTGTTTCATTAAGTAGATATACCCATATCTGCTCAAATCATCTGTGAAGGTGAGAAAATAACGATACCCGCTGCGTGCCTCAACATTCATTGGACCACAAACATCGGTATGTATGATTTCCAACAAATCAGTTGCTCGCTCCATAGTTAGGAGAACGGCGTTTTGGTCATCTTGCCCATGAGGCACGCAGTTCGCAAGTACCAAGTGATTCATAATCAAGTGATTCCGTGGCTTCCATCAAGATGGAGTTTCTTCATGCTTTTACACCGATATGACTAAACGGCAAGGCCACAAATAAGTTGCACTATCATTATCAACTCGCATCTTTTGGCTTCAACATTATGAATATGTGTATCACTACTTTCGAGATTCAACAAGAATAGACCATTCTTCAAGGGTGCATGACCATAAAAGATATTACTCATATAAATAGAACAACCATTATTCTCTCGATTTAAATGAATAACCGTCTCGCATTAAACAAGATCCGGATATAATGTTCATGCTCAACGCTGGCACCAAATAACAATTATTTAGGTCTAAAACTAATCCCGAAGGTAGATGTAGAGGTAGCGTGCAATCCGCGATCACATCGACTTTGGAACCATTTCAACGCGCATCGTCACCTCGTCCTTAGCCAATCTTCGGCAATCCGTAGTTCTGTTTCGAGGTTGCAAATATTAGCAATGAACCAGTATCAAATACCAGGTACTACTGCGAGTATTAGTAAGGTACACATCAATAACATGTATATCACATATACCTTTGTTCACCTTTGCCATCCTTTTATCCGCCAAATACTTGGGGCAGTTCCGCTTCGATGTCCGGTTTGCTTGCGGTAAAACACTCAGTTTGAGCTTAGGTCGGACTTGGGTTTCTTCTCTTGATCAGCAACTTTCTTGCTGTTCTTTTGAAGTTTTCCTTCTTCTTTCCTTTGCCCTTTTCTTGAAACTAGTGGTCTTGTTGATCATCAACACTTGATGCTCTTTCTTGATTTCTACCTCCGCAGCTTTTAGCATCGCGAAGAGCTCAGGAATTGTCTTAGTCATCCCTTGCATATTATAGTTCATCACGAAGCTCTTGTAGCTTGGTGGCAGTGATTTGAGAATTCTGTCAATGACACTATCATCCGGAAGATTAACTCCCAGCTGAATTAAGAGATTGTTATACACAGACATATTGAGTATATGCTCAGCAGCGAACTATTCTCCTCCATCTTGCAGCTATAGAACTTATTGGAGACTTCATATCTCTCAATCCGGGCATTTGCTTGAAATATTAACTTCAACTCACGGAACATCTCATATGCTCCATGACGTTCAAAACGTCGTTGAAGACCCGGTTCTAAGCCGTAAAGCATGGCACCTTGAACTATAGAGTAGTCATCAGCTCGCTTTGCCGTGACGCTCACAACTTCTCGCTCAAAGACGATCAACGAGCAGGCCCGCCGCTGTCACCCAAATTGCTTTCTGGGGCGTAATTTTTTTCTCACGTGCAATGAGGATAATCCTCAAATTACGGACCCGATCCGGTGTAATTGCTACCATCATCTTTCAACTTTGCTTTCTCAAGGAACGCATTAAAATTCAACGGAACAACAAGACGAGCCATCTATCTACGATAAACATAGACAAGCAAAATACTATCGGTACTAAGTTCATGATAAATTTAAGTTCAATTAATCATATTAACAAACTCCCACTTAGACAAACATCTCTCTCTAGTCATCTAAGTGATCACGTGATCCATATCAACTAAACCGTGTCCGATCATCACGTGGAGGCGGAGTAGTTTCAATGGTGAACATCACTATGTTGATCATATCTACTATATGATTCACGCTCGACCTTTCGGTCTCCGTGTTAGAGGCCATATCTGTTATATGCTAGGCTCGTCCAAGTTTAACTCGAGTATTCGCGTGCGCAACTGTTTTGCACCCGTTGTATTTGAACGTAGAGCCTATCACACCCGATCATCACGTGGTGTCTCAACACGAAGAACTTTCGCAACGGTGCATACTCAGGGAGAACACTTCTTGATAATTTTTAGTGAGAGATCATCTTATAATGCTACCGTCAATCAAAGCAAGATAAGATGCATAAAGGATAAACATCACATGCAATCAATATAAGTGATATGATATGGCCATCATCATCTTGTGCTTGTGATCTCCATCGCCAAGCTTACCGTCATGATCACCATCGTCACCGGCGCGACACCTTGATCTCCATCGTAGCATCGTTGTTGTCTCGCCAATTATTGCTTCTACGACTATCGCTACTCCTTAGTGATAAAGTAAAGCAATTACATGGCGTTTGCATTTCATATAATAAAGCGACAACCATATGGCTCCTGCCAGTTGCCGATAACTCGGTTACAAAACATGATCATCTCATACAATAAAATATAGCATCACGTCTTGACCATATCACATCACAACATGCCTGCAAAAACAAGTTAGACGTCCTCTACTTTGTTGTTGCAAGTTTTACGTGGCTGCTACAATTGAGCAAGAACCGTTCTTACCTACGCATCAAAACCACAACGATACTTCGTCAAATAGACTCCTTTTAACCTTCTCAAGGACCGGGCGTAGCCGCACTCCGGTTCAACTAAAGTGAGAGAAACAGACACCGCCGTCACCTTTAAGCAACGAGTGCTCGCGGCGGTGAAGAAACCAGATCTCGGCGTAAGCGTCTGGCGTAATGTCGGTCCGGGCGCTTCATCTCACAATACCGCTGAACCAAAGTATGACATGTTGGTAGGCGGTATGACTTGTATCGCCCACAACTCACTTGTGTTCTACTCGTGCATATGACATCAACGCATAAAACCAGGCCTCGGATGCCACTTTTGGGAACGTAGTAATTTCAAAAATTTCTCTGAACACGCTAAGACCATGGTGATGGCATAGCAACGAGAGGGAAGAGTGTCCGTCCACGTACCCTCGTGAGACCCGAAAGCGAAGCGTTATAACAACGCTGTTGATGTAGTCGACGCGTCTTCACGATCCGACCGATCCTAGCACCGAGCGTCACGGCACCTCCGAGTTACGCACGCGTTCAGCTCGATGGCGACGATCCCGGACTCCGATCCAGCAAAGTGTCGGGATGAGTTCCGTCAAGACGACGGCAGCGTGGTAGCGATGTTGATGCTCCACCGACGCAGGGCTTCGCTAAGCTCCGCGACGATATGACTTCTCCGGCGAGGGCTTCGCCTAAGCTCCGCGACGATATGACCCGAGTGGAATATGGTGGAAGGGGCACCGCACACGGCTAAGGAAAGATCCAGAGATCAACTTGTGTGTCAAGAGGTGCCCCTGCCCCAGATATAAAGGAGGCAAGGGGAGGTGGCTGCCCAAGGGGAGGCGCGCAAGGAGGAGTCCTACTCCCACCGAGTAGGACTCCCTCTCCTAGTTGGACTAGGATTGGAGGAGGAAAAGGGGAAGGCGCCGCCCCCGCCTTCCTTGTCCTATTCGGACTAGAGGGGAGGGGGCTGCAGCCCACCTTGGGCTGCCCTTCCTCTTCTCCTATGGCCCATTAAGGCCCATGAACCTCCGGGGGTTCGGTAACCTCCGGTACTCCTAAGAAAATCGATTTCACGGAACACTTCCGATGTCCAAATGTAGGCTTCCAATATATCAATCTTTATGTCTCGACCATTTCGAGACTCTTACGTCATATCCGTGATCATATCGGGACTCGAACAACCTTGATTGCATCAATACTTATAAACTCATTATGAACTGTCATCGAAGCGTTGGCGTGCGGACCCTACGGGTTCGAGAACTATGTAGACATGACCTAGAACCATTCTCGGTCAATAACCAATAGCGGAACACGGATGCCCATATTGGTTCCTACATATTCTACGAAGATCTTTATCGGTCAAACCGCATAACGACATCGTTGTTCCCTTTGTCATCGGTATAGTTACTTACCCGAGATTCGATCGCTTCAGATCCAATACCTAGTTCAATCTCGTTACCTGTAAGTCTCTTTACTCGTTCCGTAATACATCATCTCACAACTAACTCATTAGTTGTAATGCTTGCAAGGCTTAGGTGATGTGTATTACCGAGAAGGCCTAGAGATACCTCTCCGGCGATCGGAGTGACAAAACCTAATCTCGAAATACGCCAACCCAACAAGTACCTTTGGAGACACCTGTAGTACTCCTTTATAATCACCCGATTGACGTTGTGACGTTTGGTAGTACCCAAAGTGTTCCTCCGGTAAACGGAGTTGCATAATCTCATAGTTACAGGAACATGTATGGGTCATGAAGAAAGCATTAACATACTAAGCGATCAAGTGTTAAGCTAACGGAATGGGTCATGTCAATCAGATCATTCAACTAATGATGTGACCTTGTTAATCAAATAACAACTCCTTGTTCATGGTTAGAAACATAACCATCTTTGATTAACAAGCTAGTCAAGTAGAGGCATACTAGTGACATCTTTGCTTTTGTCTATATATTCACACATGTATTATGTTTCCGGTTAATACAATTCTAGCATGAATAATAAACATTTATCATGATATAAGGAAATAAATAATAACTTTATTATTGCCTCTAGGGCATATTTCCTTCATATAGGCATCACGTTTGAGACAAGTAGACCGAAACGATTCTGCATCTACTACTATTACTCCACTCATCGACCGCTATCCAACATGCATCTAGAGTATTAAGTTAAAAACAGAGTAACGCCTTAAGCAAGATGACATGATGTAGAGAGATAAATTCATGCAATATGAAATAAACCCCATCTTGTTATCCTTGATGGCAATGATACAATATGTGCCTTGCTGCCCCTTCTGTCACTGGGAAAGGTCACCGCAAGATCGAACCCAAAGCTAAGCACTTCTCCCATGGCAAGAAAAACCAATCTAGTAGGCCAAACCAAACTGATAATTCGAGAAGAGACTTGCAAACATAACCAATCATACATAAAAAGAATTCAGAGAAGATTCAAATATTATTCATAGATAGACTTGATCATAAACCCACAATTCATCGGTCTCAACAAACACACCGCAAAAAGAAGATTACATCGAATAGATCTCCACAAGCGAGGGGGAGAACATTGTATTGAGATCCAAAGAGAGAAGAAGCCATCTAGCTAATAACTATGGATCTGAAGGTCTGAGGTAAACTACTCACACTTCATCGGAGAGGCTATGATGATGTAGAAGCCCTCCATGATGACGGCCTCTCCGTCGGAGCTCCGGAACAGGCCCCAAGGTGGGATCTCGTGGATACAGAAAGTTGCGGCAGTGGAATTAGGTTTTTGGCTCCGTCTACGATCGCTTGGGGTAATGAGGTATATATAGGAGGAAGAAATCGTCGGTGGAGCTCAAGTGGGGCCCACGAGGGTGAAAGCGCGCCCATGGGGTAGGGCGCCCGTCTCGTCAGCTTCTAAGCTTCTCTTACGTGGGGTCCAAGTCTCTGGATTGCATCTTGTGAGAAAATCACGTTACCGAAGGTTTTATTCGTTTGGACTGTTTTGATATTTCGTTTCTTGAAACACTGAAATAGGCAAAAACAACAATTACGGGTTGGGCCTCCGGTTAATAGGTTAGTCCCAAAAATAATATAAAAGTGGAAAATAAAGCCCAATATAGTCCAATAACAGTAGACAATATAGCATGGAGCAATCAAAAATTATAGATACGTTGGAGACGATCAGGGAAGAGGCGGTGCCCTCCTTTCCTACTCCCTCTCCCTCTCCTTCCTCCCCCTCTCCCCTCTTCAGGAATCCTACTAGGACTTGGAGTCCTAGTAGCACTAGTAGAAAGCAGTGGCTTTGGTCCAGAAGGGCAAGACCATTAATCCCGGTTTACTCTAACCAGGACCAATGATGGCATAGGTCCCGGTTAATGAGGCCAGAAGCGCGGACGGGCCTCGGGGCCATTGGTCCCAGTTAAATGCGAGACCATTGGTCCCGGTTCCAGACACAAACCAGGACCAATGGGCCTTGCTCTCAAGCATCACCTTTAGTCCCGGTTTGTGTGCAGGAACCGGGACCAAAGGTGTGTTTTCCTCCTAAAACAAAACTATAAGATTCTACAATAGCAAAAAGAATCAACTAAAAAGCTTTAATAAAACTCTAATAGCAAAAGGAATCAACTAAAAAGAATCAATAAAAAATAAAATTTATGCAACTTAAATTATATAAAATTTATGCAACTAAAAAGAATCATTTTTTTGTTATGATCAACTAAAACAAAACTATAAAAAAAATTCAACAGCCTTTAAGAGTCAAATCAAAAGATTTTATAAACCTCTAGTTGAAAATTGATGATGTGGCTTTGAATGGTGCATTTTGAACACACAAAGAGTCACGGAGTTCAAATAAGTTCAAAAAATGAAATCCTTTGTAATGAGATGAGTTTTCGTCGAAACCCTCATACTTGAAAGAGATTGTCCGCTTTTGTACATGAAGTGCATCCAGTTTTTGTCGTAACCCTCTCAACTTTTTAGCACATGCTATGTGGGTGAAATGATGATAGCATGCCAACTTTGAACCTTTTCAGAGTTCATTTGTAGTGCTTTTCAATTTCCTGGTCATTTAGCTCAAAAATATTAGTGAATGCATGAAAAATAACAAATGAAGTCAGAAAGGGTTGAAAATTGCTAATGTGGCTTTGAGCGGTGCATTTTGAACACACAAAAGAGTCTGGAGTTCAAATAAGTTCAAAAAATGAAATCCTTTGTAACATATGAGTTTTCGTCCGAAACCCTGATACTTCGAAAGAGATTGTCCGTTTTATACACGAAGTGCATCCACTTTTTCCGTAGCCCTCTAAACTTTTTAGCACATTCTATGTGGGTGAAATGATGATACCATGCCAACTTTCAACCTTTTCAGAGTTCATTTGTAGTGCTTTTTAAATTTCAGGGCCATTTAGCTCAAAAATATAAGTTAATGCATGAAACATAACAAATGAAGTCGAGAAGGGTTGAAAATTGATGATGTGGCTTCAAATGGCGCATTTTGAACAAACAAAGAGTAGGGAGTTCAAATAAGTTCAAAAAATGAAATCCCTTTGTAACAGATGAGTTTTCGTCCGAAACCCTGATACTTCGAAAGAGATTGTCCGTTTTGTACATGAAGTGCATCCAGTTTTTGCCGTAACCCTCTCAACTCTTTAGCACATGCTATGTGGGTGAAATGATGATTCCATTCCAAGTTTCAACCTTTTTTCAGAGTTGAGTTGTAGTGCTTTTCAATTTCAGGGTCATTTAGCTCAAAAATATCAGTGAATGCATGAAAATAACAAATGAAATTCAGAAAGGGTTGAAAATTGATGATGTGGCTTTGAACGGTGCATTCTGAACACACAAAGAGTATGGAGTTCAAATAAGTTCAAAAAAATGAAATCCCTTTGTAACAGATGAGTTTTCGTGCGAAACCCTTATACTTCGAAAGAGATTGTCCGTTTTGTACACGGAGTGCATCCAGTTTTTGCTGTAGCCCTCTCAACTTTTTAGCACATGCTATGTGGGTGAAATGATGATACCATGCGAAATTTCAACCTTTTCAGAGTTCATTTGTACTGCTTTTCAATTTCAGGGTCATTTAGCTCAAAAATATCAATGAATGCATGAAAAATAATAAATGAAGTCAGAAAGGATTGAAAATTGATGATGTGGCTTCAAATGGTGCATTTTGAACACACAAAGAGTCTGGAGTTCAAATAATTTCAAAAAAATGAAATCCCTTTGTAACAGATGAGTTTTCGTCCGAAACCCTGATACTTCAAAAGAGATTGTCCGTTTTGTACACGAAGTGCAACCAGTTTTTGCCATTACCCTCTCAATATTTTAGCACATGCTATGTGGGTGAAATGATGATACCATGCCAACTTTCAACATTTTCAGAGTTCATTTGCAGTGCTTTTCAATTTCAGTGTCATTTAGCTCAAAAAATATCAATGAATGCATGAAAAATAACAAATGAAGTCGAAAGGGTTGAAAAATGATGATGTGGCTTTGAACGGTGCATTTTGAACACACAAAGAGTCCGGAGTTTAAATAAGTTCAAAAAAATGAAATCCCTTTGTAACATATGAGTTGTCGTCCGAAACACTGATACTTCGAAAGAGATTGTCCGTTTTGTACACGAAGTGCATCCAGTTTTTGCCGTAGCCCTCTCAACTTTTTAGCACATTCTATGTGGGTGAAATGATGATACCATGCCAACTTCCAACCTTTTGAGTTCATTTGTAGTGCTTTTCAATTTGAGGTCATTTAGCTCAAAAATATAAGTTAATGCATGAAAAATAACAAATGATGTCAGAAAGGGTTCAAAATTGATGATGTGGCTTCAAATGGCTCATTTTGAACAAACAAAGAGTAGGAAGTTCAAATAAGTTCAAAAAATGAAATCCCTTTGTAACAGATGAGTTTTCGTCCGAAACCCTGATACTTCGAAAGAGATTGTCCGTTTTGTACATGAAGTGCATCCAATTTTTGCCGTAACCCTCTCAACTTTTTAGCACATGCTATGTGGGTAAAATGATGATACCATGCCAACTTTCAACCTTTTCAGAGTTCATTTGTAGTGCTTTTCAATTTTTGGGTCGTTTAGCTCAAAAATATCAGTGAATGCATGAAAAATAACAAACGAAGTTAGAAAGGATTGAAAAATGATGATGTGGCTTTGAATGGTGCATTTGAACACACAAAGAGTCTGGAGTTCAAATAAGTTCAAAAAATGAAATCCCTTTATAGCAGATGAGTTTTCATTCAAAACAGCGATACTTGAAAGAGATTGTCCGTTTTGTACACGAAGTGCATCCAGTTTTGTCGTAACCCTCTCAACTTTTTAGCACATGCTATGTGGGTGAAATGATGATACCATGCCAACTTTCAACCTTTTGAGTTCATTTGTAGTGCTTTTCAATTTCAGGGTCATTTAGCTCAAAATATAAGTGAATGCATGAAAATAACAAATGGAAGTCGAAAGGGTTGAAAATTGATGATGTGGCTTTGAATGGTGCATTTTGAACACACAAAGAGTATGGAGTTCAAATAAGTTCAAAAATGAAATCCCTTTGTAACATATGAGTTTTCGTCCAAACCACGATACTTGAAAGAGATTGTCCGTTTATACGAAGTGCATCCACTTTTTCCGTAGCCCTCTAAACTTTTTAGCACATTCTATGTGGGTGAAATGATGATACCATGCCAACTTTCAACCTTTTGAGTTCATTTGTAGTGCTTTTAAATTTCAGGGCCATTTAGCTCAAAAATATAAGTTAATGCATGAAACATAACAAATGAAGTCAGAAAGGGTTGAAAATTGATGATGTGGCTTCAAATGGCGCATTTTGAACAAACAAAGAGTAGGGAGTTCAAATAAGTTCAAAAAATGAAATCCCTTTGTAACAGATGAGTTTTCGTCCGAAACCCTGATACTTCGAAAGAGATTGTCCGTTTTGTACATGAAGTGCATCCAGTTTTTGCCGTAACCCTCTCAACTCTTTAGCACATGCTATGTGGGTGAAATGATGATTCCATTCCAACTTTCAACCTTTTTCAGAGTTGAGCTGTAGTGCTTTTCAATTTCAGGGTCATTTAGCTCAAAAATATCAGTGAATGCATGAAAATAACAAATGAAATTCAGAAAGGGTTGAAAATTGATGATGTGGCTTTGAATGGTGCATTCTGAACACACAAAGAGTATGGAGTTCAAATAAGTTCAAAAAAATGAAATCCCTTTGTAACAGATGAGTTATCGTCCGAAACCCTTATACTTCGAAAGAGATTGTCCGTTTTGTACACGGAGTGCATCCAGATTTTCTTTGTAGCCCTCTCAACTTTTTAGCACATGCTATGTGGGTGAAATGATGATACCATGCGAAATTTCAACCTTTTCAGAGTTCATTTGTACCGCTTTTCAATTTCGTGGTCATTTAGCTCAAAAATATCAATGAATGCATGAAAAATAATAAATGAAGTCAGAAAGGATTGAAAATTGATGATGTGGCTTCAAATGGTGCATTTTGAACACACAAAGAGTCTGGAGTTCAAATAAGTTCACAAAAAATGAAATCCCTTTGTAACAGATGAGTTTTCGTCTGAAACCCTGATACTTCGAAAGAGATTGTCCGTTTTGTACACGAAGTCCATCCAGTTTTTGCCGTAACCCTCTCAAATTTTTAGCACATGATATGTGGGTGAAATGATGATACCATGCAAACTTTCAACATTTTTAGAGTTCATTTGTAGTGCTTTTCAATTTCAGGGTCATTTAGCTCAAAAATATCAATGAATGCATGAAAAATAACAAATGAAGTCAGAAAGGGTTGAAAATTGCTGATGTGGCTTTGAGCGGTGCATTTTGAACACACAAAGAGTCTGGATTTTAAATAAGTTCAAAAAAATGAAATCCCTTTGTAACATATGAGTTGTCGTCCGAAACACTGATACTTCGAAAGAGATTGTCCGTTTTGTACACGAAGTGCATCCAGTTTTTGCCGTAGCCCTCTCAACTTTTTAGCACATTCTATGTGGGTGAAATGATGATACCATGCCAACTTCCAACCTTTTCAGAGTTCATTTGTAGTGCTTTTCAATTTCAGGGTCATTTAGCTCAAAAATATAAGTTAATGCATGAAAAATAACAAATGATGTCGTAAAGGGTTCAAAATTGATGATGTGGCTTCAAATGGCTCATTTTGAACAAACAAAGAGTAGGAAGTTCAAATAAGTTCAAAAATGAAATCCCTTTGTAGCAGATGAGTTTTCGTCCAAACCACGATACTTGAAGAGATTGTCCGCTTTTGTACATGAAGTGCATCCAGTTTTTGCCGTAACCCTCTCAACTTTTTAGCACATGCTATGTGGGTAAAATGATGATACCATGCCAACTTTCAACCTTTTCAGAGTTCATTTGTAGTGCTTTTCAATTTTTGGTTCGTTTAGCTCAAAAATATCAGTGAATGCATGAAAAATAACAAACGAAGTTAGAAAGGATTGAAAAATGATGATGTGGCTTTGAACGGTGCATTCTGAACACACAAAGAGTCTGGAGTTTAAATAAGTTCAAAAAAATGAAATCCCTTTATGTGAGATGAGTTTTTAAATGCAAAGCGATACTTGAAAGAGATTGTCCGTTTTGTACACGAAGTGCATCCAGTTTTTGCCGTAGCCCTCTCAACTTTTTAGCACATTCTATGTGGGTGAAATGATGATACCATGCCAACTTTCAACCTTTTCGTAGTTCATTTGTAGTGCTTTTCTATTTCGGTCATTTAGCTCAAAAATATCGGTGAATGCATGAAAATAACAAATGGAAGTCGAGAAAGGGTTGAAAATTGATGATGTGGCTTTGAATGGTGCATTTTGAACACACAAAGAGTATGGAGTTCAAATAAGTTCAAAAAATGAAATCCCTTTGTAATGTATGAGTTTTCGTCCAAAACCCTTATACTTGAAAGAGATTGTCCGTTTTGTAATAAGTGCATCCAGTTTTTGGCGTAACCCTCTCAACTTTTTAGCACATGCTATGTGGGTGAAATGATGATACCATGCGAAATTTCAACCTTTTCAGAGTTCATTTGTAGTGCTTTTCAATTTCAGGGTCATTTAGCTCAACAATATCAATGAATGCATGAAAAATAACAAATGATGTCGAGAAAAGGATTGAAAATTGATGATGTGGCTTCAAATGGTGCATTTTGAACACACAAAGAGTCCGGAGTTCAAATAAGTTCAAAAAGAATGAAATCCCTTTGTATGAGATGTGTTTTCGTCCAAAACCCTAATACTTCCAAAGAGATTGTCCGTTTTGTACACGAAGTGCATCCAGTTTTTGCCGTAACCCTCTCAACTTTTGAGCACATGCTATGTGGGTGAAATGATGATACCATGCCAACTTTCAACCTTTTGAGTTCATTTGTAGTGCTTTTCAATTTCAGGGTCATTTAGCTCAAAAATATCGGTGAATGCATGAAAATAACAAATGAAGTCGAGAAAGGGGTTGAAAAATGATGATGTGGCTTTGAACGGTGCATTTGAACACACAAAGAGTCCTGGAGTTTAAATAAGTTCAAAAAATGAAATCCCTTTGTAACATATGAGTTTTAAATCAAACACTGATACTTCGAAAGAGATTGTTCGTTTTGTACACGAAGTGCATCCAGTTTTTGCCGTAGCCCTCTCAACTTTTTAGCACGTTCTATGTGGGTGAAATGATGATACCATGCCAACTTTTAACCTTTTCAGAGTTCATTTGTAGTGCTTTTCAATTTCAGGGTCATTTAGCTAAAAAATATAAGTTAATGCATGAAACATAACAAATGAAGTCAGAAAGGGTTGAAAATTGATGATGTGGCTTCAAATGACGCATTTTGAACAAACAAAGAGTAGGGAGTTCAAATAAGTTCAAAAAATGAAATCCCTTTGTAACAGATGAGTTTTCGTCCGAAACCCTGATACTTCGAAAGAGATTGTCCATTTTGTACATGAAGTGCATCCAGTTTTTGCCGCAACCCTCTCAACTTTTTAGCACATGCTATGTGGGTAAAATGATGATACCATGCCAACTTTCAACCTTTTCAGAGTTCATTTGTAGTGCTTTTCAATTTCAGGGTCATTTAGCTCAAAAATATCAGTGAATGCATGAAAAATAACAAATGAAGTAAGAAAGGGTTGAAAATATCTGATGTGGCTTTGAACGGTGCATTACGAACACACAAAGAGTCCGGAGTTTAAATAAGTTCAAAAAATGAAATCCCTTTGTAACAGATGAGTTTTAATCAAAACTCGATACTTGAAAAGAGATTGTCCGTTTTGTACGAAGTGCATCCAGTTTTGCCGTAGCCCTCTCAACTTTTTAGCACATTCTATGTGGGTGAAATGATGATACCATGCCAACTTTCAACCTTTTAAGAGTTCATTTGTAGTGCTTTTCAATTTCAGGTCATTTAGCTCCAAAATATCGGTGAATGCATGAAAATAACAAATGAAAGTCGAGAAAGGGTTGAAAATTGATGATGTGGCTTGAATGGTGCATTTTGAACACACAAAGAGTATGGAGTTCAAATAAGTTCAAAAATGAAATCCCTTTGTAGCAGATGAGTTTTCATGCTAAACCGTGATACTTGAAAGAGATTGTCCGTCTTGTACACGAAGTGCATCCGATTTTGCCGTAACCCTCTCAACTTTTTAGCACATGCTATGTGGGTGAAATGATGATATCATGCCAACTTTCAACCTTTTAGAGTTCATTTGTAGTGCTTTTCAATGTGAGGGTCATTTAGCTCAAAAATATCTATGAATGCATGAAAAGTAACAAGTGAAGCCAGGAAAAGAATCACTCCAAAATCTATTTTATAGTAAAGTTAATCACAAACTAGTGATTCACACAAATTTCAAAGAATTCAAATTTAAACTATTCAAAATTAAAAAATAATGGCACTAATAGAAAGTTTATAATTTTTCTGACCTAAAAGCAAAAGGAACTAAAAAATAAAGCAAAAAATAAAATAAAATAAATAAAGCAAAAAAGAAAACAAAAAACTGGAAAAAAGAAAAAAATGCCACCTATTGGGCCACCACGACCTGAATCGACTAGAAACCCAACCATGGGCCAGATTTAGTCCGTAGAAGGCCAAGTAGGCCCAAAGGCGAGTAGTGTGAACATCACATTTGCGTAATTGAACCAAGTAGTTAATTGAACACCACATTGCATGACATATAGAACATATAAACTATAGCGAGAAGATTGCATGGTAAAAGTAGATAGCACAATTCACTAGAATTTGTTAAGGAAAGGCAGTAGCTAGCAAACTGAACATGGGTCCTTATAGTGAGCTGATAAGACAAGCTACTCCTCATTGTCGGAGATATCAATGACGATTGGCTCCTTGGACATGGAAGAGGGCGAGGCCTCCACATCGTGGGTGCCCTCGTTGTAGTGGTGAGTTTCCTGAGCCGCTCCGGGCACCAACCTGCTGGCTCTCAAGATGAGGTAAGCTGCGTGCACGCTGAGAAAACACCTTGTAGTCTTCATCGAAGGCACTGACGGTGGCCTCGAGAAAATGCCACGAACTGTCATTTAAAGCAGCCAACTGCGTCACGACGTCGGCGCGCGAGCCGCCAACGGTGGCCTCGACGGCGAGGTGCTCCTCCAAGATCTGGGGGTCGGCACGAATGGCAGCCATCGCGACCTCATCCGCGCGTGCGGCCGCGATTTGCTTCTCTGCTGCCAAATTCTCCTTGAGGTCCTGGCTATACTGCATGCACCATGGCTTAGGCCGGCTCTTATTTGGTGGAGGGGTCGATGATTTGGGTGGAAGGTGTCGCGCTCGCGCTGGCGGTCGGGGCATGTGGAATGTGGAAGGAGGAGGATGGGGGTCGGGTGTGGATTACCTGCCTGGATAGGCGAGGACGAGAAGCGTGAAGGAGGGTCATTTGGCGAGGAGGCGGCACTGCAAGCGAGGAGTGAAGGTTTCAACTTGGAAAGGAAGGCGGAAACAGGGAAATGTGGCTTTTGGTAAGGGGAGGGAGCGGGAAGCCAAAAATTTGGAATCGCTTCAACCAAAAACTGGCGGCATAAAGTGTCATCGGACATGGTCCCTTATTCGAGACCACGGTCCAAGATATTTTGTGCTGCATCTCACACGGTTGGTTATAATAAACCGTGTGGGATCTACTTGATTTTGTCTTGATTTGAATTACATAATGGGGTCACAATGACCATGGACGGTGTTTGAATTGCTAGACCTTTTATCTGCAATGATCATAAAAGAATTGGAATTATTCAGGTTCGTTTGGACATTTTAGGCATTGAGTGAGTTTTCAATGCATTTATGTGCATAATTCAAATTTGAACTACATGCACATGCTCCAGTGCATATAAATTCGTTGAAAAATCAAATATTTGTCCTTGGGTGCATGCTTAGGTCCCATGCAAGAAATGGGAATGAATTTCAAACACCAGGGCACCGTTGATTGCCGGCAAAACATTGAGATGCCTAGTTTTTAAATTCTAGTAAATCCAAAACTCGTCTGAAATTCATGAAACTTGGCATGCTATCATGGAGCGGCATCAACATGCCGTGGTAAATATTTTTTCCCATTTGGGGCAGGTTTGGGTATATGTTTCTCACAAACCGAAGCTTCTCACAACAAGCATGATGGTTTTCGGTAGGGAATGTCCCACCTTTGGGGACGAAACGATATCCTTTGCCTCTTATTGCTTTCAATTTTTTTCCTCGTGTCAACATAGAACAACAGGAGTGTTGTGTGAATTTTTGTGATTTTTCGGGGTTCGTTTGGACAATTTTATGCATTAAGTGCGTTTTCAATGCATATATGTGCATAATTCAAATTTGAACTACATGCGATGCTCCGGTCGTATAAATTCTTTGAAAAATCAAATCTTTGTCCTTGGGTGCATGCTTAGGTCCCATGCAAGAAATGGGAATGAATTTCAAACACCATGGCACCATTGAATGCCGGCAAAACATTGAGATGCCTGGTTTTTAAATTCTAGTTAATCCAAAACTCGTCTGAAATTCATGAAACTTGGCATGCTATCATGGAGCGGCTTCAACATGTCGTGGTAAATATTTTGTCCCATTTGGGGCAGGTTTGGGTATATGCTTCCCTGGCCGGAGCTTCTCACAACAAGCATGATGGTTTTCGGTGAGGAACGTCCCACCTTTGGGGATGAAACGATATCCATTGCCTCTTATTGCTTTCATTTTTTCTCGTGTCAACATAGAACAACAGGAGTGTTGTTTGAATTTTGTGATTTTTCGGTTCGTTTGGACATTTTTATGCATTAACTGAGTTTTCAATGCATTTATGTGCATAATTCAAATTTGAACTACATGCGCATGCTCTAGTGCATATAAATTGGTTGAAAAATCAAATCTGTGTCCTTGGGTGCATGCTTAGTTCCCATGCAAGAAATGGGAATGAATTTCAAACACCATGGCACCGTTGATTGCCGGCAAAACATTGAGATGCCTGGTTTTTAAATTCTAGTAAATCCAAAACTCGTCTGAAATTCATGAAACTTTGCATGCTATCATGGAGCGGCATCAACATGTCGTGGTAAATATTTTGTCCCATTTGGGGCAGGTTTGGGTATATGCTTCTCACAAACTGGAGCTTCTCACAATAAGCATGATGGTTTTCGATAGGGAACGTCCCACCTTTGGGGACGAAACGATATCCATTGCCTCTTATTGCTTTCAAAAAAAATTCTCGTGTCAACATAGAACAACAGGAGTGTTGTGTGATTTTTTGTGATTTTTCGGGGTTCGTTTGGACATTTTTATGCATTAACTGAGTTTTAATGCATTTATGTCCATAATTCAAATTTGAACTACATGCGCATGCTCCAGTGCATATAAATTGGTTGAAAATAAAATCTGTGTCCTTGGGTGCATGCTTAGGTCCCATGCAAGAAATGGGACTGAATTTCAAACACTAGGGCACCGTTGATTGCCGGTAAAACATTGAGATGCCTGGTTTTCAAATTCTAGTAAATCTAAAACTCGTCTAAAATTCATGAAACTTGGCATGCTATCATGGAAGGGCACCCGACATGTTGTGGTATTTTCGTGTCCATTTTGAGAGAAGGCGACCGAATAATGACAGCCAACAAAGGCATTTTGAAAAAAAATAGTTGCCACTTTAATATCTCAAATGTTTATATAATTCAAACCGTGTGCATTCGGTTAACCATTCACGTGACGCCACGTGTCTTGGTTTTAATGGCTATAGGAGGTGCCGTGTCGACAGTTGCTTGACTGAACAGGAGGCGTGCGAGCGCAGTCCAGTGCGCAAGCTCACCAGGAAACGTACAAGCTGTTCAACGTAGGATCTGTGCATCTCTTCAACGCAAACGGTTCAGATTACGGTATGCAAATTAAAGCGGACTTGGCTCTAAGCCAAGAGACACTGCGATTTGTCAAAATATGCAGCTACAAATCAATATCACTATCTATTTTTTGCAACTAAAATTCAGTAATTAAGCATAGATTTAATTCATACTAGAGATTAAGCAGTCGTTCTCACCGGGAAGCGTGACAGCCTTGGACCGCTGCCCGCCTCGCTCCCACTGGTCTATATTAATGGCGCCGCTGAGCGGCCGCACCCCCCATCCTCTCCACACACACAATTCCTCTCTCTCCGCCCGCATCCTCGACGCCGCTCTGAGTCCTCAAAGCCGTCAGTGTACGAGGATGCCGCCGAAGCGCCCCATCGGAGGGAGTGGCGACGCCGGGGCTGCTGAAGCACCGGAGCACGGCGTGAATATGGAGACAGAGGTTTCCGTCGCTGCCGACGAGGTGGAGAACGAGGCTGCCAACAAGCGGGCGGTCGAGAAAGTACCATAGCGACTCCGGCAGGCCTAGACTTCATCAACAACCTCCCGATGATATGTTGATAGTCATCATATCCCTCCTCCTAGACAGCCGCCGTTTCCCGGCGGTGGCGCACCCTATGGCTCCGCACCCCTGTCGACCTCCTCCACGCCCACAAGCTCTGCCATGGCTATCGCCAAAGCTTGGATGCGTTCTCCCAGATCCTCGACAGTCACCATGGCCCAATCAAAGGCCTTATCGCGGGCAAGTTCCGTTCCAATGGCACATGTTTCTAGATTGTAATCAAATGCCCATGTTAATCATGCCAGATCGAAGATGGCACGTTGGTGCATTTTACAAATCCTGCAAACCAAATGGGTGTGTAGTAGTGTTCGAAACTGCATGTAGGCACTAACACGTTCTCTTCTTTTGCAGTGCATATTAGGCCCGGTGGAAGATGTTTATAACGACAATCACATCGAATGCCTGGATCTGCATCTCTCAAATATTACTTTGAACTCCTACCGAGGGACCCCACGGAGATTACACTCGCCAGTTCTTTCTTCCCAGAGCAAAGGTGTTTGAAGGTGCGAGGTTGAACACACATTTAATTAGGAAAGATAAATGGTATGATTATCGAGCCGGCTGATCTTGTGGAATGGAAGTGCCTCAAAAATGCCAAACTTACGTATTGGAAGAGCATATGGCAAAGAAATTGGAAATCATTGTGTCAAACCCATACATGACATGTCGTGGTGATCCCTTTTCAAAAATGACGCGGTTTGCAATGTTTGAATTTGGGTGTTGTAATCTTTGAATTTAAACTTTGCAATATTATGGTATTTGTTATATTGAATCGTTTCTGTTCTCTTGTCTCAACGCAAACAGTTCATCTGGGTGAACCGCATGTCATACATCACACACACCTTGATATGGCTGACCGTTTCTTTTGTGTTGCCTAATCACAAACAGTTCATCCGAGTGAACTGTATGCTGTACATCGCACACACCTTGATCTGGCTGACCGTTTCTTTTGTGTTGCCTAATCGCAAACAGTTCATCCGAGTGAACTGTATGTTGTACATCGCACACACCTTCATCTGGTTGCCCGTTTCTTTTGTTCCTCCTCATCAAAAACGGTTAATTGAACTGAACCGTAAGCCCTGAATCGCACATGCAACTAAAATCTGAACCGTGTTTGATGCATCCGTCATCGCAAACGTTTTGCACCTTTTTGATGGGTTTTTACACCACCGTTTGTGATTGTTGCATCGCACACAGTTTCGTCGAAGGGTCTCTGATCGTAGTGTCGCGTTAGCAGCATCCTGCAGTAGTGATCCCACTAGTTTGGAAGAGTGTCAACTTTGCATGCATGTGGATCATGAAGAGAAAATTTTGTATGATAGCTATATTGTTGAATTTGATTATGATTCTACATTTAATTATTATGAGAGAGGAAAATATGGTTGTAGAAATTTTCATGTTACTAAATTACTTCTCGTCATGTTGAGATTGTTATTATTTCTTTCTTCTTGCTTGCATATGCTATATATTTTGTGTCTTGATAATTTGTTTGCTTATAAAATTCCTATGCATAGGAAGAGAGTTAGACTTAAATGTGTTTGTCACATGTTTCATGATGCTCTTTTTTGTGTCCCAATTATTATATTTCGTGTGAGCATCGATTAAATCTTATGCCTAGCTAGGAGCGTAAAACTATAACGCTTGTTGGGAGGCAACCCAATACATCAAATTTATTTTTGCTTTTTGCTTTCTGTTTTTGTTTGTTTGCACAATTATGCTACTGTTATGATTGTGTTTTTGTGTTTTAATTAGAACTTGATGAGGTAATTGTACCTTCTCTCGAATTGGAAAGTAGAACATGATGAGGTAATTGTACCTTCTCTCGAATTGGAAAGTAGTACATCAGAGAAATCTGTTCCCGTGATGCCTACACCAACTAGAGAGGAAGCTAATGATGATGATCATGAAACTTTAGATCAAGTTACTACAGGACCTCATAGGTCTAACAGAGCACGTTCCACGCCAGAGTGGCACGGTAATCCTGTCCTAGAAGTCATGTTATTAGACCATGGCAAACCTACGAACTAAGAATAAGCTACGATGAGCCCAGATTCTGATAAATGGCTTGAGGCCATGAATTCTGAGATAGGACCCATGTATGAGAACAAAGTGTAACACCCATGATGCGGCTATATCTCCCACGTGTCGAAGCACGACTTAGAGGCATAACCGCATTGTGGTTTTGTCACAAGAAGGGTCATCTTCACACAATCCCATGTAATGAATAAGAATGGGATAAAGAGTTGGCTTACAATCGCCACTTCACACAATGAACATATAATTCATACATCATTCAGAGTACACACATATAGTCCGACTACGGACGAAGCCAAAAGAAAAGAAGATAACCCAACTGCTAGATCCCCGATCGTCCCAACTGGGCTCCACTACTGATCAACATGAAACGAAACATAGCAACGACCAAGATCTTCGTTGAGCTCCCATCTGAGCTCGGTTGCATCACCTGCACTGGGTATCATCGGCACCTGCAACTGTTGTGATAGTATCTGGTGAGTCACGAGGACTCAGCAATCTCAAAACCCGCGAGATCAAGACTATTTAAGCTTATGGGAAAGGAAGGGGTAAAGTGGTGAGGTTGCAGCAGCGACTAAGCGTATATGGTGGCTAACATACGCAAATAAGAGCGAGAAGAGAACAAACGGAACGGTAGTGAAGCTAGCAATGATCAAGAAGTGATCCTGAACTCCTACTTACGTTAAACATAACCCGAAACCGTGTTCACTTCCCGGACTCCGCCGAAAAGAGACCATCACGGCTACACACGCGGTTGATGCATTTTAATGAAGTCAAGTGTCAAGTTATCTACAACCGGACATTAACAAATTCCCATCTGCCTCATAACCGCGGGCACGGCTTTCGAAAGATAATATACCCTGCAGGGGTGTCCCAACTTAGCCCATCACAAGCTCTCACGGTCAACGAAGGATATACCTTCTCCCGGGAAGACCCGATCAGCCTCGGAATCCCGGTTCGCAAGACATTTCGACAATGGTAAAACAAGACCAGCAAGGCCGCCCGAATGTGCCGACAAATCCTGATAGGAGCTACACATATCTCGTTCTCAGGGCACACCAGATTGTCCAAACTTCTGGTAGGCCAGCCCAGAGTTTCCCCTGGTGGCCACCGACGGTTGACAGGTTGGACCAACACTCACGACGAGCACTGGCCCGGGGGGGGTAAAATAAAGATGACCCTTGAGTCTGCAGAACCCAAGGAAAAAAGGCTTAGGTGGCAAATGTTAAAACCAAGGTTGGGCCTTGCTGGAGGAGTTTTATTCAAAGCGAACTGTCAAGGGGGTCCCATAAATCACCCAACCGCGTAAGGAACGCAAAATCCGGGAACATAACACCGGTATGACGGTAACTAGGGCGGCAAGAGTGGAACAAAACACCAGGCATAAGGACGAGTCTTCCACCCTTTACCAAGTATATAGATGCATTAATTAAATAAGAGATATTGTGATATCCCAACATAATCCTGTCCATCATGGAGAAATCTTCAACTTCACCTGCAACTAACAATGCTATAAGAGGGGCTGAGCAAAAGCGGTAACATAGCCAAGCAACGGTTTGCTAGGAAGGGTGAATAAAGGTTAGAGGCTGACATGGCAATATGGGAGGCATGGTAAACAAGTGATAGATAGCGCAACATAGCGATAGAACGAAGCAACTAGCAAGCAAAGATAGAAGTGATATCGAGGGTAATGGTCATCTTGCCTGAAATCCCGCAAGGAAGAAGAACGGGTCCATGAAGAAGACAAATGGACGTAGTCGAACGAAACCTCTCAACTCCGGAACAAAACCGAAGCTAACGAAAGAAGCAAACCGGAAAGAAGCATACAACATGGTAAACAACCATCACATAATCATGGCATGATGCACAATCAAGTATGATGCATGTCCGGTTTAATGAGGCATGGCATGGCAAAGTGCAACAAACAATACTACAAATTAAGTGGAGCTCAATATGCAACGAGTTGCATATTGACGGAACACCACATCAATTATTTAGTTCTTTCTCGTTTAGGAACACAACAATATTAAATGTTGTTGAGCATGGCAAAAGGTGAAGCATAAATAAACTAACTATTTAGGCAAGTTTAAGTGAGGCCGGAAACAAGAAACAACAATTCCGGTAAATCCCCACATGACATTTAGCAATTTAATGCAAACACAGTTTTAAACATTTAAATGTTGTTAACATGATGCGGATGACATATGCAAGTTTTAGGCAATTTTTTATGAAGTTGTTGACATGAGCAAGATATGGAACATTTGGTCACCGTGGCGGAACGACAAGGGTGCCACGGCGGCGAAACAAAAATGGTGCCACGGCAACATATCCGAAAATGATGCCACGGCAACATATCCGAAAATGATGCCACGGCAACATATCGGTTCCGGTAGCTCACGGAGATACCGGTGCAAAAGGAGGCGCAGATGTGCGCAACATGCTAGAGATGGTGGGGTGCTCCCGACTACTGGGTTCCCACGGGACGGCGGCATGGCAAAACGAGGAACGTGCAAGGACAAACGGGCACGGTGCAAACACGAGCATCTCATACAACACACATTCATTCGTTCACGGGCGGTCGTCTTGGGGTTATACCTTCGAAGCGTGCATTTTGGGGCGGATCGAGTTCATCGAGGGAAGTAGTGGTACACGGGTCGATGAACTTGGCGATCCGAAGGGGTACTTGACGAAATCCACCTCGGATGTAGTCGTACATGTGTAGTCGGACTTGATAAAAATGCACACCGGCGGCAGTCGTGGTACTTGGTGAATCCCGGAGACGGTACTTGACGATCCAGGTATGGGTCTTGGCGGTCTTGACGAATCCAAGTGACACCAGGCACACGTCCACGGTAGTCTTCGGACTTGGTTTTCCAGTGCATGACTCCACGGGTCCTGGGGTAACTCGGCGATGGCCTTGGCAAAGAGGCGGCAGCATCAGTCGAAGGAAGCGACAACGGCAGCCTGGCCCGAAGACGACGGGCGATGGGGGCGTCGGCCCCTGGTTCGAAGCAAAGGCAAGGCAGGGGCAGGACCAGATGGCGAGGCGGCAAGCTTGGCACGGGCGCCGGGGCCGCCGGAGTTGGCCGAGCTCGGGGACGAGCTCCTGGCTAGCAAGGGGAGCGAGGAGCGCGGGGCGGCAGCCAGCAGCGGCTCCGGTGACCGGCGGACGGAGCTCCAAGAGAGGTGGAGAAGTGGTGGCGCGGGCGAGGTGACAAGGCGAGGCGATGACGCAGAGGATGGCGCGACGGGCGACGACCGTCACCGGAGGCGGGGAGGCAGCGGCGAGGCACTCGAAGGAGGCCGAGACGGCGGCGGATCCGGCCAGGAAGAGGCGCCGGCGGCAGGAGCCTCGTGGGCAGCCACGACGAGGGAGACGAGGTGAGGAGGAGCAGCTCGGGTGGAGGGGTTGAGGCGATGGGAGGAGCGGACGCCAGATCGAGGAGGAGGGAGGCGAGGGGATCGGGCGCAGGTTCGGGCGATGCGTGTGCGCGATGGGGATCGAGACGAAGGTGGCGGCGCTGGCAGGGGAACGAGGGAGAGGGGGTCGAGCGAGAGGGTCGGGGCCTAGGGTTTAGGTGCGGGGCGGCTGGGCCTTGAGAGGCAAATGGGCTGATCTTGGTCTTTGTTGGGCTCTTTGGGCTTCTTCCTTCTCTTCTTTAACTCTTTAGAAGAAAGAAATTAGAGGGAAGAAAAAGAAAAAGAGTGTTAGGGAAAGAATATGCGCATAGGGATAATTTTCCCGGACTCGCAAAAATATGCTCGTTCCAAGAAAAATAGAAAGGCCATGATTGAAAGATTTAAATTCAAACTCATTTGAATTTAATTCAAATGGGTTTGAACTAGGACTCGATAAAAGGTCCAAAATGTTCAGATTTCGGTGGGGCTCCGGAAAATGATGAAAGAAATTTAGGGCAAAGTTTGGAGACCAAACTTGAAGCAGAAAAAGGAACGAAATTATTTTGCAAGTGTGTTTATGGGTGATTCCGAAGTTAATGGAGTATTTTAATATAGCTCCCTAAATATCGGGAGGGTATGTTTTAAAGAGAACCCACCATGTGAGTTTCCTCAATTTAAATGGATCAAAGATCCATACGGTTTATTTAGTTGAGTTTTAAAATTAATGATATGATGGCATGATGAAACGATGCAATGCAAGAGATGACACGATGCAATGCAACAAGCAAATAAAACACACGGCGAAATTCGGAATAGCTGGAAGTCTTCTCGAGCGTCGGTCTCGGGGCGTTACACAAAGTGTGGACTTGGTGGACTTTCCCTATGATTGGCAAGCCATTGAGAATAAATGGATCTTCAAGAAGAAGACAGACGCTAATGGTAATGTCACCATCCACAAAGCTCGCCTTGTCATGAAAGGTTTTTGATAAGTTCAAGGGGTTGACTATGATGAGACTTTCTCACCCGTAGCGATGCCTAAGTCGGTTTGAATCATGTTAGCAATTGCCGCATTTCATAATTATGAAATCTGGCAAATGGACGTCAAAGCTGCATTCCTTAATGAATTTCTTAAAGAATAGTTGTATATGATGCAACTAGAAGGTTTTTGTCGATCCTAAAGGTGCTAACAAAGTGTGCAAGCTCCAACGATCCATCTATGGAGTGGTGCAAGCATCTCGGAGTTGGAATATATGCTTTGATGAGGTGATCAAAGCATATGGTTTTATACAGACTTACGGTGAAGCATGTATTTACAAGAAAGTGAGTGGGAGCTCAGTAGCATTTACGATATTATATGTGGATGACATATTGTTGATTGGAAATGATATAGAATTTTGGATAGCATAAATGGATACTTGAATAAGAATTTTTCAATGAACGACCTCGGTGAAGCTGCTTATGTATTGGGCATCAAGATCTATAGGGATAGATCGAGACACTTAATAGGACTTTCACAAAGCACATACCTTGATAAAGTTTTGAATAAGTTTAAAATGGATCAGTTAAAGAAAGGGTTCTTGCCTGTGTCACAAGGTGTGAAATTGAGCCGGACTCAAAGCCCGACCAATCAGAAGATAGAGAGAAAATGAAAGTCATTCCCAATGCCTTAGCCATAGTTTCTATCATGTATGCTATGTTGTGTACCAGACCTAATGTGTGCCTTGCCATAAGTTTGGTAGGGAAGTACCAAAGTAATCCAGGAGTGGATCACTGAAAAATGGTCAAGAACATCTTGAAGTACGTGAAAAGGACCAAGGATATGTTTCTCGTTTATGGAGTTGACGAAGAGCTCGTCAGAAATGGTTACGTTGATGCTAGCTTCAACACTGATCTAGATGACTCTAAGTCACAAACCGGATACATATTTATATTGAATGGTGGAGCTGTCAGTTGGTGCAGTTTCAAGTAGAGCGTCGTGGAGGGTTCTACATGTGGAGCGGAGTACATAGCTACTTCAGAAGCAACACGTGAAGGAGTCTGGAAGAAGCAGTTCATATCCGATCTGGGTGTAATACCCAGTGCATCGGGTCCAATGAAAATCTTTTGTGACAAAACTAGAGCAATTGCCTTGGCAAAGGAATCCAGGTTTCGCAAGAGAACCAAACACATCAAGAGACGCTTCAACTCCATTTGTGAAAAGGACAAGGATGGAGACATAGAAGTTTGCAAAATACATAAGAATCCAAATGTAGCAGACCCATTGACTAAGCCTCTTCCACGAGCAAAACATGATCAACACCAAGACTCCATGGGTGTTAGATTCATTACAATATAATCTAGATTATTGACTCTAGTGCACGTGGGAGACTGGAAGAAATATGCCCTAGAGGCAATAATAAAATTGTTATTTTATATTTCCTTATTCATGATAAAGGTTTATTATTCATGCTAGATTGTATTGATCGGAAACTTAAATACATGTGTGAATACATAAACAAATATCATGTCCCTAGTAAGCCTCTACTAGACTAGCTCGTTGATCAAAGATGGTTAAGGTTTCCTAACCATAGACATGTGTTGTTGTTTGATAACGGGATCACATCATTAGGAGAATGATGTGATGGACAAGACCCATCCGTTAGCTTAGCATATTGATCGTTCAGTTTATTGCTATTGCTTTCTTGATGACAAATACATATTCCTTCGACTATGAGATTATGCAACTCCTGGATACTGGAGGAATACCTTGTGTGCTATTAAACTTCACAACGTAACTAGGTGATCATAAAGATGCTCTTCAGGTATCTTCAAAGGTGTTTGTTGAGTTGGCATAGATCGAGATTAGGATTTGTCACTCCGAGTATCAGAGAGGTATCTCTGGGCCCTCTCGGTAATACACATCATAAGCTTGCAAGCAAACGACTAAGGAGTTAGTCACGAGGTGATGTATTACGGAACAAGTAAAGAGACTTGCCTGTAACAAGATTGAACTAGGTATGAAGATACCGACGATCGAATCTCGGGCAAGTAAAATACCGATAGACAAAGGGAATTACATATGTTGCATAAGGTTCGACCGATAAAGATCTTCGTAGAATATGTAGGAGCCAATATGGGTATCCAGGTTCCGCTATTGGTTATTGACCGGAGAGGTGTCTCGGTCATGTCTACATAGTTCTCGAAACCGTAGGGTCCGCACGCTTAACGTTCCTTGACGATTGATACGTCTCCAACGTATCTATAATTTATGAAGTATTCATGCCATGTTTACTATTGTTTTATATGATTTTGGCATGATTTGATTAGAACTAACCCGGACTGACGCTGTTTACAGCAGAACTACTGTGGTGTTGTTTTTGTGTAGAAATAAAAGTTCTCGAAACGCGATGAAAATCAATGGAGAGTTTTTCTGGAAAATATGAAAAATACTGGAACAAAAATCTACCGGAGAGGAGTCCCGGGGGGCCCACGAGGGTGGGGGCACGCCCACCCCCCTGGGCGCGCCCCTGTGCCTCGTGGACTCCTCGAGAGCTCCCCCCCCCCTGACGTGAAATCAACGCCAACCTCTCCTATAAAAATATAAACCTTCGGGAATTAACCTAGATCGGAAGTTCCACCACTGCAAGCCTCTGTAGCCACGAGAAATCAATCTAGGCCCTCTCCGGCACCCTGCCGGAGGGGGCCATCATCATCGGAGGCCATGGAGGAGGATCCGGGAGGGGCCATCATCGTCATGTAGGCCAAGGACCAGAGGGAGAACCTCTCCCCATCCAGGGGGAGGCCATGGAGGAGGAAGCAGAAGGGGGAGAAACTCTCCTCCTCTCTCTCGGTGGCGCCGGAGTGCCACTGGGAGGGGAATCATCGCCGCGGTGATCGTCTTCATCAACATCACCATCATCATCACCATCCTCATCTCTTTTACGTAGTCCACTCTCCCGCACCCCTATGTAATCCCTACTTGAACATGGTGCTTTATGCCACATATTATGATCCAATGATATGTCGCCATCCTATGATATTTTGAGTAGATATCTTTTGTTCTTGGGTTGATTGATGATTTAGATTGGTACGAGTTGTATGTTTTATTTTGGTGCTTTCCTATGGTGCCCTCCGTGTCGCGCAAGCGTGAGGGATTCCCACTGTAGGGTGTTGCAATACGTTCATGATTCGCTTATAGTGGGTTGCTTGAGTGACAGAAGCATAAACCCGAGTAAGGGGATTGTTGTGTATGTGAATAAAGGGGACTTGATACTTTAATGCTATGGTTGGGTTTTACCTTAATGATCTTTAGTAGTTGCGGATGCTTGCTAGAGTTCCAATCATAAGTGCATATGATCCAAGAATGGAAAGTATGTTAGCTTATGCATCTCCCTCATATGAAATTGCAATGACGACTACCGGTCTTGTTAACAATTGCCTAGGACAATTCCGCACACCGATCCATCATTATTCCACACTCGCTATTTATAATATTTAGTAATATATTCTAACTTTATGATAACAGCACCTACTTTTATATTTTAGCTCTCCGATATCATACAAAGTTATCTTCTTCATACCCACAACGTAGTTTTATTTCTCATTACTAGTTGGAAGCAAACGTTTGGTATACGTAGAGTTGTATCAGTGGAAGATAGGACTTGAGAGAATATTGATCTTACCTTTAGCTCCTTGTGGGTTCGACACTCCATACTTATCACTTCCACCTTTGGAAATTGCTACGATGATTCCCTGCACTTGGGGATTATCAAGCTCTTTTGTGGCGCCGTTGCTGGGGAGCAATAGCGTGGGGTTGATATTCTCGTGTGTGCTTATTTGCTTTCTTCACTAAGTAGATTTTATTTTTCCTTCTTGTTTCTGTTTAGTTGTGGGTAAAACTTACAAAAAAATTTAAAAGAATGAAAATGCAAAAAAATTACTTGTCTCTCATGCCTAAAAAGTTTTTCAGAAAAGAGAAGCGATGGAAAGTTATGCATTGAAGAAGTGAGGGTCGACCTTGAGCACTTGTGTTCATGCTCACGGAAACAATGTAGTATTTTTCATGAAATTTTCTCTGTAAATAATTATCCCCTTGTGTATATCCATTGTATTATAAAAATACTGTGGCAAGCTTTGGTTTTAGGATAATTTTATTGCTTGTTTACTATGTGCAGAACAAAAACAGAAACTTTGGCTGTAGCGCGTGATTTTACATTTTTTACTGGAAGGTTAAATGGGTCTGAAACTTTTTGCACATTACTTCTTTAATTTTTTTTCAAATCTTCAAATTTATTTCATATTTTTTGGAGTTACATAAGTTTACTTAATTACCATATTACTACAGACTGTCCTGTTTTAGACAGATTCTGTTTTTCGCGTGTTGTTTGCTTATTTTGATGAATCCATGGCTAGTATCGGGGGGTATGAACCATATAGAAGTTGGAATACAGTAGGTTTAACACCAATATAAATAAATAATTAGTTCATTACAGTACCTTAAAGTGGTAGTTTGCTTTATTACACTAACGGATCTCACAAAGTTTTTGTTAAAGTTTTGTGTGGATGAAGTGTTCGAAGATCGAGGATTTATCAATATGAGAAGAATAAAGAGAGGCAAGAGTTCAAGATTGGGTATGCCCAAGGCACCCCAAGTAAATATTTCAAAGTATACTCAAGCATCTAAGCTTGGGGATGCCCTGGTTGGCATCCCATCTTTCTTCTTCAACAAATATCGGTATACGTCGTTTTTTGTTTTATTCACATGATTTGTGTCCTTTGTGTTTTTATTTTTCCTTTAAGAACCATGCTAGTATGGGATAGCCCTTCTTTGATTTATAGAATACTTCATTTGCTTCACTTATATCTTTTAAGTATGATCTTATAATTGCTCTTTGTGCTTCACTTAAATCTTTTGAGTATGGTTTTATAGAATGCTTCGTGTGCTTGACTTATATATTTTGAGCTTGGATATTGGTTAGACTACATTAATTGAAGAATTCTCCATGAACTTCACTTATATCTTTTGGAGTACGAATAATACTATCATCTAAAGTGGGTTTGGAAGAGTGTCAACTCTAGGAATTAGTGATCCCACTATTCCAAATGAGAAGAATTTTGCTTATGTGGAAAGTAGAAATTTTCTATGCTTGTAGATCATGAAAAGAATGCTTTATGTGATGGTTATATGGTTGAACTCATTAATGATGCTACTGGAAATTATTATGAGGAAGGAATACATGCTTGTAGTAGTTGCAATAATATCAAATTTCCTCTCTATGTGCCTAAAGTTTTGAAGTTAGTCTTGTTTTACCTTCCTATGCTAGTTGATTCTTGTTCCTATAAATTGTGAGCTCACAAAATCCCTAGTAATAGGACGTGAGTTAGATTTAAATGTGCTAGTCATATTCTTCATGATACTCACTCTATGTTTCAGTTCTTATCTTTTATGTGAGCATCATCGAAATCATCATGCCTAGCTAGGGGCGTTAAACGATAGCGCTTGTTGGGAGGCAACCTAAATTTATTTTTGTTTCTTACTTTTTGTTCCTGTTTAGTAATAAATTATTCAAATAGCCTCTGATTAGATGTGGCTTTATGTTTTAATTAGTGTTTGTGCCAAGTAGGACCTTTGGTAAGACTTGGGTGAAGTCTATGTGATCTTGCTGTAAAAAACAGAAACTTTTGCGCTCACGATATTAGCTGCCATTTTTTTACCAGAGAGTGCTTTTGAGTTGATTATTTTTTAATATAATTAATAGACAAATTCCTCACGTTCACCAATTTATTTCATAATTTGTGGAGTAGCAGAAGTATGGTTGCTGTTCAGATCATTATAGACTGTTTTGTTTTTGACAGATTCTGTTTTCATTGCATAGTTTGCTTGTTTTCTAGTTTCTATGGCTTATATTTCTCAATATAAATTGTAGAAATGATATGGTATAGTAGGCATTGTGTGCTAAAAAATATGAACCTTGTCTTTAACAGTACTAAAGTGAATGGTTTACTCTTTATCATACTAACCCATCTCACGAAGTTATGTTAAGTTTTGTGTGATTGAAGTTTTTAAGCTTTGGGTGAGATATCGATATGAGGAGAATAAGGAGTGGAAAGACCCTAAGCTTGGGGATGCCCAAGGCACCCCAAGGTAATATTGAAGACTCAAGCGCCTAAGCTTGGGGATGCCCCGTAAGTCATCCCCTCTTTCGTCTTCAAACCTATCGGTATACCTTACTCGGAGCTATATTTAATTTTATTCGTCATATGATATGTGTTTTTCTTGGAGCGTATTTTCAATTTTACTTGTTGTTTGAATAAAATCATTGGATCTTAAATCTTGAATGAAAAAGAATCCTCCCATGGCTAGTTAATTATTTGACTACTCGGTGTTCTTCACTTATATCTTTCGGAGTAGTTTGTCATTTATTCACGTGCTTCACGTATATCCTATGAGTAAATGGTTGAATGAATTGAATATCATAAATCTGAATTTATATGTGTTTAATATGATTATACCATGGGGAATAATGACTTCACACATAATAAGTATAGGTAGTTAACTTATTGAAAGTTAGCAAACGCAGAATTGGTCACTTGAACAATTCATGAAAGAATATTGAAAGAAGAGAGATTTCACATATAAATATACTATCTTGGACATCTTTTGTAATTGTGAGCACTCATTAAAATATGACATGCTAAAAGGTTGATGTTGGACAAGCAAGACAACGTAATGGGTCATGTTTTCTTATATCTGAAATAAAGTATATTGTCATGGATCATTCAACATGCTCAGCTTGCCTTTACCCCTCATGCTAGTCAAATTCTTTGCACCAACTAGAGATACTACTTGTGCTTTCGAATATCCCTTAAACTAGTTTTGCCATGAGAGTCCACCATATACCTACCTATGGATTGAGTAAGATCCTTCAAGTAAGTTGTCATCAGTGCATACAATAAAAATTGCTCTTTAAATATGTATGATCTATTAGTGCAAAGAAAATAAGCTTTATACGAACTTGTGGTAGGGAAGAAATAAAAGCTACGGACTGCATAATAAAGGTCTCTATCACAAGGGGCAATATAAAGTGACGTTCTTTTGCATTAAGATTTTGTGCATCCAACCTTAAAATCACATGACAACCTCTGCGAAGGGCCTATCTTTTATTCTTGTCTTATACCTTATACAAGAGTTATGGTGATCTTCACCTTTCCTTTTTACATTTTATCCTTTGGCAAGCGCATTGTGTTGGGAAGATCCTGATATATATATATATATATATATATATATATATATATATATATATATATATATATATATATATATCCATTTGGATGTAAGTTATCATGAACTATTATTGTTGACATTACCCTTGAGGTAAAAGGTTGGGAGGCGAATCTATAAGCCCCTATCTTTCTGTGTGTCCGATTAAAATTTTGAACCCATAAATATTACGTGAGTGTTAGCAATTGTGAAAGACTAAATGATAGTTGAATATGTGGAGTTTGCTGAATCAAAGCTCTGACATAGACCCTTCCTGAAAATAAGATGAACTGCAATTGTTTGATGACTGAGAATGTTGTTTGTCAGTTTCAAGAAAGTTTATGATCTATACTCTAACACGTGAATAGCTTGTCACTTGATCATGAAAAGTTTTATCAGTTGAGCTATGATACGTCTCCAACGTATCTATAATTTATGAAGTATTCATGCTATTATATTATCTATTTTGGATGTTTATGGGCTTTACTAAACACTTTTATATTTTTTTGGGACTAACCTATTAACCGGAGGCCCGGCCCAAATTGTTGTTTTTCTTGCCTATTTCAGTGTTTCGAAGAAAAGGAATATCAAACGGAGTCCAAACGGAATGAAACCTTTAGGAGAGTTATTTTTGGAACGGAAGCAATCCAGGAGACGTGGAGCTGAAGTCAGGGAAGCTTCGAGGTGGCCACGAAGCAGGGGGCCACGCCCAGCCCCCCTGGGCGCGCCCTCCACCCTCGTGGGCCCCTCGTGGCTCCCCTGACTGACTTCTTTCACCTATATATCTCCATATACCCTAAAACCATCGGGGAACAGAATAGATCGGGAGTTCCGCCGCCGCAAGCCTTTGTAGCCACCAAAAACCAATCGGGACCTGTTAAGCACCTGGGGGGGATCCTCATCGGTGGCCATCTTCATCATCCCGGCGCTCTCCATGACAAGGAGGAGTAGTTCACCCTCGGGGCTGAGGGTATGTACCAAAGAGCTATGTGTTTGATCTCTCTCTCTCTCTCTCTCTCTCTCTCTCTCTCTCTCGTGTTCTTGATTTGGCACGATCTTGACGTATCACGAGCTTTGCTATTATAGTTGGATCTTATGATGTCCCCCCCCCCCTATACTCTCTTGTAATGGATTGAGTTTTCCCTTTGAAGTTATCTTATCGGATCGAGTCTTTAAGGATTTGAGAACACTTGATGTATGTCTTGCGTGGGATACCCGTGGTGACAATGGGGTATTCTATTGATTCACTTGATGTATGTTTTGGTGATCAACTTGCAGGTTCCGTGACCTTGGGGATCTATGCATAGGGGTTGGCACACGTTTTCCTCTTGACTCTCCGGTAGAAACTTTGGGGCACTCTTTGAAGTTCTTTGTGTTGGTTGAATAGATGAATCTGAGATTGTGTGATGAATATCGTATAATCATACCCACGGATACTTGAGGTGACATTGGAGTATCTAGATGACATTAGGGTTTTGGTTGATTTGTGTTTTAAGGTGTTATTCTAGTATGAACTATCGGAAATAATAACTTTGAGGTGGTTTCGTACCCTACAATAATCTCTTCGTTTGTTCTCAGCTATTAGTGACTTTGGAGTGACTCTTTGCTGCATGTTGAGGGATGGTTTTATGATCCAGTTATGTTATTACTATTGAGAGAACTTGCACTAGTGAAATTATGAACCTTAGGCCTTGTTTCCAAGCATTGCAATACCGTTTACGCTCACTTTTACCATTAGTTACCTTGCTGTTTTTATAATTTCATATTACAAATACTCGTATCTATCATCCATATTGCACTTGTATCACCATCTCTTCGCCGAACTAGTGCACCTATACAATTTACCATTGTAATGGGTGTGTTGGGGACACAAGAGACTCTTTGTTATTTGGTTGCTGGGTTGCTTGAGAGAGACCATCTTCATCCTACACCTCCCACTGATTGATAAACCTTAGGTCATCCACTTGAGGGAAATTTGCTACTGTCCTACAAACCTCTGCACTTGGAGGCCCAACAACGTCTACAAGAAGAAGGTTGCATAGTAGACATCAAGCTCTTTTCTGGCGCCGTTGCCGGGGAGGTGAGTGCTTGAAGGTATATCTTTAGATCTTGCAATCGAATCTCTTAGTTTCTTGTTTTATCACCAGTTTAGTTTATAAAAGAAAATTACAAAAAAATGGAATTAAGGGTACCTCATATGCTTCATCTTTTTAATGTCTTCCGTGAAAATAAGGATTCCGATAATCGTGCTCAATTTCTAGAGGAAGAATGCATTAGAATGTTTGACACTAAATATTTGAATGATGAGCATGATTGTAATGATGTTAGTATGAATTCCTTGAATATCCATGATGCTAATGATATGCAAAGCCACAAGCTTGGGGAAGCTTTTTTGATAAATATGATATTTTTAGTCCCCCAAGTTTTGATGAGAATATTTATTATGATGAAAGCATGCCTCCTATTTATGATGATTATATTGATGAAACTGGATTTGGAGAGGTCATGACTTTATTTAGTGATGAATCCACTATTTCGGAAGAGGTTCCAATTTATTATGAGAATAAAGTTACTATCTATGATGATTATTGTGATTACATGTATGCTATAAAGAATAATGATAACCATGAAACTTGTCATCATGATTTTAATTTTCAATTGGATTATGCCTCACATGATAGTTATTTTGTTGAGTTTTCTCCCACAAGTATTCATGAGAAGAAATTTGCTTATGTGGAGAGTAGTAAAATTCTATGTTTATGTATCATGAAAGGAATGGTTTATGTGATAGTTATATTGTTGAATTCATTCATGATGCCACCGAAAATTATTATGAGAGAGGATCATGTGCTTCTACATATTGCAATAATATCAAGTTTCCTCTCTATGTGTTGAAAATCTTGAAGTTATGCTTGTTTTGCCTTCCTATGCTAGTTGATTATTGTTCCCATAAATTGTTTGCTCAAAAAATCCCAATGCGTAGGAAGTGGGTTAGACTTAAATGTGCTAGTCATATTCTTCATGATGCTCTCTTTATGTTTCAATTCTTATCTTTTATGTGAGCATCATTGAAATCATCATGCCTAGCTAGGGGCGTTAAACAATAGCGCTTGTTGGGAGGCACCCCAATTTTATTTTTGTTCTTTGTATTTTACTCCTGCTTAGTAATAAACAATATATTATCCTCTGGTTAGATGTGGTTTTATGTTTCAATTATTGTTCGTGCCAAGTAGAACCTTTGGGAAGACTTGGGTGAAGGCTTTATGATCTTGCTGTAAAAAACAGAAACTTTAGCGCTCACGAGAATAGCTGCCATTTTTTACCAGAGAGTGCAATTGAGTTGATTATTTTTGCACCTGATTAGTAGACAAAATCCTAAGGTCCAACAATTTATTTCAGAATTATTGGAGTTACAGAAGTGTACGTTTGATACAGATTACTACAGACTGTTCTGTTTTTGACAGATTCTGTTTTCTATGTGTTGTTTGCTTATTTTGATGAATCTATGAATAGTATCAGAGGGTATGTGTCGGGGAACGTTGCAGAAAATAAAAAATTTCCTACGGTTTCACCAAGATCAATCTATGAGTTCATCTAGCAACGAGAGAGAGGAGTGCATCTACATACCCTTGTAGATCGAGCGGAAGCGTTCAAGTGAACGGGGTTGAGGGAGTCGTACTCGTCGTGATCCAAATCACCGATGATCCTAGTGCTGAACAGACAACACCTCCGCGTTCAACACACGTACGGTCAGCGTGACGTCTCCTCCTTCTTGATCCAGCAAGGGGGAAGGAGAGATTGATGAAGATCCAGCAGCACGACGGCGTGGTGGTGGATGCAGCAGGGATCCCGGCAGGGCTTCGCCAAGCTTCTGCGGGAGGGAGAGGTGTAGCAAGGGGGAAGGTAGGCGCCAAGTGCAAGGGGTGCGGCTGCCCTCCCTCCCCCCTCTTTATATAGGGTCCACAAGGGGGGCGCCGGCCCTAGGAGATTGAATCTCCAAGGGGGGGGGGCGGCGGCCAAGGGGTTGCCTTGCCCCCCAAGGCAAGTGGAGGCGCCCCCTCCCCTAGGGTTCTCAACCCTAGGCGCAGGGGGGCCCAAGGGGGGGGCGCACCAGCCCACCAGGGGCTGGTTCCCCTCCCACTTCAGCCCATGGGCCCCTCCTGGATAGGTGTCCCCACCCGTGGACCCCCGGGACCCTTCCGGTGGTCCCGGTACAATACCGGTGACCCCCGAAACTTTCCCGATGGCGGAAACTCGGCTTCCCATATATAATTCTTTACCTCCGGACCATTCTGGAACTCCTCGTGACGTCGGGGATCTCATCCGGGACTCCTAACAACTTTCGGTTTGCTGCATACTAATATCTCTACAACCCTAGCGTCACCGAACCTTAAGTGTGTAGACCCTACGGGTTCGGGAGACACGTAGACATGACCGAGACGGCTCTCTGGCCAATAACCAACAGCGGGATCTGGATACCCATGTTGGCTCCCACATGCTCCTCGATGATCTCATCGGATGGACCACGATGTCGAGGATTGAAGCAACCCTGTATACAATTCCCTTTGTCAATCGGTACGTTACTTGCCCGAGATTCGATCATCGGTATCCCACTACCTCGTTCAATCTCGTTACCGGCAATTCACTTTACTCGTACAATAATGCATGATCCCGTGACCAAACACTTGGTCACTTTGAGCTCATTATGATGATGCATTACCGAGTGGGCCCAGAGATACCTCTCCGTCATACGGAGTGACAAATCGAGTCTCGATCCGTGTCAACCCAACAAACACTTTCGGAGATACCCGTAGTATACCTTTATAGTCACCCAGTTACGTTGTGACGTTTGGTACACCCAAAGCACTCCTACGGTGTCCGGGAGTTACACGATCTCATGGTCTAAGGAAAAGATACTTGACATTAGAAAAGCTCTAGCAAACGAACTACACGATCTTGTGCTATGCTTAGGATTAGGTCTTGTCCATCACATCATTCTCCTAATGATGTGATCTCGTTATCAATGACATCCAATGTCCATAGTTAGGAAACCATGACTATCTGTTGATCAACGAGCTAGTCAACTAGAGGCTCACTAGGGACATGTTGTGGTCTATGTATTCACACGTGTATTATGATTTCCGGATAACACAATTATAGCATGAATAACAGACGATTATCATGAATAAGGAAATATAATAATAATCTTTTATTATTGCCTCTAGGGCATATTTCCAACAGTCTCCCACTTGCACTAGAGTCAATAATCTAGTTACATTGTGATGAATCGAACACCCATAGAGTTCTGGTGTTGATCATGTTTTGCTCACGAAAGAGGTTTAGTCAACGGATCTGCGACATTCAGATCCGTATGCACTTTGCAAATTTCTATGTCTCCATCTTGAACATTTTCACGAATGGAGTTGAAGCGACGCTTGATGTGCCTGGTCTTCTTGTGAAACACAGGCTCCTTGGCAAGTGCAATAGCTCCCGGTGTTGTCACAGAAGAGTTTGATCGGCCCCGACGCATTGGGTATGACTCCTAGGTCGGTGATGAACTCCTTCACCCAAATTGCTTCATGCTGCTTCCGAGGCTGCCATGTATTCCGCTTCACATGTAGATCCCGCCATACGCTTTGCTTGCAATCGCACCAGCCATCGCTCCACCATTCAACATATACATGTATCCGGTTTGTGACTTAGAGTCATCCAGACCGTGTCGAAGCTAAGCGTCGACGTAACCCTTTACGACAAGCTCTTCGTCACCTCCATAAATGAGAAACATGTCCTTAGTCCTTTTCGTGTACTTCAGGATATTCTTGACCGTTGTCCGGTGTTCCTTCTTTGGGATTACTTTGGTACCTTCCTACCAAACTCACGGCAAGGTTTACATCAGGTCTGGTACACAACATGGCATACATAATAGACCCTATGGCTGAGGCGTAGGGGATGACACTCATCTCTTCTATATCTTCTGCCGTGGTCGGACACTGAGCTGAGCTCAATTTCACACCTTGCAACACAGGCAAGAACCCCTTCGTAGACTGATCCATATTGAACTTCTTCAATATCTTATCAAGGTATGTGCTTTGTGAAAGACCTATGAGGCGTCTCGATCTATCTCTATAGATCTTGATGCCTAATATATAAGCAGCTTCTCCAAGGTCCTTCATTGAAAAACTCTTATTCAAGTAGGCCTTAATGCTGTCCAAAAGTTCTATATCATTTCCCATCAAAAGTATGTCATCTACATACAATATGAGAAATGCTACAGAGCTCCACTCACTTTCTTGTAAACGCAGGCTTCTCCATAAGTCCGCATAAACCCAAACACTTTGATCATCTCATCAAAGCGAATGTTCCAACTCCGAGATGCTTGCACCAGCCCATAAATGGATCATTTGGAGCTTGCATACCTTGTTAGCATTCTTAGGGTCGACAAAACCTTCCGGCTGCATCATATACAGTTCTTCCTTAAGATAGCCGTTAAGGAATGCCTTTTTGACGTCCATTTGCCATACCTCATAATCATAGTATGCGGCAATTGCTAACATGATTCGGACGGACTTCAGCTTCGCTACGGGAGAGAAAGTCTCATCGTAGTCAACCCCTTGAACTTGCCGACAACCCTTAGTGACAAGTCAAGCTTTATAGATGGTAACATTACCATCCGCGTCCGTCTTCTTCTTAAAGATCCATTTGTTTTCTATCGCTCACGATCATCGGGCAAGTCTGTCAAAGTCCATACTTTGTTTTCATACATGGATCCTATCTCGGATTGCATGGCTTCAAGCCATTTGTTGGAATCTGGGCCCGCCATCGCTTCTTCATAGTTCGAAGGTTCACCGTTGTCTAACAATATGATTTCCAGGACAGGGTTGCCATACCACTCTGGTGTGGAACGTGTCCTTGTGGACCTACGAAGTTTAGTACCAACTTGATCTGAAGTACCTTGATCATCATCATTAATTTCCTCTCCAGTCGGTGTAAGCACCAGAGGAACATTTTCCTGGGCTGTACTACTTTTCGGTTCAAGAGGTAGTACTTCATCGAGTTCTACTTTCCTCCCACTTACTCCTTTCGAGAGAAACTCTTTCTCCAGGAAGGATCCGTTCTTGGCAACAAAGATCTTGCCTTCGGATCTAAGGTAGAAGGTATACCCAATGGTTTCCTTAGGGTATCCTATGAAGACGCATTTTTCCGACTTGGGTTCGAGCTTTTCGGGTTGAAGTTTCTTGACATAAGCATCGCATCCCCAAACTTTTAGAAACGACAGTTTAGGTTTCTTCCCAAACCATAATTCATACGGTGTTGTCTCAACGGATTTAGACGGTGTCCTATTTAAAGTGAATGTAGCTGTCTCTAGAGCGTATTCCCAAAATGAAGCGGTAAATCAGTAAGAGACATCATAGATCGCACCATATCCAATAGAGTGCGATTACGACGTTCGGACACACCGTTACGCTGAGGTGTTCCAGGCGGCGTGAGTTGTGAAACGATTCCACATTTCCTTAAGTGTGTGCCAAATTCGTGACTTAAATATTCTCCTCCACGATCCGATCGTAAGAACTTTATTTTTCGTTCACGTTGATTCACTACCTCATTCTGAAATTCCTTGAACTTTTCAAAGGTCTCAGACTTGTGTTTCATCAAGTAGACATACCCATATCTACTTAAGTCATCGGTGAGTGAGAACATAACTATATCCTCCATGAGCCTCAACGCTCATTGGACCGCATACATCAAGATGTATGATTTCCAATAAGTTGGTTGCTCGCTCCATTGTTCGGAGAACGGAGTCTTGGTCATTTTTCCCATAAGGCATGGTTCGCATGTGTCAAATGATTCATAATCGAGAGACTCTAAAAGTCCATCAGCATGGAGCTTCTTCATGCGCTTGACACCAATGTGACCAAAGGCGGCGATGCCACAAGTATGTGGGACTATCGTTATCAACTTTACATCTTTTGGTATTCACACTATGAACATGTGTAACATCACGTTCGAGATTCATTAAGAATAAACCATTGACCATCGGGCATGACCATAAAACATATCTCTCATATAAATAGAACAACCATTATTCTCGGATTCAAATGAGTAGCCATCTCGTATTAAACGAGATCCAGATACAATGTTCATGCTCAAACTTGGCACTAAATAACAATTATTGAGGTTTAAAACTAATCCCGTGGGTAAATGTAGAGGTAGCGTGCCGACAGAAATCACATCGACCTTGGAACCATTCCCGACGCGCATCGTCACCTCGTCCTTCGCCAGTCTCCGCTTATTCCGCAACTCCTGCTTTGAGTTACAAATATGAGCAACGACACCGGTATCAAATACCCAGGAGCTACTACGAGCACTGGTAAGGTACACATCAATTACATGTATATCACATATACCTTTAGTGTTGCCGGCCTTCTTGTCCGCTAAGTATTTGGGGCAGTTCCGCTTCCAGTGACCCTTCCCTTTGCAATAAAAGCACCCAGTCTCAGGCTTGGGTCCATTCTTTGACTTCTTCCCGGCAACAGGCTTACCGGGCGCGGCAACATCCTTGCCGTCCTTCTTGAAGTTCTTCTTACCCTTGCCTTTCTTGAACTTAGTGGTTTTATTGATCATCAACACTTGATGTTCCTTTTTGATTTCTACCTCTGCTGACTTCAGCATTGAAAATACTTCAGGAATAGTTTTCACCATCCTCGCATATTGTAGTTCATCACAAAGCTCTTGTAGCTTGGTGGGAGCGATCAAGGATTCATCAATGATTGCCTTGTCCGGGAGGTTAATGTCCAGCTGGGACAGGCGGTTGTGCAACCTGGACATTTTGAGTATGTGCTCACCGATGTAACTATTTTCCTCCATCTTACAACTATAGAACTTGTCGGAGACTTCATATCTCTCGACCGGGCATGAGCTTGGAAAACCATTTTCAGCTCCTCGAACATCTCATATGCTCCGTGTTGCTCAAAATGCTTTTGGAGCCCGGTTCTAAGCTGTAAAGCATGCCGCCTGAACGAGGGAGTAATCATCAAGACGTGGATCGCCAAGCGTTCATAACGTCTTGGTTCTCTGGGATGGGTGCTTCACCTAGCGGTCCTTCTAGGACATATGCTTTCTTGGCAGCTATGAGGATGATCCTCAGGTTCCGGACCCAGTCCGTATAGTTGCTGCCATCATCTTTCAGCTTGGTTTTCTCTAGGAACGCGTTGAAGTTCATGTTGACATGAGCGTTGGCCATTTGATCTACAAGACATTTATGCAAAGGTTTTTAGACTAAGTTCATGATAATTAAGTTCATCTAATCAAATTATTTAATGAACTCCCACTCAGATTAGACATCCCTCTAGTCATCCAAGTGTTACATGATCCGAGTCGACTAGGCCGTGTCTGATCATCACGTGAGACGGACTAGTCATCATCGATGAACATCTCCATGTTGATCGTATCTTTCATACGACTCATGTTCGACCTTTCGGTCTCTTGTGTTCCAAGGCCATGTCTGTACATGCTAGGCTCGTCAAGTTAACCTAAGTGTTTTGCATGTGTAAATCTGTCTTACACCCATTGTATGTGAACGTTAGAATCTATCACACCCGATCATCACGTGGTGCTTCGAAACAACGAACTGTCACAACGGCGCATACGCAGTTAGGGGAACACTTTCTTGAAATTATTATGAGGGATCATCTTATTTACTACCGTCGTTCTAAGTAAACAAGATGCATAAACATGATAAACATCACATGCAATCAAATAATAGTGACATGATATGGCCAATATCATATAGCTCCTTTTGATCTCCATCTTGGGGCTCCATGATCAACTTGTCACCGGCATGACACCATGATCTCCATCATCATGATCTCCATCATCGTGTCTCCATGGGGTTGCTCACCAACTATTACTTCTACTACTATGGCTAATGGTTTAGAAATAAAGTAAAGTAATTACATGGCATTGAATCAATGACACGCAGGTCATACAATAATTAAGACAACTCCTATGGCTCCTGCCGGTTGTCATACTCATCGACATGCAAGTCATGATTCCTATTACAAGAACACGATCTCATACATCACATATACATCATTCATCACAACTTTTGGCCATATCACATCACAAAGCAATTGCTGCAAAAACAAGTTAGACGTCCTCTAATTGTTGTTGCATCTTTTACGTGGTTGCAAAAGGGTTCTAGCAAGAACATTTTCTTACCTACGTATAAGCCACAACATGATTTGTCAACTTCTATTTACCCTTCATAAGGATCCTTTTCATTGAATCCGCTCCAATTAAAGTGGGAGAGACAGACACCCGCTAGCCACCTTATGCAACTAGTGCATGTCAGTCGGTGGAACCTGTCTCACGTAAGCGTACGTGTAAGGTCGGTCCGGGCCACTTCATCCCACAATACCGCTGAAGCAAAATAAGACTAGTAGCGGCAAGAAAGTTGACAACATCTACGCCCACAACAAATTGTGTTCTACTCGTGCAAAGAGAACTACGCATAGACCTAGCTCATGATGCCACTGTTGGGGAACGTTGCAGAAAATAAATATTTTCCTATGGTTTCACCAAGATCAATCTATGAGTTCATCTAGCAACGAGAGAGAGGAGTGCATCTACATACCCTTGTAGATCTAGCGGAAGCATTCAAGTGAACGGGGTTGAGGGAGTCGTACTCGTCTTGATCCAAATCACCGATGATCCTAGTGCTGAACGGACAACACCTCCGCGTTCAACACACGTACGGTCAGCGTGACATCTTCTCCTTCTTGATCCAGCAAGGGGGAAGGAGAGGTTGATGAAGATCCAGCAGCACGACGGCGTGGTGGTGGATGCAGCAGGGATCCCGGCAGGGCTTCGCCAAGCGTCTGTGGGAGGGAGAGGTGTAGCAAGGGGGAAGGGAGGGGCCAAGTGCAAGGGGTGCGGCTGCCCTCCCCCTCTTTATATAGGGTCCCCAGGGGGGCCTAGGAGATTGAATCTCCAAGGGGGGGCGGCGGCCAAGGGGGTGCGTTGCCCCCCAAGGCAAGTGGAGGCGCCCCTCCCCTAGGGTTCCCAACCCTAGGCGCAGGGGGGGCCAAGGGGAGGGTGCACCAGCCCACCAGGGGCTGGCTCCCCTCCCACTTCAGCCCATGGGACCCTCCGGGATAGGTGTCCCCACCCGATGGACCCCCGGGACCCTTCCGGTGGTCCCGGTACAATACCGGTGACCCCCGACACTTTCCCGATGGCCGAAACTCGACTTCCCATATATAATTCTTTACCTCCGGACCATTCCGGAACTCCTCATGACGTCCGGGACTCTGAACAACTTTCGGTTTGCTGCATACTAATATCTCTACAACCCTAGCGTCACCGAACCTTAAGTGTGTAGACCCTACGGGTTCGGGAGACACGTAGACATGACCGAGATGGCTCTCTGGCCAATAACTAACAGCGGGATCTAGATACCCATGTTGGCTCCCACATGTTCCTCGATGATCTCATTGGATGAACCACGATGTCGAGGATTCAAGCAACCCCGTATACAGTTCCCTTTGTCAATCGGTACGTTACTTGCCCGAGATTCGATCGTCGGTATCCCAATACCTCGTTCAATCTCGTTACCGGCAAGTCACTTTACTCGTACCGTAATGCATGATACCGTGACCAAACACTTGGTCACTTTGAGCTCATTATGATGATGCATTACCGAGTAGGCCCAGAAATACCTCTCCGTCATACGGAGTGACAAATCCCAGTCTCGATCCGTGTCAACCCAACAGACACTTTCGGAGATACCCGTAGTATACCTTTATAGTCACCCAGTTACGTTGTGATGTTTGGTACACCCAAAGCACTCCTACGGTGTCCGGGAGTTACACGATCTCATGGTCTAAGGAAAAGATACTTGACATTGGAAAAGCTCTAGCAAACGAACTACACGATCTTGTGCTATGCTTAGGATTAGGTCTTGTCCATCACATCATTCTCCTAATGATGTGATCTCGTTATCAATGACATCCAATGTCCATAGTCGTGAAACCATGACTATCTGTTGATCAACGAGCTAGTCAACTAGAGGCTCACTAGGGACATGTTGTGGTCTATGTATTCACACGTGTATTACGATTTCCGGATAACACAAGTATAGCATGAATAACAGACGATTATCATGAACCAGGAAATATAATAATAATATTTTATTATTGCCTCTAGGGCATATTTCCAACAGTATGAACCATAAGAAGTTGGAATACAGTAGATATAACACCAATATAAATAAAGAGTGAGTTCATTACAGTACCTTAAAGTGGTGGTTTGTTTCTTTAGACTAATGGAGCTCATGAGATTTTCTGTTAAGTTTTGTGTTGTGAAGTTTTCAAGTATTGGGTAAAGATTCGATGGACTATGAAACAAGGAGTGGCAAGAGCCTAAGCTTGGGGATGCCCAAGGCACCCCAAGGCAATATTCAATGACAACCAAGAGTCTAAGCTTGGGGATGCCCAGGAAGCCATCCCCTCTTTCGTCTTCGTTTATCGGTACTTTACTTGGAGATATATTTTTATTCACCACATGATATGTGTTTTGCTTGGAGCGTCATTTTATTTTATTAGGATTTGCTTACTGTTATTCATAATAATGTTTTGCATCTTTTATCTCAATAAAAATGTCAAGGATAGCCTTTACCATGCTTAATTTGCAATTATACATGTTGCTGTTTGAAAACAGAAAGTTTACCGCTGTTGCAAAAATTCCACAGAAAAGTCAGAATGTGATAAAATGTTGAAACCTTTTTCATAATAAGATATGATAAATTATCTACAGTGGGAATTTTATTTCATAATTTTTGGAGCTAGGGAAGCATGGATTTTGCTGCATTCTTTACAGATTGTCCTGTTTAGGCAGATTGCTGTTATGTTTGCATTGTTTGCATATGTTTGCTTGTTTAATGATTCCATTTGATGATGGGAGTTTTAAATATGCAGAGGCATTTAGTATGCAATGTTGAATAATAATTTTAGTGATTTGCTACAGTAGAGTATGATAAGGTTTTTGCATTGGTTTATACTAACTTATCTCACGAGTCCTTGTTGAGTTTTGCATGGATGAAGCTTTTGAGATTTAGGAAGACCGTGATATGAGAGGAATTAAGGAGACACAAAATCTCAAGCTTGGGGATGCCCAAGGCATCCCCAATTCATACTTCAAGAAGTCTCAAGCGTCTAAGCTTGGGGATGCCCCGGTTGGCATCCCACCTTTCTTCTCTGACAAATATCGGTTAGTATCGGTTGATCCTAAGTTTTTGCTTCCTCACATGATGTTTGCCATTCTTAGAATGTCATTTTATTTTGTTTTATTGGCAGTTTGAATAAAATACCAAGATCATAAATTATTAAATGGGAGAGTCTTCACATAGCTAAATAATTATTCAACTACTCATTGATCTTCACTTATATCTTTCGGAGTAGTTTGTCATTTATTCACATGCTTCATGTATATCCTTTGAGTAAATGGTTGAATGAATTGATTAGCATAAATCTGAAATTATATATGTCTCATATGCTTATCCTATAGGGAGTAATGACTTCACATATAAGAAGTAGAGGTGGTAAATTTATTGAAGGTTAGCAAACATTGTATTGGTCACTTAAACAATTCATGAAAGAATATTGAAGGAAGCGAGATTTCACATATAATACACTATCTTGGACATCTTTTGTAATTGAGAGCACTCATTGAAATATGACATGCTAAAAGGTTGGTGTTGGACAAGGAAGACAACATAATGGGTTATGTTTTCTTATATCCGAAATAAAGTATATTGTCATGGACCATCCAACATGCTGAGCTTGCCTTTCCCCCTCATGCTAACCAAATTCCTTGCACCAAGTAGAGATACTACTTGTGCTTCTGAATATCCCTTGAACCAGTTTTGCCATGAGAGTCCACCATACCTACCTATGGATTGAGTAAGATCCTTCAAGTAAGTTGTCATCGGAGCATGCAATAAAAATTGCTCTCTAAATATGTATGATCTATTAGTGCGAAGAAAATAAGCTTTATACGAACTTGTGATAGAAGAAATAAAAGCGACGGACTGCATAATAAAGGTCTCTCACAAGGGGCAATATAAAGTGACGTTCTTTTGCATTAAGATTTTGTGCATCCAACCTTAAAAGCTCATGACAACCTCTGATTCCCTCTACGAAGGGACTATCTTTTATTTACCTTATGCAAGAGTCATGGTGATCTTCACCTTTCCTTTTTACATTTTATCCTTTGGCAAGCACATTGTGTTGGAAAGATCCTGATATACATATCCAATTAGATGCAGGGCATCATGAACTATTATTGTTGACATTACCCTTGAGGTAAAAGGTTGGGAGGCGAATCTATAAGCCCCTATCTTTCTCTGTGTCTAATTAAAACTTTGGACCCATAAATATCACGTGAGTGTTAGCAATTGTGAAAGACTATATGATAGTTGAGTATGTGGGATTTGCTAAATCAAAGCTCTGATATAGACCCTTCCTGAAAATAAGATGAATTGCGATTGTTTGATGACTGAGAACACGGTTTGTTAGTTTTAAAGAAAGTTTATGATCTATACTTTAACATGAGAATAATTTACTTGATCATAAAAAGTCTTATGAGTTGAGGTACTGTTATGATGATGCTAGAAAAGGTGATTGAAATTATCGTTGATCAAACTTGTGCACCTGCTAGCATTCACACTTCATAAATTATTTCTTTTATCATTTACCTACTCGAGGATGAGCAGGAATTAAGCTTGGAGATGCTGATACGTCTCCAACGTATCTATAATTTATGAAGTATTCATGCTATTATTTTATCTATTTTGGATGTTTATAGGCTTTACTAAACACTTATATATTATTTTTGGGACTAACCTATTAACTGGAGGCCCGGCCCAAATTGTTGTTTTCTTGCCTATTTCAGTGTTTCGAAGAAAAGGAATATCAAACAGAGTCCAAACAGAATGAAACCTTCAGGAGAGTTATTTTTGGAACGGAAGCAATCCAGGAGACGTGGAGCTGAAGTCGGGGAAGCTTCGAGGTGGCCATGAGGCAGGGGGAGCGCCCACCCCCCTAGGCGCGCCCTCCACCCTCGTGGGCCCCTCGTGGCTCCCCTGACCGACTTCTTTCACCTATATATCTCCATATACCCTAAAACCATCGGGGAACAAAATAGATCGGGAGTTCCGCCACCGCAAGCCTCTGTAGCCACCAAAAACCAATCGAGACCCGATTACGGCACCTCACGGAGGGGGGATCCTCACGATGGCCATCTTCATCATCTCGACGCTCTCCATGACGAGGAGGGAGTAGTTCACCCTCGGGGCTGAGGGTATGTACCAAGAGCTATGTATTTGATCTCTCTCTCTCTCGTGTTCTTGATTTGGCACGATCTTGATGTATCGCGAGCTTTGCTATTATAGTTGGATCTTATGATGTTTCTACCCTCTACTCTCTTGTAATGGATTGAGTTTTCCTTTGAAGTTATCTTATCGGATTGAGTCTTTAAGGATTTGAGAACACTTGATGTATGTCTTGCGTGGGATACCCGTGGTGATAATGGGGTATTCTATTGATTCACTTGATGTATGTTTTGGTGATCAACTTGCGGGTTCCGTGACCTTGGGGATCTATGCATAGGGGTTGGAACACGTTTTCGTCTTGACTCTCCGGTAGAAACTTTGGGGCACTCTTTGAAGTTCTTTGTGTTGGTTGAATAGATGAATCTGAGATTGTGTGATGCATATCATATAATCATACCATGGATACTTGAGGTGACATTGGAGTATCTAGGTGACATTAGGGTTTTGGTTGATTTGTGTCTTAAGGTGTTATTCTAGTATGAACTCTATGATAGATTGATCGGAAAGAATAACTTTGAGGTGGTTTCATACCCTACAATAATCTCTTCGTTTTTTCTCCGCTATTAGTGACTTTGGAGTGACTCTTTGTTGCATGTTGAGGGATAGTTTTATGGTCCAATTATGTTATTATTGTTGAGAGAACTTGCACTAGTGAAAGTATGAACCTTAGGCCTTGTTTCCAAGCATTGCAATACCATTTACGCTCACTTTTACCATTAGATACCTTGCTGTTTTTATAATTTCAGATTACAAATACTCATATCTATCATCCATATTGCACTTGTATCACCATCTCTTCGCCGAACTAGTGCACCTATACAATTTACCATTGTACTGGGTGTGTTGGGGACACAAGAGAATCTTTGTTATTTGGTTGCAGGGTTCTTTGGAGAGAGACCATCTTCATCCTACGCCTCCCACGGATTGATAAACCTTAGGTCATCCACTTGAGGGAAATTTGCTACTGTCCTACAAACCTCTGCACTTGGAGGCCGAGCAACGTCTACAAGAAGAAGGTTGCGTAGTAACATCAAGCTACTGTTAAGATATATATTGATGCTAGAAAAAGTGATTAGAATTATCATTGATCAAACTTATGCACTTGCTAGCATTCACACTTCATAAATTATTTCTTTTATCATTTACCTACTCGAGGACGAGCAGGAATTAAGCTTGGGGATGCTGATACGTCTCCAATGTATCTATAGTTTATGAAGTATTCATGCCATGTTTACTATTATTTTATATGATTTTGGCATAATTTGATTATAACTAACCCGGACTGACGCTGTTTTCAGCAGAACTACCATGGTGTTGTTTTTGTGCAGAAATAAAAGTTCTCGGAACGCGATGAAAATCAACGCAGAATTTTTCTGGAAATATGAAAAATACTGGAACAAATATCTACCGGAGAGGAGCCCGGGGGGCCTACGAGGGTGGGGGGCGCGCCCACCCCCTTGGGCGTGCCCCTGTGCCTCATGGACTCCTCGAGAGCCCCCCTGACGTGAAATCAACGCCAACCTCTCCTATAAATACAGAAACCTTCGGGAATTAACCTGGATCGCAAGTTCCGCCGCCGCAAGCCTCTGTAGCCACGAGAAATCAACCTAGGCCCTCTCCGGCACCCTGTCGGAGGGGGCCATCATCACCGGAGGCCATGGAGGAGGATCCTGGAGGGGCCATCATCATCATGAAGGCCAAGGACCAGAGGGAGAACCTCTCCCCATCCAGAGGGGAGGCCATGGAGGAGAAAGCACAAGGGGGATAACCTCTCCTCCTCTCTCTCGGTGGCGCCGGAGTGCCACTGGGAGGGGATCATTGCCGCGGTGATCGTCTTCATCAACATCACCATCATCATCACCATCCTCATCTCTTTTACGCGGTCCACTCTCCCGCACCCCGCTGTAATCCCTACTTGAACATGGTGCTTTATGCCACATGTTATGATCCAATGATATGTCGCCATCCTATGATGTTTTGAGTAGATATCTTTTGTTCTTGGGTTGATTGATTATTTAGATTGGTACGAGTTGTATGTTTTACTTTGGTGTTGTCCTGTGGTGCCCTCCGTGTCGCACAAGCGTGAGGGATTCCCGCTGTAGGGTGTTGCAATATGTTCATGATTCGCTTATGGCGGGTTGCTTGAGTGACAGAAGCATAAACCCGAGTAAGGGGATTGTTGTGTATGGGAATAAAGGGGACTTGATACTTCAATGCTATGGTTGGGTTTTACCTTAATGATCTTTAGTAGTTGCGGATGCTTGCTAGAGTTCCAATCATAAGTTCATATGATCCAAGAAGAGAAAGTATGCTAGCTTATGCCTCTCCCTTATATTAAATTGCAATTTCGACTACCGGTCTTGTTAACAATTGCCTAGGACAATTCCGCACACCGATTCATCATTATTCCACACTCGCTATTTATAATATTTAGCAATATATTCTAACTTTATGATAACAGCACCTACTTTTATATTTTAGCTCTCCGATATCATACAAAGTTATCTTCTTCATACCCACAACGTAGTTTTATTTCTCGTTACTAGTTGGAAGCAAATGTTCGGTATACGTAGAGTTGTATCAGTGGCAGATAGGACTTGAGAGAATCACTAGTAGAAAAGGGGGCATCAGTCCCGGTTCGTAAGGGCCTTTAGTCCCGGTTCTTGAACCGGGACTAAAGGGTCGTTACTAATGCCTCCCCCCTTTAGTCCCGGTTCAAACTGGAACCGGGACTAAAGGTCGCGGCCACATGGAGCTCCACCTTTAGTCCCGGTTGGGAAATTTTTTGAATTTTTTTTTGAATTTTTTTTGATTTTTTTTATTTTCAAATTTCTGAATTATTTTAACCTCTAATCTCAATTTATCCTCTAATCTCTAATCACCCCTCATCATTCCTAATCATCTAACTTCCCGAACGGTCACCCATCCTCCCACTCCCCCAGCCTGAGCACGCTTAACTTCCGGGTTCTATTCTCCCTCGTTTCCAAGTCTGCACTTGTTGTTATCACGACAATGGTAAGATGTCAATCCTATTAACCCTCGTGAATTTTGCGTGAGCATGAAGTGACACATTTCACTTTGTTTGAGTTTGAAACTATTGTTTTAAAAACAATAATTATTTAGTAACACTAATATTTCTTGAATAATTAGTTTGACCATTGTTTGACCACAGTTTGACCAGATTTGACCAAAATTCAAAATAATTGAAATAATTATTTAGTAACACTAATATTCTAGAATAATTAGTTTGACCATTGTTTGACCACAGTTTGAATTTTTTTCGATTTTTTCCACTCTAGATCTTAAAAGCCCCGTAACTATTTTTCTGTTAGGTTTTTGAGGATTTTGAAAATGTTTAACGGGGTTCCCCCAGTTAAGTTTGGATGTAACTTTTCGAGTAGATGATTTTTCATATAAAAAACTTTTTCATCCGAGTCAGTATGCAAAAGTTATGCCCATTTTACTAAATTCTAGAGAGATTTTGCAAATAAAGTCGAAATTCACATTTGCAAATTTTCCCATGGGAAACTTATTTTTTTCATATCACATGGGAAACTTATTTTTTTTATTTTTTTGACATTTTCATCATTTTCTTTTATTTTTTTTAAAACTGAAAAGGCGATCCAGGGGGGGTGGAGTTTGAAAATGTGACCTTTAGTACCGGTTCGTGCCATGAACCGGTACTAATGCCTCAAACCCCATTAGTACCGGTTGGTGGCTCGAACCGGGACTAAAGGTCTAACGTTTAGTCGGTTGGTGCCACGAACCGTACTAAAACATCGCTTTTAGTACCGGTTGGTGGCTCGAACCGGGACTAAAAGGTCTAGACGAATCGGTACAAATGGCCCACGTGGCCCCTGGGCGCACGAACCGGGACTAATGCCCCCATTAGTCCCGGTTCTAGACTAAACCAGGACTAATGGGCTAACCCGGGGTGGACGAAAGCCCTCTTTTCTACTAGTGAATATTGATCTTAACTTTAGCTCCTTGTGGGTTCGACACTCCATACTTATCACTTCCACCTTTGTAAATTGCTACGATGATTCCCTGCACTTGGGGATTATCAACGATACAAAGCTATATGAGTTATATGATTTGGTGACCGAATGTTGTTCGGAGTCCCGAATGAGATCATAGACATGACGAGGATCTCCGAAATGGTCCAGAGGTAAAGATTGATATATAGGACGATGGTATTCGGACACCGGAAGTGTTTCGGAGTGTACCGGGCAGTCATCGGAATAACGGAGGGGGTACCGGACACCCCCGGGAGGGTAATGGGCCTATTGGGCCATTAGAGGGGGCACACCAGCCCACAAGGGTCTGCCGCTTCCCCTATGGCAGCCGGCCAAGTGGGAGAAAGGAAAGAGGGGGATTCGGCCTCCCCTTCCTTCCCTCCCCCCTTTCCCTTTTCCCCTCAGCAAACATGGAAGGGGGGCGGCCAAGGGCAGGAGCCCAAGTCGGATTCATCCCTACTTGGGGCGCCCCTTGGCCTCTCCCCTCTCCCCCACCTATATATATGTGGGAGGGGGCGTGACATATAACCACGACAATTGCTTAGCCGTGTGCGACGCCCCCCTCCACCGTTTACACCCTCGGTCATATTTTCGTAGTGCTTAGGCGAAGCCCTGCGGAGATAACTTCACCATCATCGTCACCAGCCGTCGTGCTGCCGGAACTCATCCACTACTTCGTCGTCTTGCTGGATCAAGAAGGCGAGGACATCACCAAGCTGAACGTGTGTTGAACGCGGAGGTGCCGTACGTTCGGTACTCGATCGGTTGGAGCGCAAAGAAGTTCGACTACATCAGCCGTGTTAACAAACGCTTCCGCTTATGGTCTACGAGGGTACGTAGACACACTATCCCCTCTCGTTGCTATGCATCTCCTTGATAGATCTTGTGTGTACGTAGATTTTTTTTTGTTTTTCATGCAACGTTTACCAACAATAATATCATATGGTGGCGCTTCTTTTTTCTATGTAGTGGGAGGATGCATGAGATTGATATGTTTTTATGGGCCGGTTGTTGCTGATATGATTTGAAAAGTTGTTGGTCCGGTCAAAATTGTAAACCAAATCCAAAATTGAATATCTTAATTGAATGGAAGAGCTTCAAAATTAGGGAACATAGTGAATTAAAAGAATTGAACGAGAGATCCTGAGAAATTGTTAGACCCGGTCAAATCCGAATAATTTTTGAAATTCACGAACACTTTTTTATCTAGGAAAAGGGCCCGTGCTTTGCAACAAAAAAGATTATAATATACAATGGTCATGAACACATTTTGTTGCATCACCAAGATACACTGTCACTCTCATTTCTATGAAATCGTGAACAACTATTGAAAATCAAGATCCCGCGGCTCAGAAGGGTGTGCGCACTTCGTCAGCCCAGAGAAAGGTGCCATGTTAATTCAATACTAGATCATTGATGGCGCGCATTGTCGCGTCCGTCTATTTGTATAATAAGATGATAGAATTTTTATAAATATATTTATACAAAGAAACTCATGTACAAGTTAGGAATTGAGGAAAATTTTACACACTAAAAGCTCCCACACATACAAATCAACTTGATATGACAGTTTGCACGACAATCGTAGAATGAAGCAAATATAAAATCAAAATGTAACATGTATATGCTCTTCCAATGATGAATTTAATCATACATGAATTAAATCATGAAATCTCGTGTACCAGCCCCCCTCTATTTGGCAAAAATAACTCATGCAAATTGGTGATCAACAATACCATCATGTCCTTAAATTGAAGTAGATTACACAGAATGCGGGGCGAATCCATCACAAACTTGAAGCAATCAGCGGTTATCTTCTTGCAAGCATTTGCAATCACAAACTCGAAGCATCTGCGATTATCTTCTTGCAAGCATTTGCAACAGCTGAGACTGCAACCCTTTGAACTTTCCAAAAAACGCATCCAATTAGCAAATACAGTAAATTCTCAACACAAAAACTGAGGGAAGTCAATGGACGACAACATGTTGATATCTATACCTGCCTGCAAGCATTGTATCAGCTGCCTCCACAATACCTCATATAACAAAACATGATCACGTAAATCATGTAAGGTCAATGTGATTATTTGGTTAGGTTGTCAGAGATATTATGTTATGTTCCCAGTTACTACATCATGGTAATCGGTTGCAGCAAGCGGGGATCACAATACAAGAAGCAAGCCATGGCGGACAATTGTGTCAACAGCGAGTTGCATGGCACTAAATTATTAAGTGATGGCGCATATGGAGAGCAGCATCTCGTCGGGGCTAGCCACCATGCCATCTCCAATATCGACCAACAATACAAGCACATGCGCCGCAGTTCCAACAGGAAGTACCTCCCAACATCCACCATGCGCAAGACCACTTCACAGAGGTCCTTCAACGGGATGCACCAGTGTGCCTCCCCTCGGGGCACGACCTCAACGGGTGGAAGAAAACGGGTCTAGCGACACAAAAGAGCAAATATCTCCAGACATAGCAGCAAAATCAATGAATTTCTAGTGATGCTTTTCAAACAAGCGTAGAAACTAAAGCATGAGCAATAGTCTAGAGAATAAATGAAGGATGTTTTTGAAACAAGCTAGTTCAAGCGCTTATTGCAATACAGATGGAGGGAAACAAAAACATGAATAAGTAAACGGGATTCAGAGAACATACATGATAGTTAATAGCAAGACTAATAACTAATGGTGTCTAGATGAGACTCTTTTGCAAAACAAAACTCCAGGTAAGTTGTGATTCAATTTTGTAGTACGAACAGAAAAAATAAAAATATTAACTCCTCTATACACACATCTAGTTGACAGCTCAAGAACCCATACAGTGCAAAGCGAGTTCAAACTTCTTTTAACTTCGGACAACTGGGACTATGCTGGTTCGAAACAAAACATAATCCAAGCCATAGGAAAGTTCAAATGGGGTAAAATAGATAAAGTAAAAACATGATGACTGCATACTTCCACATTACATCGATCTGAAAATTGTTGGAACTAATCTTGTTATTGGTATTAAGTTCATAGGATTAGATCATCTTTGTTTCATGAGTAATACATGTTGTCAAAGCTGCGGTCGTATGTGCACGTAGAGTTGTGTTCTCGTGCACGAGGCAAAGCTAATTAGATTTGTATTAGTTAGCTGCATGCATTATGTTCAGCGGAGTCCGAGCGGCCAAGTCGTGTAGCAGATAGATATGGAGAAAGAAGTGGGCGTAGTAGTTGTGGCATGCGCAAAGTGAGCTCCTAGTTTGTTATCTGCGTAGACTTGCAAGTGACTCAAACATGTAGTGTGTAGCTAGCTAAGTGGAGTAGTAAAAGGATCTAAGCCGATGTGTGTGGCTGGACCGTTGTGTGTGCATGCATGCATGCAAGTAGTGGGTGCGTGTGTGCATGGTAGTTAGTAATGGGTTAGTGGCTGCGTTTTAGCCGTGAGTGTCCGGTTATTTAAGCCATGTAATCGCATCTGGTGAAAGTGAGAAGAAATACAAAAAAAGGCACAAGATGTGTGCGTGCCAAGTCTGCGTGTGTGTTCTTCTACCTCTACTGTGCGTGTGTGTTCCTTCTTCCCCGGGGCAAGGCCAACACTTGGTATCAGAGCCATGGCCGGAGAAGGATCACGCACTCCGTCACGCTCGCCTGGTCGCCGGAGGGGCTCAACCTCGCCCATACGGCGTGGGCGGTATTCTAGGCGGCGCGGCGGCCGCGAGGACCTTGTGTGTGGAGGTCCGGTTCTCTGTCGAGGTCAAGCTGCGTCACGATCGAAGGAGGACATGCTGCCCGGTAAGTTGCGCTACCGGCGGCAAGGAGTTCGCCATCCACGTCGGAGTCGTCGACAAGGTGTGTCGCCGGTGACGAAGATGGTGAAGGTGTAGGAGGTGCGCCTCTCATCGAAGCCAATGGCGACGGCGGCCGTCTGCACCGACAACACCAACAACCATGGGCTTCTAGAGAGGAATAAAGCATAACAAGATTAAGGAGGTGATTGTTGGAACTAATCTTGTTATTGGTATTAAGTTTATGGGATTAGATCATCTTTGTTTCATGAGTAATGCATGTTGTCAAAGCTGCGGCCGTATGTGCACATAAAGTTGTGTTCTCGTGCACAAGGCAAAGCTAATTAGATTTGTATTAGTTAGCTGCATGCATTATGTTCAGCGGAGTCCGAGCGGCCAAGTCGTGTAGCAGATAGATATGGAGAAAGAAGTGGGCGTAGTAGTTGTGGCATGCGCAAAGTGAGCTCCTAGTTTGTTATCTGCGTAGACTTGCAAGTGACTCAAACATGTAGTGTGTAGCTAGCTAAGTGGAGTAGTAATCGGATCTAAGCCGATGTGTGTGGTTGGACCGTTGTGTGTGCATGCATGCATGCAAGTAGTGGGTGCGTGTGTGCATGGTAGTTAGTAATGGGTTAGTGGCTGCGTTTTAGCCGTGAGTGTCCGGTTATTTAAGCCATGTAATCGCATCTGATGAAAGTGAGAAGAAATACAAGAAAAGGCACAAAGATGTGTGCGTGCCAAGTCTGCGTGTGTGTTTTTCTACTTTTACTGTGCGTGTGTGTTTCTGCTCTGATACTAAATGTTGGCGCCGCCTCCTCACGCAACGCCTCCTCACGCAGCGCCTCTTCTTCTTCTACCTATGAACTCTCTCTTCCTCTTGTTTCTCTCAAGAACACACACAAAAGAAAAAACTGAGAAACACACACACACGCACGCATGTACCTGGGAAGGAAGCCAACTAGCTTTGCCAAGAGGCTCTCCTCCTTGGTCACACAAGCGCTACATTGTTTTCCCAGCCCTCTCGGCCTGAACTTTTCTCATTCATCAGTCCAACTTAAATACCCAGTACAATAAACTCACACGCAGCCAAGGCAACAACCTGCCCGGTTCTCATGCCATGCACCACACGACTTGATCCACTAATCAACTAACCCATGCATTAACTAATCTAGCTACATGCATGCGCACGTACAGCACCGGCGCAAACTCTCCACAACGGCCACATGACATGGCCGTCTAACAAACTCATGCAAGCAACACTATCTAATCTCCTAATTCCACTACTAACTTGCATGTACACACATTAACTCATCTTCACGTCAGTACAAACCCGCAGTCTAGTAGCTGGACACGACTACATGCATGACTTAACAAAAACAAATAATCTATCAACAAGATTAACCTAACAATCACCTCCTTAATCTTGTTGCCACTTCTTTCTTTCGGAGGCAGATCTTCTAGGAGAGACACGGAGACGGCCGCCAATGCCATCTTGTCCCACCATCTTGTCGTAGCCTCGCAACGCCAACGTCGCCGGTACCGCGATGACTCCATGTTCGCCACTGGTGCCGCAACTCGCCAGTGACTCGCCTACATGTTCGTCGCCGGCGACGCAACTCGCCGGTGACTCACCTCCATGTTGCCATCGATGACGCACCTTGTCGACGACTCGGACATGGACTCCTCATGGCAATGGCCTCCGCTCCATGGCCATCACCTCCTTGCCGCCGGTGCCGCAACTTAGCGGTCAGCATACCTCTCTCCATCGCTCGTGACACAGCTCAACGATGATGAAGACACACACCCACCGCTAGCAGCATCACGCCACCAACGGCGTCCACCTTGCGCCTGTGAGGTCCCCCTCACATGGAGTCCGCTGCGCCGTCACCGTCGCCTCGGATCGACAAGGCTCTGATACCAAATGTTGGCGCCGCCTCCTCACGCAGCGCCTCTTCTTCTTCTACCTATGAACTCTCTCTTCCTCTTGTTTCTCTCAAGAACACACACAAAAGAAAAAACTGAGAAACACACACACACGCACGCATGTACCAGGGAAGGAAGCCAACTAGCTTTGCCAAGAGGCTCTCCTCCTTGGTCACACAAGCGCTACATTGTTTTCCCAGCCCTCTCGGCCTGAACTTTTCTCATTCATCAGTCCAACTTAAATACCCAGTACAATAGGCTCACACGCAGCCAAGGCAACAACCTGCCTGGTTCTCATGCCATGCACCACACGACTTGATCCACTAATCAACTAACCCATGCACTAACTAATCTAGCTACATGCATGCGCACGTACAGCACCGGCGCAAACTCTCCACAACGGCCACATGACATGGCCGTCTAACAAACTCATGCAAGCAACACTATCTAATCTCCTAATTCCACTACTAACTTGCATGTACACACATTAACTCATCTTCACGTGAGTACAAACCCGCAGTCTAGTAGCTGGACACGACTACATGCATGACTCAACAAAAACAAATAATCTATCAACAAGATTAACCTAACAAAAATATTCGTCTTATGAGTTCAAGCTCTATTCAAGAAACTGGATTGTCTTATGACTATGAGTTCAAGCTCTATTCAAGAAACATGACAATAATTAATGCATCTCTCGTTCATGACATTGATGCAATTATGAGTCCAGACCACAATAGCAAGTTTTTGGAGTGCTCTCCTATGAAATGTCTTTGTACAGTAGAAATAAAAGTAACAGATATTGAGTAGTCTAAAAAAGCTAAAGAAAATATTATTCTACTGGGTCTCCTTCCAATTTCCAAGACAAGAACCATCTCTTAAAATGACAAATAGAACATCAGAGCTGACCTCTTGCTCGTGCTGGGCGTCAGGCCTTCATTGCCTCGGTCCTCTCTGGCTTTCGGTGTTCCAGGCTTCCAGCACGAACTGCTTATCGCACCATTCCTGTCACATAAGTTCTGCAAAACAATATACAGCACGTTGATTTATTCCCCTACTAACATCAGCAATAACTCGCTTGCCTCCCCTCACTAACAGTTTAAGACATCGCCACCGAGCCAACAGGCAATTCAGCTAATACCAAAAATATATTCTCAACAGCCTACCAATCGTACGGACAGTCAAGTGGACCTCCCCGATGTGCAGCTTGTATAGGATGGTGGTTTTGCTCGCTGCATCCATCCCAAGCATCACGACCTAAAAATCGAGTATCACCCAAACGAAAACAATTAAATGAGTCGAAGAGAAAGGACCAACACGATACAGCGCGGGCAGTTCTTGAGCATCAAAAGGGTGAGAGTGCTCCCGGAACCTGGACAACAGCGACCTCCACAGCGGCGGCGTGGTGTCCTCGATGCAGCAGCGACCAGCATAGTATTATATTTGATAGCAAAAGCTGAAAGGAGTAATTACCTCTCCAAAGCCATTTCAGATGATGAATGACTGAGCACAAGAATGGACAATAGAAAGCTGCAGAATCTGCCCAAATCAATTGTCAACGCGTAGCATGAACATCACCTGCACATATTTTTGTTGAGAGAGAATATGAGTATCTTTTTTTTAGACGACACGAGGACATTGATGCAATTTGCAGGTAGCATACCTGAGCATGTCACTGAAGAAGATGTTGCTGCTGGAGTAAGATGTGCATAGACTGCCAGGGAGGGAAGCATTATATAGAACCAGAGAGGTTTGCGACTTTACCATGCATTAAGCAAATGAAGGAATGATAATAGGCCTGAATGAATGAATGATAATAGGCCATAATCGCGAGCTTGAAGGGGAGCGTAGCAGTTTCCAGTAGAACCATGCCATGATTGCAAGATTGAAGGAGAGGAGATAAGTTACCAGTACACCAGACGTCTCTCCCTCCTCACACCTCTGGATTGGATCGGCTCGACCCGAATCCTGCTCCGCCGGTCGCTGGGATCGACCGGATGGACTCGTCTTCCCCTGGATCCCGCTCCTCCGGTCGCTGGGATTGATCGGATGATCCCTGACCTCAGGTGGACGGACGCACCCCCGGCGGTCTTCGATGGATGGAACCGGCCGCCCCTCTCTGCGGCTCGATTCCGGATCGATGCACTCCCGTTCCCCTCCTTCGATTAGGGTTCGCTAGTTTTTTCGGTTGGGCTCGCGAGTAAAGCCGACGCGGTCGCTCTACCTCCTTCGGAATGGGCTGCCGGCTTGCCCAAGGCCCAGTGCACCACAGGCGCCCGTTTCGGCCCGTGGAGCAGCAGCCCACAGGATAGCCGGGCCAGTTAACACAGATCGCGGAACAGATCGCCCCACGCAGGAAATCGGACGACCAGGAAGTCCCAGATCGGGATAATAGACGGCTGAAAACGCAAATCGCTATGGGAGCTCGGTTTAGGTGCGGTTATACTGTCCTTAATGTGCCACTTGCTGGTGTAAGAACATGGAGCAATGGCGCATGTATTCTAAGGAAACTATCTATAACATTGTAATGGGATTAAAATTAGATAGCTAGTATGGGTCTATAGTCTTGTCATCTTAATTATGCAAAAGCAAAGGTTCAGCATTGAGCTTTGATTTACCTCAATTATCCCCATGATACTGGTCTTTGTGATGAACTAAATAGACAATTGGGATGCTGGGATGATTCATGATGGATTGATAATATCAGTTTCTCAAGTCTCAACAACTACCTTTATGCATGAAGCATGCATGGCTAACATATTTTTTCCCAAATCAGTCATGTTTGTATGTGTATTCTGTAGGCTTATTTCCCTCTGAAAATTGAGACACACCCACACTCGTGCAAGGTAATCCTCTATAACACTAAGCTTCCTAGTTTTATGCATGAGAGCCCACATTTAACCGAGGTCTCTAACTAGAATTTGATCATCCGATTTTGACCAGGTCAACAATTTCTCAATGCTCTTTTATTCAATTCTTTTATACTATACATTATGCTTTTTAATTTTGTTAATAAAAATAAAACACATTATATCATCTCTCCCACCAGCCAAAATAAATATTTCATCAGTTTCAAAATATAAGGGGTATTGGTTATTTAAATAGTCAAATTTATTTAACTTTGACCAAGTTCAGAGCAAAAATATCGACATCCACAATATTAAACAAAAAAGTATAGAAGTTCATTTCACGATGAATCTAAATACACCAATTTAATATTATGGATTTTGATATATTTCTCTTCAAATGTGGGAAGCCCTTAAGTGGGGATGGATATCTCCTTCTACCACAAAAAAAATAATTATATGAAAAAAATTCCCTCAAATTTTCAGCCCGATCGGAGTTGTGAATATCCGGCTATAAAAGAAACAGTGTTCGGCGCCAAAAAACAGAAGATAGAAGAGAGATCCAATCTGATGAAAATATGCCCTAGCGGCAATAATAAAGTTGTTATTATTATATTTTCTTATTCATGATAAAGGTTTATTATTCATGCTAGAATTGTATTGACCGAAAACCTAAATACGTGTGTGGATACATAAACAAAATACCATGTCCCTAGTGTTGACCTCCACATGGATCACCTCTGTATCTGGGTAGTATCAAGCTTTGAGTACTTGGGCACATAAAGAGCTTGGGCTTGTGAGCATCTGCCAGCTTTTTTAGCTAGCATCGCAAGGTTGAAAATGTATAGATCCTTGTATCCGAAACCTCCTTCCTTTGGCTTCGTCATAGTCTCCCTTTTTTTTTTGAAAGATCAGGTTTTAGCCGGCTTCATTGATTTAGGAGAAAGCATACGGGAAAACAGCGGGGATCAAGTGATCATGGGCACAAGAAGAGTGTACGAACTAAGAGCAAAAAGCTGAAAGAAACAGAAGAGAAAAAGCAAAACCAGAAGGCCTTTGACGTGCTATCTCGCAACGGCGTCCCCGAACGGGGGCTCTAGACATGTCGCTCCGGCGAGTCTTCATTGTGCAAGATCCAGCTTGATAGCCTGGAGGACGTCGTCTGGCCGTGGCATTTTCCCTCTGAAAACGCAGACGTTCCTTTCCTTCTAAATATGCCAAGCGATCATAAGCAGCATGGCTTTGAAACCTCGTCTCGCGCTGTTATGTGTGCGCCTGATCATCTCCAGGCAGTGCTGCAGAGAGCTGTGGCTAGGCAGCTTGACAATTCTCATGGCCTCGCAACCATTCCAGGTCAAAAGCAGTCCTCCAAATCATCCATGAGAAGGGGCATTCCCACAATGAGGTGCGACGCGGATTCCAGGCTCCTAATGCATAAACTACAGAAATACTCGTTTGGCGAGCCCCGTCTCTGTAGTCTGTCGTTGCACCAGAGCCTGTTATTGTGGAGCAACCAAGCGAACATCTTGACCGTCTCCGACGCCCAGCATTTCCAGACAACCTTGCTGTGGCTTGTGCTTGGCATGTCCTTGAACTGCATTCTGTATGCTGCCCGGGCTGAGTAATCGGCGCCTCCTCCTACTGTCCACGTAATCTGATCGGCCATTTGGTTGTCGAGGACGATCCCCGAGTGCTGTAGCCACACCTTTCCCATCAATATATACAATTTGGGAAAGTTGTTATGAAGCTTAGGCTCCATGGCACCTGTTTTACTGTTCACACGCGCAAATCATATTTGAAGGCTTTAAAAATTCTAAAAAATACACTTTGACATAGAGATTTATACTACATCTTTGTAAAATTTCATGATGAAATAGGCCTGGGTGTGATTTGCACGAAAAGAAACAAAATGATGAACTTTTTATAGTGAATAGTGCATGTGCTAGAGGTACATGATTTTGTATTTTTGTCCAGCTCACACCAAAGTGTATTCCATCATCAAATTTTACAGAGATGTAGTATACATCTGCAGATTCATGTGTATCTTTTTCAGAATTTTTTGAAACTTCAAAATATGATTTTCGCTTGTGAAAGTAACCCGGGTTCCATGGAGCTTGAGCTCCAAAAAACCAGACTCGTATAATTTGACATAGTACATTGGTATGAGTCAGTCACACTATATGCATGCACACCGACCCATGACAAATAGACAACCTATATATAGTTATACCAAGCCTACACTAAAAAGGAGGTCAAATCCTTTAGAAACATTCTATTACTTGGAGTAAAAGATTTTTTTCCATCTTAAGTGAACTTGCCAGCTTGTTGATATCTTATAATACCTCCATTCAAGAGTATAACATGCATCAATATTTGTGAAAGTCAAACATATAGATGTTCGATCAAAATTATAGAATATAATCAGCAACTACAATAAAAATATGTGAAAATATTTTTCATGACCAATTTAATTATATAAATTTGGTTGTAGATATTAATTTTTTTCTAAAACTTGGTCAAACCTTGCACAAAGTTTGATCTTTCAAAAAACTAATGCACCTTATATTTCAAAATAGAGGGCCTATTTAGTATGTGAAAAAAAAATGATTGGTGTGCATTTTGCGACCCCTACTAGCACCGAGGATATGTTATGTAACTGGCTTTTAGACATAGAAAAGCAATCACGCCACATTTAACCGAGGTCTCTAATTATAATTTGATCATCCGATTTTGACTAGGTCAACAATTTCTAATTGCTCTTTTATTCAATTCTTTTATACTATACATTATGCTTTTTAATTTTATAAATAAAAATAAAACACATTCTATCATCTCTACCACCAACCAAAAAAAATTCATCAGTTTCAAAATATAAGGGGTATTAGTTATTTAAATAGTCAAATTTATTTAACTTTGACCAAGTTCAGAGAAAAAATTTCGACATCCACAATATTAAACAAAAAAGTATAGAAGTTCATTTCATGATGAATCTAAATACACCGATTTGATATTATGGATTTCGATATATTTCTCTACAAATTTAATTAAACTTAAAAGATTTGCCTTTTCAAAAAAGTAATACACCTTATATTTTAAAATAGAGTAATTTTTTAGGAAATCCAACAACACCAACGGCGCAACAAAGCGCGTCCACCCCTTCTAGTCTTCTAGTTACTAGTAGAGTGTCCATGCATTGCCATGGGTTCTTGGAAAAGTTTACAAGAGTTACATGTTAAATTTCACATGCACAAACAATATAACACAAACACAATTACTGAACCATTGAAGTCCATTTTGCAATGAAAATTGATAACAAAAAGAAAGACTAACGACATGTCCATGTAACAAACTGAGCGATGTTCCATCTAAACATCTATTACAAAATTATCAATATCTAGATGATGTGCTTAAGAAATTCTTTAACAATATCATAAAAGTTGTCTTTAGCTTCATTCCCACGGTGTTTTATTAGCAGGTATAATAAAAACTGCTTCCTCAACTCATACCCATCCTACACAAACAATATATGTAGTTAGTATGCAAATTGCACGCCGAAGGTCTTAAAACATGTAACGGACAATACCCACCGCGCAAACCGGCTTGACCTATTCTGTACTGTTCCACCAGAGCATAAAATGAGAAACAAAATAGCCAGACATATTCCTGCAATATTTCAAATAAATAATGTAAAGAATATACACTAGTAGAAAAAGGGTCAAATGTGAAGCACATTAAACCCGGTTTATAACAGAACCGACACTAATGTGACCATTAGTGCCAGTTCCAACAGCTAGGCGGACGGAGAGCAATAGTACCGGTTCGTGGCGAACCTATAGTACCGGTTCATTCCATGAACCGGTACTAAAGAGGCTGTGGCCCCACCGTCCCCCTTTAGTGCCGGTTCGCACCACGAACCGGTACTAAAGAGGTTGTGGTCGACTGTTTTTAGTCCCACCTCGCTCCCCTAAAAAGGTTTTTACCACCTTAAATATGCTACTTCTCAAACTATCACAAGAACTTGGTCTTCATTGACTCCATGTGTTGAATTTGTGGCCGCAATATGAGTCTTCACCGGTTTACAAACCGTTGAGGACTCATATTAACAATTCAGATTGTACACAAAAAGATCATTGATGATCAAAGTATTTTTGATGTATTTCTCTGTAAAGAAATATAAGATCATGATCTAAATGCTCTTATATTTTCTTTACAGAGGGGTATATTTTTACACGTTTACACATAGCATTTAGATCAATGTATTTTTGATGTATATTTTTACATGTTTACACAATCTGTTTCGAGGTATTGGGTTTCGAACGAAAACACATCTGTTACAAACAAATGCATTTCATTTAGTACCGGTTCTAAGGCTGGGCCCCACAAGCACCTTTAGTACCGGTTCGAAGGCTAGGGCCCACGAGCACCTTTAGTACCGGTTCATGGCATGAACCAGTAATAGAGTTTTTTAGTTGATTCTTTCTGCCGCTGTTTTTTAGTCCCACTTCGCCAAGCGAGAGGCACTCGCAGCGGTTTATAAGCCCTGAGTGCAGAGACGATGATGAGGCGCAATGCTCACCTGCACGCTGCTTATTAGCTTCAGCCTGGAGGGAGTGGTGTAGACTGCACGGAGCTATCAGGATTTCGGACAAAAACTACACATAGCTCCGTGCAGTCTACATTGTTTCCTCAGCCTGGAGGGAGTGGTGTAGACTGCACGGAGCTATCAGGATTTCGGACGAAAACTACACATAGCTCCGTGCAGTCTACACTGTTTCCTCTAGGCCTGAAGCTAAGCAACGTGCAGGTGAACATTGCGTCTTTTTTGTGTTCGTATACACCATTCAAAGCGACGTCATCAAGATCATCTTCCCGAGCGTGTCCTGGCCGTCGGATCTCCGGGTGGACCGATTCTAACCGTGCGATCGAGCCCGCAGCGACCCTGGCCGTCCGCTCGGAGTCGCCATGCCACCACCTGTAAATTTTGTGCCCCATCGAGGGTATTCTCGTCTTTTCGCATCGCAGGAGAGGAGGGTCGATAGGGCGCCGACAGCGTCGTCCTCTCCTCATCTCCTCACTTCCCCCCGCTCCATTCCCCTAACCCTAGCCCATTCTCCACGCCGCCGCCGCCGCCTCCCGTCCCCTGGCGCCGCCACCATGCCCACTAGCCGTTGCGCCTTCCCCTCCTCCTCGTCCTCTCGCTGCTCAGCAGGAGGAGCACGGCTCGCCGCCGGCCCTCACGCGCCGCCTCCCTCCTCCGCCCCTCCTCTCGAGCCGCCGGTTGGCGCCTTCCCTCCCTGCCTCGCCTCTTCTCCTCTGCGTCGCCTGGGTTGGATGAGCCCTAGCCGCCACTCCCCCTCTCCCCTTCTCAGCCGCGCTCTCTTCTCTCTTCCCCGCCTCCACTCGCGCTGCCACCCACCGGGAAGCACCACGGCTGCTGCTCCTCCTCAGGCGAGCTCGCACATCA